>JAWWES010000041.1:32476287-32613426 GCA_035583135.1 Lophotriccus pileatus
GGCCATTAAGGCTTGGAGGAACTCGTCCAACCGGTTCTCCTCCCCCACTTGAGCAAGGGAAAGAAAGGGACAAATTTTCCAACTTAGTTTTAAAAGCACAAAACCATGACAACTGAGCTTTTGCTCTCCCTTGAATGCACTCAACATAACATAAAGATGAATATATATTCATGTTCTTCCCTGCATCTGGAATAAAACATGGAAAGAAGGAAAGGAACTGAGGAAAATGATTGTTATTAAAAATCAACTTTCCTGAGTAGAAAACGTTACAATTTATTACCTTTTGTACAGAGATGCATTACAGTTCTGGTGTGAAACTAATTTAATTACAGTACTGTTTTAATCTACTTATTATTTTGGGATTTATATTTCCACTTGCAGGTTTTCAGTTCAAAAGTCTGACACTTGGCTTTTTAAAAATGTATTATATCTCATGATTGTCAGTTACTACACAATTATAAACATTTTTCCTTCTGCAAAGGCCCATTGGTGGTAGAGGTATTTATGTAAGCCAGGCAATTTGGAACTAGCTCAGGATCTGCAGTAAAATGCCCAGCCAAATAGTCTTGATAGTAAATGGAAGGTTTCTTTCTTTCCTCTTTTTTTTTTCCAGTATATTTTTAAATGGGTAGATCACAATGGCGGCTGAGAAATCTTTGTTGTTCCCCTCTCTCCCATCAGCAGCACTCATATCCAGGCTGAATAAATCCTTCAACGGCATTCTTTGCTCATGGCCGTTTGATGTGGTTCCAACAGCTTCAAACACGGGAGGCATCCAAACTGCTGGAATTTAAAAAGGCTGAAACTACACCATTGTGAGAGTTATGAGTGGTGGTGGGGCAGCTTGGCAGTGCCTTGCAAGACCAAAGATGCACAAGCAGAGAGTCCTTCTGCTTTCCTGCTCTCCAATGCACTTGGAACATCTTTTCTAGGGGTGGGGACAGCTGGAGAGCCCAGCAGGGTAGTGGCAAGGTCAGTGAGCTTTGGGAGCACAGTGGGATCGACTGTTTGTTTGTTGGAGGGTAGCTACTGGAAGGAACAACAGCAATACATGTGCCCTGCTGAAATGAATGTTCCTGTGGAACTGAGTTCCCTGCTTCCTGTACTGTACTAATGAGTCCATCTCCAAGAAGAAGATGGAGAAGATGAAGGTGAGGGCAGAGACTCAGGGTCACTGGAGCAGGGTCCTGTTGGCACTGCTGTGTCCATGAGACTCTTATCTCAGATGGTGTCTTGGGGATGTATGGTTTCCGTGGGTTTTGTTGTAGTTATGAGTTGGTTCCAATTGTTGCCAAACGTAGAGGTTTGGCAGCCTGGTGACTGTGAACAGGCTCTGCCTACTCAGAAGCTGCAGACAAGAAATGGATGGATGCCTGGAGAGAGAAAGGCCAGAGGAGGAGATAGGCAACCTGGTGGCTGTGAGCACTTTTCCTGGACAGAAATTGATACCTTTGCATAGCACTGGCCATTTGTGAGTGCGGTAACTCCTCCTGCAGCAGGAGGTCCTGGGGAGTCCAGCTTGACAGGCGAGTGGGTGGCTGGGTACTCCAGCCTCAATGCCATCACCTCTTTCCAAGCCCTAGGCTGGCTGCAGCACGCTAATGTCCCCTCAAAACAAGGCTTCCTTTTTTTTTCCTGCTGACTGTGCAAATGAAAAGCTGGGCTGAATTTGGGTGCAAAGCTGCTAGTGGATATAATAACTACTTGATATTTCAGTGCCGGGGTAAATCCATAAGTGCCGGTTGTCCCTCCTGCTAGCAGCAGCATCTGGTCTCAGCTTCCAGGATGGCTGCAGCTGGAATCCCTTTAACAGCTGTCTGCTTATCCAGAGCTCTCTTTCCTTCAGCCTCTGATTTTCTCCTTGGCTTGGTCCTTTGACTTCAGAATATAGCTTACATTTTTGAATTTATACTAAGCCAAAGTGACGGGATGCTAGATGAGTATTCTTCCTGAATAGAGCGACTTGGAGGTTTTTAATGAAATAGCTCCTGTAGAAAATTCTGATTTGTCAAACAGAACTTTTTTTCCCCTGCAAAAATATATTTTTATTTAAATAAAACTGTCAAGAGGAAGCACTTCTTGAAACCCAGAAGAAAAATCATAGACCCTCCCCAAGATATGAAGAATTCAAGGATGAGAGTAAAAATTGTCCTTGTTTTTTTGCTGTTCATCCAAGATTGTCTTTCTTCACCATTTGTTCCTCCATGGTGAAATCAGGGGAAGCGTGCAAGATTTGCTACTGCCCCTGCTGAACTGTGGTGTGGACAGATTTTGTCTTCCCCAGCTAGCATTCTGTCACCTTTCAAGAGAATGTAATTCATTTTAACAACAAAATTCCCAAGAGAGAAACCTCAAATAATTAGAGAAAACCACCCCAGAGGTATACAATATCCAATTGAAGACCTTGCTGAAAACTGAACTGATTATGCTTGTTATATGTGGTTTAACTGGGCCATTAATGTTAAAACTGTCCAAAGCACAAAATAAATTCTGATTTTCTTCTGTCAGAGCTTGTGGTTCAGTGTTCACACATTCTAGGCTCCAGTTAAATGATTTACTGTACAATTTAATGCCTTTCAGCTGTCACCCGCACAGAACGATCCCTTGAATGATCTGCCAGCAAATGAAGGCAACACTTGTCCAGGATGGAGTTGGGCCAGGACTACAAAACCCAACGTGCCAAGATACACAGGAGCAATCACGTAACCCCCTGTGACCCACACTTGGTACTCAGAAAAGCAAAGGCCACACAGCTGTGACTGTATCTGTAAAAACACTTCATTTGAAATATACTGAGGCATTCATTCTGCTGTGGAGCTTTTGCAAGTAGTTGCCTCTACAAAGGCTTGCATCACAGTCATGCTGCTGTTCTGTGCCCTTCTTATGAACTCCTCTCTGTTTCTGTTCTTTAAATGGTGTGAATTTTTGAAGTGTTTCTCAAAACTTCACAATAGCTTTTTAAATTCCTAATTCTCAAATAGCAACAGGCTGAAGAGAAATAATTGCCATGGGACAGTGAAAAATGTACTTCATGGGCAAGGAAGGAAACAAAAAGCTACTGCTCTTCTCAAGTTATACATTTGATATGGCCTTAAGTTCCTAGTTTGTCACTCGCTGAATTCATAGCGTATGACCAAATAGCAGTGTATGAAAAGCACCTTGCTGTGAGTTAGTCATTATTCAGGTTCCTCCACCTCTGGAGCAAAACTAGAGAGGCACTCAGAAATGCAACGCTTGCATTAGGATTTGGCCTCAGTTGTGGGGTTATTCACCATTTTATATGTTTAAGATCAGACCAAGCTATTAGACCAAAGCTTAGTGATCACAGTGTGGTAAGAAACAAAACTTTGTCTTGCCATTTCTATATGAAATCTGTAACTTATTTTTTAGCTAATAATGTATCTTTTAAAAGGTCCTGCTTTTAAGACCTGATGATAAGGAATCTGCCACAGCCCCAAGTAAATCCTAACAGTTACTTAATGCAGTGTTAATAACACTGCAGACTGAAATTTCTCTAGATTCAATTTTTCAGCCCAGCAGGCGTTTGTGTAAAAAGGATTTGGTTTTGCAAATAGATGAAGACCATGACTGGGATAGCTTTTGAAGATCTCCACCCTTCTGCTGATCCTCTGGAGAGCTGGTCAAGCTCACTTATCCAGCAGAAAAGTGCTTTTTTTTTTTTTCTGGTGAGGATGGTGTGTGGGGTGAAGGAAAGACTGCTCTTCTAGTGCCAGAGAGAATTTTTTGCAGCCCATCCGGTCCTGTGGAAACATTTTTGAAGTCTGTCACTGTGCCACACGCTTTTCTAGGATCCTGAATAGCTCTTGTGTCTCCTCAATTTCCAAGATCTATTTTGAAATAGGGATACTGAAAGCAGACTTTTTTTCCCAGGAACTAGAGCTACACCTTCTTAATAACAAGATCTTTAATTCTCAACCTGACTGCAAGGTCCTCTCTTGCCCTTTCATGTGAGCAATGATTCAGTACTGTCAGAAAGGGAAGAAAGACACTATCAGCTTCTCGTTGCTGCTCCCCTCTGTACTTTGATGGGTAACTCAGAGGGGAGAGCTCTGCTAAACTGGGAAAAGCTTGAGATGGCTCTGAGTCTGGGACAGTCGTCAGGGCTTGGCTGACACAGCTGACCCACAATGAGTTGAAAATCAAATAAACCTCCACACATTCAGAAGAAGTTACTTATAGGCTCCAAATACATCCTGTAAAAGAGCCAAGATAAGTTTGTGCCATGTAGCTGGGTTTTCAGATCCAAAGTAGTTACGCAGCAGCTTTATAGCTGCACTCCGATTTCACAGCAAAATCATTTGTCTCTTATAACAACTTCAGAGATATGAAATAGCAGTTGCATCACTGTCTGCTGATAAGAACAGAAAACCTGAGTGGAGTGTTACACAGTGGATAGGAAGGTGGCAGTAATAACAGATGAGGTTATAATTGCTGTTAATTGCTTGCCAGGTTTTAAAAAGATTCTTTCCCACCCAACACCAAGTTCAAAGGGACATTCATTGGCTTGTCTTTTCGGGACCTTACTTGTTGGGCTGGGTATGACATAAAGCATACTTCCCAATTAGCCACTTCTTCCCGTGAAATTATTCCCTGTCTATTTTCTGGAATGCAGAAGGGAACAGATACAAAAGGAATGGGTTTTGCTAGGAAAGGAAGCAAAAGAAACATGGGATTTTGCATTCCTCTTCCAATCGAGCAGATCAGTAGATCTTTTTCTTCTATCTTAAACTCTTCCAGAACAACCTTTGCTATGGATATTAGAGTATTGCAGTGTGGTCAGAGCTGTTGCATGAGGATATACTTCAAAGATGAACAGGAGTCTAAATACTTAACTGACCTCATGGCACTTTCCAGGTACCTTCTGTACTTAACAGCTCACTTTTTTTACCTAAGTGTTCATGTCACTTCAGAGAAGATTGCCCTCTCTCAAGCAGAACAGACCTACCTGAGTAATCAAAACTTAATTCAGTCGAAATACTAATCAACAAACAATTTTCTTATTGTCCCCTAAATCCCTGAGGAAACATCACAGCCAAGGCATTCTGCTGCCCACATGGTAGCTGTTCCTTTTGCTTGTCGGTGGCCCAAAAGCTGTTCAAAGATGCTGTAGTACTACTGTGGTGCCAGGGACAGGTGCAAAATTAAACTGTAGATTGAATGGCCTCCAAAAAGGCCAGAAGTGACAAATTCCGAACAGACGCAATTCTTGTGGATTTTCAGTTACTTGGGGTCTACTTGACTATTTGTTTGTGTGTTTATTTGACATTGCTGAGTTTTAACTCAAAAAAGAGAGCAGTATACAGGGGAAAAACCTAAATCAAATATTTGATGAAGGTCCGGGAGAGCTGGAGTTATTCAGCCTGGAGAAGACTCCAAGTAGACCTTATTGCAGCCTTTCCATATATGAAACGGGCTTATGAGAAACACAGCAAAATTTTTTACCAGGTCCTGCAATGACAGAACAAGGGGCAATGGTTTTAAAATTAAAGAGAGTAGGTTTAGATCAGATATAAGGAAGAAATTCTTTACTGTGAGGTGGTGAGGCACTGGAGCAGATTGCCCAGAGAAGTTGTGGATGTCCCACCCCTGGAAGTGTTTAAAGGCAGGTTGCATGGGTCTTTGAGCAACCTGGTCTAGTGGAAGATGTCCCTGCCCATGGTAGGGGAGTTGGAACTCAATGATCTTTAAGGTCCTTTCAAACCCAAACTGTGGTTCAATATTGCTAAATCATATATTGTAAAGATGTTCAGGAACAGCTACAGAGACCCACAAGGCTTATGGTGATCCCATAATTCAACAAAAATGCACTTGTTGCCAGAGGGTCAGTGTGCCCACCTCACCTGGGGTTGCTACCCACTCTCTAACACCAACTAGTGCGTCTCCTCTCATCTTGGAGAAGTTCCTACTGTCACTGGTATCAAAGCCATACAGAAATGAATAAAAACCCCAGGTCCACTTCTCCCTGGAAATCCCTCACACCTCATTTTTAGTGGATTGCTGTAACTTGTGACATCTAAAGCACTCAGTACCACTAAAATGTCAAACTAGTGCAGCATTTTAGTTGCATTTCAAACACTGTTGATTCCTTTTAAGACTAAGCCTTGGAGGTTTAACCAGCACTACCGAATCAGTCTTATATGTGATAAATACAATGGAAAATACAGTGAAGCAGTACTGTCAATTCCAAGGTTCTAGTTCAGAAAATACCCCCTTTATTGTGACAGTAAAAAGGGAGAAATCTTTACTCCTTTACATAAAAAAGTTGTTTAAAAATTGGATTGTACAGAATATTCACTCAAATTCTTTGAAAGTGACACATCTGGGAGATGTATAGATGTGGCAATTACATTCCAGATAGACCGAGGGAGAGGTGATACCCACAGAGGCCACTCCCTTGCTGAAGGGTGGAATTGTGCATGCTGAAAACAGCCATGACCTTAATTGAGCACTCTGACATTGAGCAGGATTAGCCTAATTTGAAGCAAGCCAGAGTCCAGCCCACAAGAAGCTCCCATAGTAGCCAAGTCTGTCCAACAAAGCCTGGCAATTAGTAATAGGAGGACTGGGAAAATGCCAGCCCAGGGTCATGGCGGGGTCTGTTTGGGCAAGGCTGCTGCAATCTGGAGATGATGGGTAACACAGAAATATGATGTGTGAGGTATAAACCCTGTTGGGAGGCCTTTCCAAATACTGCCTGCTGGAGAATTTGTGGAGTTCCACTGGTCCTTGCCTAGGTGTGAGGCTCACTGGGATCTCTGGGCAGGTAGGATGCAGTACAACTGGGCCATGCTGATCAAGGGGTGTATATGATTAAGGGATGTGTATTGGGATTTATATGTGTATTGGCTTAGGAACAGTGCACCAAGTGCTTTACATGTGATGAGCAAGTTTTGGACTTTTACTGGAACTACTGGTAGGAAGAACTGTAATGAAATGGAATGGAAACTATTAAATAGGAAATGAAAAGAAGAAACTTGGTTTGCTGTTGTGGATTATAAACCAGCAATAATGAACTGTTGGGCACTCAACGATGTCCTTAATTTTTTTGCTAGACCCTGATCAGTTTAACAAGATGATTCTCATGATGGGGAATATGGGAGGAAATAAAGAATATGTATTTGTTTGTCCCAGGGTAGTGGTGAACATGCCAGAGAAGGAAGTGTGGACAGGGGAAGCCTGTGGAGGCTGCATGCAGAAGACCGTGGAGAGGCCTGAGGAGCTACCCTGTCACGGTGTGCACGGGCAGAAGCTGACAGCCTTCAGGGACACATGGGTCCTTGTATAGTAGGGACACCATTGGGGCACTGCGTAAGGTTTACAGAGCCAGTTGGCTCTGGCTACTCTGAGTTTTGTGACTTTAAAACGCAAATTATGTTCTTCCAGTGCAAGGACTTACGTGTAAAAATTGTAACCCAGGGCACAGGATTGGCAGGAGGATGGGTAGAAGCACCTTCCTTGCAAGCCAAAGATGACACCCCGAAAGCAGGGGGTCTGCATGTGAAGAGTAGGAATGGCTAGAAGGAGTCTGGGGAAGAATGGTGCCTGTGTGCAGTGACTTTGGACCTGTGTCCTTAATCTTGCAGTTGCAATGAGTGGGGTGTATTAAAAAACACTCATTAAAGGAGTGCAAATACTGCAGGCTGATATGATGCCACATTGGCCAGAGCAGGAGGAGGCAAAGACAGGGTGTGGACTCAAGTCAAATACACCCTTTGCAATACCCAGTGGTACAAGAAACATGAACCTGTATTTTCCAGTCAAGCAGATCTTCAGTACAAGTGGTCAGTGTGCTGCTCCCCTGTAATGTCCATTATTTGTGGGATCTGCATAAACAGGGACCCAGAGGGAAGGGATCTGAAAACTCATCACTGTGCGGAGTAGGTTTAGGAGCTGGTGTACAAACGGAATCTGATGTTAGCATGACACACTGGTTTCCTGTTCTGCTTTTCAGGCACACTGAGGTGTGTTGAGTCAACAGGCAACATGAACAGCGCCACTGCAAGTTCAAGCAGTACCTTGTTCACCCAATAAAATCTGCTTGGACTTCAAATAGCTGAAATCTGTCTTGGAAGTACAGCTTCTCTTGAGCACAGACCTTTTTCCTTCTCTGGAGACATTTAGATTTTTGATTTAGACACCCTAACAAATATTTAAATGGTTCTAAAGAAAAGCAAGCTTTTCACCACGAACACCAAGAGGTGTTTGTCTTCTGTTTCTCTTCTTGGGTAGTGTGGGGCCTCGTTCACTGCCATCCGTGGGCAGCCTCACTTACTCCTCTGCCCAGGCTGTCCCCAGGTAGCACCACAAGGTCAGACACTGAAGCCAGCACTATATTTCACAGTTTCTCTGTTGTTTTGGGGCACGTGTACCCAGATGCAGCTGGTCACCATGTGTGCCTGACATTTAAACTTATCCCTGTACACTGTGCTGGAAGAGAGAGGTCCCCTTGCAATATATGTGCTTAAAGCACAGACTGGCCTCTCCTCCCTCCCCAGCCATAAGATCCTTCAAGGATACACCAGGAAAGAAATTGTTAGAAAGGACCTGTGAGGATGTCCCTTGTAAGCACCTGAACTACTTACGAGCTGTGGCTTGGCCAGAGAGGGTTATGTGTGTTAAATTCTCTGAAAAATTCACATTTCCATGGAAAGATTTGTGCAATGAAGCTGTTCCTGTCTTCTGATGGGCTATGTGGAAAGGAATTAAAATCAACTGTAACTAGTATGAATAATAGAATAAGTTGCTGTATAGAAAAATAGATTTTGCTGTAAGCCAAAAAAATACAGCAGATTTTTTGTTCAACTTGAATTGTGATGGTCCACTTAATATTGTTTGAATGTTATGAACTTTAGAGACCCACAGATATAAGTAATAAATCTTCTCAGATCTGCATGCATGCCTTTTCCAAACTTTGCTGTACTCCTAACTCGTTTGTTCTGTGCCCAGCTCAGCTTTGACACTGTTGCTAAGTGTGGGTGAACTTGCTTGGCTGGACTGGGCTGCTGCCTCCAGGCAGCACCCAGGAGTGTGCAGTCAGCTGTGCCCCAGGGGGAGCACCGGCAGGAGCTGGGTGACTGGTCTGTAGCTCCACAACCATCCGTCAGAGAGCTGCAAGAAAAATAAAAAACAACTGGGACTCATTTCACTTGAGATTTTTTTTAACTAGATCCTTTTTATAGCACCACGTGAGCAAATCTTGCCAGCTCATTTTAAGGCTGGAGAGGGTGTCACTGATTTAATCACGATCTTAAGGTTTGACTATGCCCTGGCTAATCACAGCACCTTGCCACCTCCCTGAACATAAAGTCATATTCACACTGCAAGATCTGTGGGATTTAGTAGGATTAAATCCCTGTTATGGATGAGAGCACTTTTGGCTGATGCAGTTTCCCTAGGCTTGAGCTGAAATGACTGCAAGACCTGGAGCTGCCATGAAACTGTGGCTATGAGTGATGCCTCAACACCTCTCAAAACCACCCTGAGATTAGCTTGGTTGGTTAAAGCATGATGCTAATAAAGCCAAGGTTGTGGATTTGATCCCTGTATGGGCCATTCACTTAAGTGTTGGACTTGATGATCCTTGTGGGTACTTTACCACTCAGAATATTCTGTGAACACATCCGCCACCTCTCCCTGTCTCAATGCAGCACAGTGGGCAATGCAAGCACCAGAAGAATCCTGACATAATGTCAAGCAGCACCCACTCTGCTGCTGCCAGATCCCCTCTTAGTATCTGCAAGCAGGAATGTTTTTCTGTAGTAGGCAATCTCAGTAGAGCAGGTGATGTAGAGAAGTGAAAGGAAGGGAAAGGTAACAAATCTGTCCAGCAGAAACAAAGCTGCCATTTTTGAATTAATAGCAGTGGGTCTGGCCAAATCTTTGAGCTTGGCATTTGGAGTTTGAATCCTACAGGCAGTGAGTCATCTGGAACAACTCTGATTTTTTTGATCATTTTTTTCCTTAATACTCCTTGAAATGCAGCTGAAGCTGGAAGAAGAACAGCTGGAGTGTGCATTCACACTACATGGGAAAATAGTGCTGAGTCCTGGCAGCCAGTGCTGCCTTCTGGTTGGAAAGACCCTGGGAGCTCCACTGAGTGTGTGCAGTGGTACTGTCCCTGCTACCCCTCTTCTACCTCTGTTTTGCAGGTTGTAACCAAATCAGGCTGCTCATTCATGCACAGCACAAGAAAAAAAAAAAAAGACAAAATTCTCTCCAGCTCTGAAATAGTCAAATGAAGAGGCACAGACAGAGCCAAGGGGATACTAACCTAAACTGCAAATTGCCAAAAAAAAAAAAAGCTCCTGCCTCGGTTCACTAATGGCAGCAGTACAAAAAAAGGCAGTTTGCCCTCAGGGTGTCTGTCTCTTCTTTCTTCGTGTACCTTATGTATTTGTCCTTTGAACTGCTGTGCACACATGGACATAGCAGGATGCCAATATTAGATATCCAAATTATCGAGCACTGTTAGAACTTTGCAAAGCTGTAATTTTGTCAGTTGCTTAAATTGGAATTTCTTGGGTAGTGCTATAGTAATTTAACACATTTTACTCATTTTGATCACCTTACAGATGCTGCTCACAAAGGCAATGTTCGGCATCTCACTCTGGCTAACTACAAATTCTTCAAATATCGTTGAAAAGGCTGTTTCTGTCTGACCTGTTATAGTGGATTGGTAGTTTGACTGTTCTTGTTATTTTTCTTTGATTAATTTTCATCTCTGGTATATAGTTTTGGGTTTTTTTAACGTGTATGTCCCGTCCAGTGAGAGAGTGTGATAAGTTCTGTAGCTTATTTTCTAACGGCAAAATTGCTTCCAACTTTCTACTGGACTTTTTCTGGAGAATTAATGTTTTCCTTTGGCATCGTCAGATATCATGGACTTTGACTTAAAACTCCTCTGACATCAAGGACTGCCTCTACACAGAAACCTTTGTGCTCACACTGGCAAAGTGGAGAAAATTTTGTATGTAGAAAGCTGATGATGCTTAAGAAACAGAGCTGTGTTACAGTGTTCACTTTTCTGACACTGCTCTTCTTTTGATTGATGTTGTTTACAAAAATCAGTGTTGAAACTGTGAAAGCAAAACAGCAACACTATCAAAAAATATTGGAACTATCAAAAAAATTACTCCATATAAAAGAATACACTTGTTATTTTTTAAAGAAGTGCCTACTAAGAAACTTACGGGAGCAGAAAAAGTTCAGTCAAAATATCTGAGGAATTTTAAGTAAGAATTTTCTGTGGTTTTAATGTAGCGTGTGACCAGCCACCTGAGTCAATCTTTGCAAAAGAAAGAGCAAAAAGCTAGCAAATGTGATATCTGAGTTTGTACACAGCTCCTGCGCCACCCCTGGAAATACAGAGAAGGTACACATTTAATCTCAGCCTAATATTTATCTCCTTATTTCATCACTTTAAAGAAAAACATCAAAAAATGTTTCCTTCATCAACACCTCCCCCATTAAGTTTTCATCACCCAAGTGTTTTCTTCTGTGCCTCGGGCTGCCTGTTTTCTATCCGTTTTTGATCCAAAGAGGGTGCTTTTGGGACAGCACCAACTGTGGGCAGAGGCTGAGCACCTTCCCGGCCCACAGCTCCTGTTGCTGGCCCCAGTAAATGGAAAAGCCCCACTTTTCCCACTAGCAGCTGGTATTTGCCACCCAAGGGCCCCATGCCCCAGGCTCCTTGTAGGCCCTTGGCTGGTCAGAGGGGTGCCAGGGGTCCCCTGGGAGACACAAACCTGAGGGCTGGGGACCATCACTTTGGAGCCCACCAGCCATAGCTGTTACATATCCATGCTAAGCAAGTTCCTTCAGCAAGCCTGAGGTCTTTTACTTCCATCATCCCAAAGTAGGGTGTCAGGACAGGGAATAAAGCACCATGTTCAGGCTGTTTTTCATTACTGCCCTGGGTGCAGTGGGGATGGCCTGGCCCTGCTCCTCCCTCCCCAGTGGCATCTCTCTTGACAACGGACCCAGAAGTCTGCAGACATGAGGGGTGACGGGGTCTGTCTCCTGTCAGATCAGGATTACTGGGCAGTATCCACATTCCTACTGCACAAAGGACAACAAATAATGGGCCCTTGGAGAGCTGTCCTCCCCTTTCTGGTCTAAGCAAGTCTTAGCTTAAGGGTCCATTGACTAAATAATAGACCAGGAAGGTCAGTTTAATACACTGGACTTTTTTTTGTAATTCAAAAGTTCTCACTCATCAATTTTGTGCTTCCAATCACATTTATTTTTTGTTTGTTTGTTTATTGTCTCCCAGATAATAAGGTCGCCAGAACTGTAGTATAGCAAAGGTCTGTAATATTCTGTTGCATATTTATTCTTCAGTGTGAACAGCAATAATTTTTCTTGCTTCCAAGCCATGTCACATTATAAACTGCGTGGCGCTTGACTGTCACAACAGGCAGCACCCAAACCTTCTACAGTCCGATCACAACACAACGTGGGAGCATCACCCTTGAATGGGAAACACAGCCAGGGCTGGACTATTGCCTGCTTGGACAGAGGCTCTGAGAAAATCCCAAGTACCTGAGGCATCACGAATGGGGTACATCAGCTTGGCATGGCTGACTGGCAGTGCCAGGATAAAAGGAGGATGTGGCGGATGGCAAGGACAGGGAGAGAAACACTTGGCTTTCAGTGCTAACCCCTCCTTGGTAAAGGCAAAAGAAGGAGTTGTTCTTCTGAAATATTTTTAAGAGCTGTGGGGGTAAAAGCAGAGACAGGGAAACCAACCCCACCATGCCACTCTTTGATGAGGGTACTCTAGAAAAGCCATCGTCCCAGCCCAGTGCTGATGAGACTGCAGTAGGCCACACAGAGCAGTACTCGAAAAACTAAAACAGCATCTTTATTTTATATATAACCGCCAGTATAAAAAGTTTATTACATAAAAGCTGTTTTGTTTACAATATATTATATTGTTTCAAGCTGATGCAGAAAGTTCATACATTACAGTTCTACTTTGTTTACAATATATTACGTTGGTTAAACGGCACCACTACAGTGTATTTTTAATACACAGTACTTCACAAAACTCTAAGGCAAAAAATAACATTGACTTGAATTATTCAGTTTTTAAATTAGGCAACTTATCTATTTATTTGTTTTTCTTAGGGAAAAGTCTAAATATACAATTTGTAAAAATTTGTATCATGCACCTTTCTTTTATCTTAAGCAAATTAAATCTGTAGCCATTGAAATTAGCATCTACAAGGTTTTCTGCTTGAATATTGTTACTTAAATTTTGGAGAATATTTGCAGCTATATAATCAAAAAAAGGAGGTTTAAATGTAACTGTAGTACAAAACACCATCCAAAGCACTGAAAGAAGGAGCCTATATAATCATGCTACAGAAGTATTTATAAAACTTAAAAGGAATAGTAAGTGTCAGCTCAGTGGTTTATAATGAAGCTAATAAAATTCCAGCCGGTAATCTTAACTGTAATGAACAGCATTTTAACATTCAATCCATGAGAGGTTAATGAAGGCTATGCCTTTGTGTAACACAAACCATTTCAGATGTTGGAGTTCACCAGATATAATTGGATTCGGGTGGAACATGCCTCTCCTCGGCCCTTTTTGGGGAAGGCGTGTGCTGCCTGTGCTTGCTGCCTGCTGGCCTCAGGGCGCTCAAACCGCTGCCTCCGTACCCTGGAAAATTAACCAGTTCAAGAAAAAAGAATCCACAGAAGTGGGCTTGTGATCCACAGCTAATATTTCAAGTGGAAACAGTCTCCCACATTTGAACAAAGAGTTTTGCTATGCCTTACACAAACACTCACAACCTCTCTGTTACCCCTGGGGATGAATGAGGTCCTGCCAGACAGAAAGGTGCTCTCACCTGGGCAGGTAACCCAGGAGACCATGAGCACACCCAGACTGTCACTCAGCCCTAGGTTCACATGTGCACTGCCCATGCAAGATGGGCAACAGTCATGATGATCTGCCAGCAACAGGCTCCCTGGGGAAAATCTGTACCAACTATCTGAGCTGGGCTTTGTTTTATGGCTGAATGCAAAGAGAAACAACAGCAGCGACCATAAACACCTAGGAGGGAAAAAAGCACTCTGAAACAGGCTTAGATCTGCTTTGTTGTGGAAAATGAAAGCAAACAATAAAAATGGAATCCAAAGTATTATGTTGTAATTCTTTATAGGTTCATTTATCCATCTCATTACTTAAAGCTCATGGAAATTACTTCGAAAAACTGAGTCCCTTGTTCAATTTTTTAACCAGTCCTTTTTAAGATAACAGCTTTACAGAGGAGTCATTAATTTGATGGAATATGAAACAAGTCTCTCAAATTAACTATAAATCTCCTTTCAAGACTGGGAGATGCTTGGTTTCAGTTCAAAGGAGTGAACTGCAGTGCATGCACATGTGTATAATGGAAGCCCTACACAGACACTTAAAATGGGGATGAATTTTACCTAAATATCCTATTCACAGTTTCTTTGCCGAACACAAAGAGAGTTTTGCAGTACTAAACACAGCAGGACTGTACCCAAACTCCAAATAATGAAGGATGCAAAATCTTGGAGCTGACAATAATGTGTGACTATTTAGTTCTCATCACACGGCAGGTATGAGCTTTGGGTTTATTGTACAGGTAATTACTTCTTTGGGGATGGTCACTTAGAGAATGTGGGGGTTTTTTCACTGCTATCTGAGTTCTTTATAGGGAGAACAGGATAGGAAGAAAAAGTTCATACTGAACTTATGAATTGCAGTCCATATTGGTTCACTTCCAGGTATCTTTTTTCTAGCCATAACTTATGGCATTTCTCCTTCAGAGAACAGTATGAATAAGTAAAAAAAAAAATCCACTAGCTAACAACAGAAAAGTGGACTCCCCAAACCTAATTTTCACAGCAAAATCCATTTAGGTAGTACTCAGTTTTTAATGAAAATACTGTATTTATTATAATACATTTTGATATAATACAAATCACGGGCATCAGCAGTTTTTAATAAAAACAAACATTTGGTTGATGCTGCATTGTAAAATTTTGCAAAATTTTTCAGATTTTTTATTATTGACACTTAAAACACTAACTGTGAATTGGTAGCTAACAGTGATAAACATTCATACCTCATGGAAATATATGAAGATTATTATATGCTGTTATAGCACTGTGGCACATGAAATATAAAATTAAATCTGAAGTTCTTTCTTATGGGATACATCCAATTGTATTTCAAATAATTTTATAGTACCATTTTAAACCCAGTCAAACGATCAGTTGCTACAATAGGTGGCAAATGGACCGATAAATACAATAGAAACTCACTTTGAGGACTTTAAGTTTGCTTTGGGACAATATATTTTGTATGCTATGGACAAACTATTGGGATAATATTGGGACAATATATTTTGTAGGTATGGGTGGGAAGAGGAGGAGAAAACTATGAAGTTGCTAAGAACAGATATTGCATAAGTCTTCAAGTCTTCCTCAAAGTTCCTAAAGAAAATTTCACTTTTCTCTGAGTTTTAATAATTTTTAGAACCTGACAGAGTTTTATTTCTAAAAATGCCTTCCCAACATTTTAAAGCTAGCTGATCACTAAGGAGTACTGAAGGACTTGTATCCCTTCCATACTATGGGTGAAAGACAGGCAAGGCCAGCTAGAAATCTGATCGATGCCAGATTCTGGAATTCCTAATACAAGGTTGATCTTGGTAAAACAGTTTCAAATGATTCTAAGTATTTTTTTATGAGGTATTGAAAATCTTTGTTTTATTGTTTGGATTAAGGATTAGGGAAAAAAGGAGTGTGATATCATTAATAATGCTGGAAAGGTTCATCATTGGGTGCGTAAGACCTCGGATATGACTCTCTGTTTTGTTTCTCACTTACTTTTATTGCAATGTCTCCCATGCCAGCCTTCTTTGCACTGGCATTTGTTGGGCTCCACACAGGTGCCATACAGGCCACAGCCAGGTTCACAGACAGCTGTAAAAAAGCAAGCACATATGCCTGATCTCTTGATGTTTCATCCAGAGGCAGAGTCACACATTTGCTTTCCTTGCTGTTCCACATGATGGGTTGGTTCTGACACAGGCTGGGGCTCTCATAATACATCTGTGCTTTTGCACTGAGTGCGTGCAGAGCCCCGAAATAATCCTCACATTCCCCTTTACCTGCAAGGTCTGGCTCAGCCTCTGGCAGAAAGAATCAGATTGAACAGCAGAGCTGAGCATGCACCAGAACCAGTGGGAAGAGGGCAGCCTACAGCACCCCTTGTACAGAATGTTCCTGTTGGACTTTAATGTGGCAAAGTATTGACATTTTGTTAAGCATTTCTCTATTACTAAATTACTATTGCTGAGCTGACACATCGATAGAAACTCAGAGCACAGAAGCGACTGTGAGGAGACTTTAGTAAAAAAAATGTTTCTGGTTTCATAATTCCCTTAAGTCTGGTGTATGCTGTATGTCCAGAAAGTTAAATAACTTGAAATACTTTGACAACAAACAATTAGTGCTGATGTTATGTAAACAGATGCTGTATAGCCAGTATCAATGCTCCCACAACAAGGACCTATGGAGTGGCTTTGGTACTTACGCTTTGAACACAGGTCTCCCTGGTAGCCTTTGGAGCACTTGCACTTATTCCTACCACTACATTTGCCTCCATTTCGACAGGGCTGATGGCATTTACCTAGAAAGTGAAACACAGGAACAATGGTCTTAGTCCCCTGTGCCTACTGTCTCCCAAGGGCTCGGATAAGGGACTAGAAAACTCTCCAGTCTAGTAAGGCGCTCTAATTACTATCCACTACCACTCGTTCAAGCTGGTGGAGACAAAATAACAAGGAGAAGTCTGAGGGCAGTCAAAAGAGACTTCAGGGCCCTGGGATGATTAGTAGAGGGATCAGGAGCACAGTAGTGATTTCCTTGATCCTCAGTCTTCATTCTAGGAAGGGGAGCATAGAGCCCATGAGCTTAATCACTCCCAGGCTGAGGGAGGCTCACTGTCACCTCCCTGGGCACTCTCATGCCACCAGGAACTGCACCACCAGCCCCTTGCCTCCTTGATACCCATACGTACTAGTCCAGCTTTTCTCATTATTGTCCAAAACCATTCTTCATCTTTTCCAATGCCACTACATTTTCTAGATTCTTCAAAAAAGAGATAAAAAAAAAACCCTTCCTAGATTTAGCATTAATATTACCTGGATCTGTGAGGAAAACAAAAAGTGGAACCTGGGATGCCAAACTGCTTCCTCTAATTTTGTTTCCTGATTTATTTTTTTTTTTTTAATAAGGGTGTTAACTGAGACCTACACATGATAATTTAAGCATCACCACTAACTGGCTGTGCTGAAAATCTCATTCTTGATCACAGACTGCCCCCTTGGGAGCTCAACACCCATACTGTCGATATAAAGGAAACACTTGTTCCTAATACACATAATTATTTTAATAGCCCTGAAAACCACTTCATAAACAGCTGATGGAACAAACTGTGCTAAGGAGAGTTTCTGCAAAAACACCATCTGCCTGCAGGAGCCTCTGGAGAGGGAACTGATAGGTCTTCTAACTTGCAAACATTTGCGTTCCAAGTAATTAATGATCGAAAGGAGCAAAGCTAAGGAAATCCATGAATTTTCCTAGCTCTTGAAATAAATCTGGAAAATATGGGTCAAGAGATGTGACAGCAACTTCCATCGAATTGCATTAGGCAAGCATTAGGCTCAGTACAGCTCAGTTAACTTCAGACTAAGATGTCGTCACAGAATGAAGGAAGGAGTAATAATTTTCTCCATTATTGACTGAGCAACAGAAAAAGCAACAAAACAGCAGGTGACAAATATGGGAGGAATCCAAAACAAAATAAAACTCTCTGGAATCAAAGTGAAACACTAATTAGAGACAATGCATACCTACCACTATAAAAAAATATAGAAGACTGCGCATGCTTGTTAGTATTATTGATGTCCAGTACATTTCCCAGGAGTCTTATAGGGTGATTCCACTATTAGGCAAGTACTCAAAAGCTTTACACAATATTAAAAATAACCAAACAAGAAACACTTTCAGTTTTCAGAAGATGGCTTTCTGCATGTTGAAAGGTTTTCTCCCCTTGTTATTTTAAGACCTCCATGACTGAATGTAGCTGGCCCTGGATCTAAGAGACAAGACTGAGTTGTGTTTCTCCTCTGGTGTTTCAAAGCCCTGTCTAGCACTTCTTGCAGTCTTATGCCATTGTGCTGGCACTGGTGCAATGCCCAAGGGTGGTGGCAGCTGTCAATCACGGCCTAACAATTGCTGTCCCAGCTTTTCAAGAGCCCAGGCAAGTTGATAGCTTTCCTTGCTCTCAGTGGCGTGACTGCAGTTTAATTCTTAGCATACTGTTATTCTGATTTTTTTTTCTTTCTTTTGTACAGCAACTTGTTTACTGCCTGTATTTTAATTAATTTAAGTTTCATAGGTAAGCCTTTGCAAGAAGTCAAAGCAGCTGCACCTATTCCAAGCAGTATTCGGCAACAATGAGCTTCAGCTCCTCAGACAGATCAATTAAATGTATTGCCCTTAAATATATGCTGTAATATCAGTTCTAAGAATTCTCTTCAAAAAAACACCATCAACATAAAATCCATGCTTCTCTCTTTGAATCAAACTTTAATCTTCATCTGAAAAATGTCAACAAAGTTGACTTTTTGGGGACTGAAGAAAGCAATGGGGTTCTGTTAGTGTCAAAGTTGAACCTGATGTAAGCAAACCACTGTAAATCCAGTGGAAACTCACACTGTTGTTCTTGTGACATGCAATTCAAATTTATATCAAAGGGCAATAGTTAACTTAATAAAGCTTTGCTGCTTCTGTTTAGCTCAAGTTATGATAAGGTAAAAAGGAGTTGCAAAACGCCTTGTAATGCACAGAGATATGGTGAAACACTTACACATGCCTAGTGTTATCTGCACATAAATACTGAACAAAATGTAGGTCTTACAGTATCGGTGTTCTTTCTTTGCACGGTAATTCGCTCATTGTCCTGTACTGGCTGACAGAAAGAGTTTATTTCCAAGTGTTTCCAAAGTGATACAAATTTCCTAATTTGTATTAGTGAGGTTATTTTACAACAGGGAAAGTGTCTTGCACAGTGTCTTGTTAAAAGCTCCAAGTCCAGAAACAGTGAGATCCAATTGTACGTTCCCAAGTGGCCTTGTGAATGCAACTTAAAATGTTAAATGAAAGCACTCAGCTCTTATGGTTCAATCCTCCTTTTGCCCCAAACCCTTTCATTCCCAACTTATGGTAGCCCTTTCAGAGTTGTGGGCTCAAATCTAATCTGCTGTGCCCAAGTGCGATTTGCCATAATGTTTGAAAATAGATGCTCTGTGCAGGTTTGCAGCAGCACATCTGTCATGTCACAAGGTATTGCTTGCACACTTATGCTTGAGGATTGTTGGCCTGGTTACTAGCGAAAACAAAACAAGGCAGGGGATGAGATGGTCTAGTAATGAATCAAAATTATAAGTAGGACACTCATTAAGAAGCACGTGGTACCTGACTTTGAGGGTCCCAAACTGCCCTATGAGACCCTGGCTGTGAGGCCAGAAGAGACAGGTTGTATGTCATCATTCAGACGCTGACATTATAAGAAAGTGACATAAGTGAAAGCAAGGACACAGAGATGCTACTCACTAATTTCACAGTGGTCTCCTTCATAGCCTGAAGGACAAATGCATTTTCCCAAGTAGAAACACGTTCCTCCATTGAAACAGGTTGTTGTACAGTTTGCTGAAACAAATAAAAAAGGAATTAACTAAGCTATTAATATGAACTAAGCCTGACTTGAACTTAATGTTTTCTGCTGCTCATCATAAATAAACATTGAGTAGGTTTTAAAAAGTAGGATTAACCACTTCTCATCTGGTTTACATAGGAAGACTGAAATGTGGTTATTCCTACAATAATGCTTTACATGGGCATGCATACAAGTCAATATAGTGAGAAACAAGTGAATAATACAGCAATGAGCTCTCTGAAGACAGATTGTGTGACATCTTTATCACTCCTCACATATAAAACTCATTGATCGATTAAGGTCCTATTGCTATTAAAACTGCCAGTGTTTGATGAAAGGAGCACAACCTAGAACTGGAAGCTACTTCTACAAGAGGATACTTTGCTACAGTTCTTAATTAATGCTTTGACTAGAAAAAAACCTTTGTAAGTTTTCCTGTGTGGTGACATACATGCAAATGCTCTGTCTCTCACCTGCCAAAATACTTACATTGCATTAGATGTAACTTTTCACCAAACAGCTGGGATTCAAATTAATCCTTCAAAACACTGGGAACATTTAATTACAGTGCCCTTTTGAAAGGTTTTTTAAATGTGGCAAAAGTCTGTTCAAAGACTAAATACAAGGGAGGCGGACACTGACAACAGCTTGTGCAGTATAATAGGAAGGTTCCTATCATTTTGCCAAAAAGGCCTTTAGGCCCTTTTCACTCAGTCTTTACTTCATCTAGTTCTGCAACAATAAATGCAGAACGACGTTCTGCTCTGCCATGAGCAGGTCAGTTATATTTCTGCAGGAAACAACTTAGGTTTTTTTCACATGGTAGCTTGGACTATTCCAAATTACTGTTCTGATCAACTGACCATTCATTTTTAGCCTTCACGAGCCACAATGCAGCAACAAAAAACGAATAGCCTGCCTATTTTTCCCATGTCCAGATGTAGCACATTATTATACTAAATAATTAGTAAAACTAATTTTACTACAGGAAACTAGAGTTCAAATAAATTTTCCCCCCTCCCCCCACCCCCCGAAATATGTGACTTTTGTGGTAGGATCCACAGCTTTTCAGTGAATCAACTGAAGCAGTTATTTAAATTACCTTTCACAGCGCTGGAGTATCTGAATGCCTTGAAATCCCTATATTCTTCCAGCAGCTTCCAGGCTGTGCTAGAGCATGTATTTGAAGAATCACAAAATTTCAAAAACTTATTTACTTATTGCTTACCTGACTTTTCATAATCCACTCCTAGAGGGGAACTATCACAGGTGAATAAAAGAGGCTGCTGGATGCAGAGGCTGAGGGGTTTTAGCTGGCACTTACCTTTATCGCAGTTGATGCCGTAGAACCCTGGGGGGCAGATGCAGAGGCCAGGGGTGATGCAGAGCCCACCGTTCATGCAGCGAGGAACACACAGTGCTGAGGAGCGGGGGGAGCAGAAACAACATTACTGGTGTGACAGCAACTTGCTGTTTAAATACACAGCACATCAGCTCCTTAAGCTACTCTTCTGTCTGCTGGTATTTCTAAGTAAGTCACCCTTGCAAAGTGCCTCTGTTAGTGGGTTAAATCTATTACATTTCTGGTTTGTATCTGGCGATTTGGGTACAGTGTTACAGAAAACTGAAGGCTAAATTAAGTTCAAATGTGATTCCATATGTAAGCAGAAATTGCTTCTTGTACAGTTTAATACCAGACAGAGAAGCACAAAGTACCCACATACACCTACACCCTCTGGATATTTAAAATATTTCCAGACAAGTCCTCTCTGTAACGGGATTCTGGTGCTTCAGCTGTGAAGGCTGGACAATCTAAGAAGGGTCAGTAACGATGTGGGGTTCCCAGGCAGGCTTTACAGTGAACCTTCCCTTCTCCCTCTGCATATCTGCGCATAAGCACGGCTACCTAATATAGGCTAGGGAAGCCTGTTGCATGGCCAAACTCTCCTGTATGCTCCCTCTAGAGCCCCACTGGCTTCTCTGGAGCCCCTGTTCTCTCTGCCAAGACCTCTCTGCCTTGTGGGCAGCCCACAAGGCTCTTTGGGGAGGCATGTCAGGGGGCAATGCTTAATTTTCTAATTGCTCACAACTGGAACATGCAGCAAGGTTGGGTCCATACTAGTGAGTTGGACAGCATCTAGGCATGGGGTTAAATGGGGGTAAAGGATCATCCATCTTGTGAAATTTTTGGTGCCATTCCTGGCTCAGCTTTGTCCCTGGCTGACCAGCAAACCCTCCTGGGCATGGTCCTGGGATAAGCAGCGGCCACATGTTCCTCCCAAGAGGGAGTCTGTAATGGGTTCAGTTGTGTAGTTGTGCCAGTTGGCCCCCAGGCCAGAGAAGAGTCTCTGATCATTTGTACTTAATATTTTTGATACAGCTGAAGCATCTGGGAGTGAAGGATTGTATTAGAGTAGGATGTCCATGGGGATGATTTGCTCCATCTCCAGGCACCCCAGAGAGGGACTGCCACTGAGGGATGAGGAAGGGAGGGATAGGAAGAAGATCTAGTTTCCTTGCCAAGTCATACCAATTCCCTGCTCCTTCACTCCTGGAAATATCATCTGGGGCTATTATCCACTAAGGAAGGGGAAAGAGAAACTCTTTCCTTCATCTTCCCATATTTGTTTTCAGCCTGCCTACAAATCAGATCCTCTCTCCAAATAAACAAATACAGAGCAACTAAAGTCCTGTGCTTCATTTCCCAGCTAGTCCTCGTTGCCAGAAAATTTTATTTAATCTTTTTGCCAGATGGATTCCCTTAAGGATCACTTAACTGTTGTGTCAGTTTTAGTTAAAAGCAATTTCTTAAAAAGAAAACATTTTTCTTGTAAGCAATTCTTATTTTCATTAGAGGACAGATGATAATGGTAATTCTCTTACATGTGTGGACTCAAAATATATGAAATCTTCAGAATAGGCCATTCTTAATTTTAGGAGAGGTGCAGGAGATACAGTTTTGTTGAGGTCATAGTAAAGAAGACAGTTGAGATTTTTTTTTTTAATTACCTTTCTCACAATGAGGCCCGTAAAATCCATCCGGACATTCACAGACATGTCTTTCGTTGCAAAACCCTCCATTTCTACATCCTCCTGGACACTCCGCTTCATAAAATATAACAACAATCTTAATTAAATGCTGTCAGCCAGAAACAGAAATTCAGCTAAGACTTCTTCAAGAGAAATTAGTTTCTTTTTTAGTAGTCTATAAATATAGGTTTCATCACGTGTTCAAATGTGCAATGTGCTTGTTGACAGACTGTGCCTTTTCCCTGCTCTGCTATTCCATGAGCGCATGAGCAATGTGGATGCTCTGCTCAATCCACTTTCTTTTCTGTGTGGATATGAGCAGGAAACTCAGGGCGGTACTTGCATGGCTGGTTAGACTTGCCCTCACTGTGAAGGACCAGTTTCAATTTCTGCAGCCTAAAGTAGAGTGCAGTGCAACTTGCACTGCATTAATTACCACATCTGTTGCTACTGGGGTGACGAAGTGATGAAATTGGTGTTCATATGAAAGAGTCAGCTGCAAGGCTAAATGAAAGAAGGCTAGAAAGGAAGATGAAAGCATTCCTGCACAATGGCCCTTTATCATCATCCAACTCTCATTCATATCTCAATCACTGATCAAATACTGGTAAAAGCATTTGGCAACACTGGCAGGATTATATAAAGATGACAAATATCTCTGGGTTTCACCCTATCCTCAAGACACCAGAGTCCCTTGAACAAGATGCAAACTAAATCAAACCCTGTGGAACCCCATGAAACCACGCCTAGTGGGTAGAAAAAACAATTACTCAAAAATACCTTCCAAGATACCTCACAGAGAACAAAGCAGGCAGGAGAGGCTGCCTACTCACATTAGAAAAATTTAACATTACTAGTGATCAGTGGTAGGCATGACCTCCTCATCTCCTTACTCTGACATATGACGCTCCAAATGACAAGGTTCAAAAACTCTGAGGTAAAATGATATGCCTTACAAGTAAAGCTGTTTACAGCAGTAGTAATAGTAGGAAAGGCTTTTTGGTCCAACTGTGTTCCAACACCGTACTCTGTGACTGTTTCTGGAAATGCTTCGCTTTTTGTAACCAATACAGAGCTGCTATTCATGACAAAAAAATGCATGCTTAGATACATACCATTTCAAGTAGAAAAATAGGAAAGCATAACTTTCTGCATGGCCACCTCTTAGCCACAACAAATCTTCTCTTATCCCACAAAATTGCTCCCTTGTTCCCCTCACTTCCTCTGGCACAGGCCTTTCTGTATAGCCAAGAATAACTGGAAGCAGCGACCAGGGCTCTGGCAGGAAAAATTGGAGCTCCTCACCACATGATGTCTTTCAGGGGAAGGAAATTGACCTCTACTCTAACACCAACCCATAAGGACATTCTTTTCCTTCTCAGCATCCGTCCCAAAACATTGCCATGTCCACCTTACCAGACACAGGGAAGGAATGGGAGTTATCCCAGTATGGGCTGGAAGAGAGGAGATGAGAAAGCTCTTCCTCTGCACACCTCTAGAGTTTGGAAAATCATCCGTGTGTCTCCCAGCTAGCTCCAGGAACAAAGGACTGGGACAATAATCAACCCTAGGTTTCTTGAGAGGCCACATGATATAATACTGCTTAATTTTTAAGTATTGCAACTCACACAAAAACGGTAACAACTACTAATAACACAAAACAATAACTTGGACGAATGCTACAACTAAACTGATTTTGGAGCCCTTTCTGTTTAAGTCACTGTTTTCCACAATACAGACCTGTAACTGCTGTCCCTATTATAATACCTCCAATGATATTTCCAAAGTTTATTAGAAGATACTCAACTGAAAATAAAAAAGATAATAATAATAAAAAAAGTTTTGTGTAGTATTTACAACAGACACACAATTTCATGCATTAGATCTGATTGATTTTGCTTCCTTTAAGCTTCCCTTTTCCTTCCTTTTCCTTTGCCCACTTCTCCTCCCTCCTCCACTTTCCATGGGCTAATGGGCAGCAGCAAGGCTTCAAAGGAGACAAGTGGCTTTGCTATCTAGGTGTAGTGAGATTTCAAAGAATAAATAGCTCCTGTTCCCACTGCTCACTCTTTGAAGCCACACTACAGCCAATTAGAGAAAAGACTGAGGAGAAGACATTGTGGGACTGTGAATGAAGACTTAATCGGAGAAGAATAAAAATCTTGTTCTATGGACATCACCCTTGTCATGGGTCAATCTGACACAACTGCACAAGATATGGGATAACTGTCTTATCTTAGACACTGATTTTTCAATTTCCATAGCCTCATTTTGAAGTGATAATTATAGTTGTTTGTGGTATATCAAATTAATCCAGAAAGTCTTATTACATAGTGTTTATGGTTCATAGATGAGTTGATTAAACAAGTGCTCTCCTTTCCAAGCAAACACTGCAATATGATGTTCTTCTTCTAGCATGTCCTCTCTGTGCTTACTGCTTGATAACTGCAAGTATTGAACACCAACTTCCACCACCTTACCTATATCCAAAGCCAAGAGATTGCATCTGAGCTAAAGAGCTCAGCTTTTGCAGAAATTTTGATTTAGTATTTTTGCATTCAGTTTGGATGTGCAAGTTGAGATTTAAGGAACTAAGGGCACCAAATTGGAACTAAGGCACTGACAGCATTAACGGATATCAGTGTCCCCACAACAGCTCCCAGAAGTTCAGTTCTCCAAATTATGTGCCATTTCTGGAAATGTTAGCCTCAGCCTGCTTTCACAGGACCAACTCTCCTCCAAGCATCTCAAATAATTTGCTAACAGGGGCTTTTCATATGATACATCTCTATCAATGTCCTTGGTGGGATGAAGGTGAACATGAGGAGGGAGAAATGTCTTCAACCTCGTATAAGTCTGCTAAGGGAGTTCAGTAAGAAAAGGGTTAGTAATCATGTACTAAAGAAACAGCAAATGGACACAGAGACAGAACAGCCTGGAATTCACCACAGTTCCTACACTTTTTGTGAACACTTTATTTCCATCCTCCCTAGCTCTTCTCCTGAATGAAACATAAGACCTGTTCTTGCAGATCTTACCATTAGGTGACCTGATCTAACAGCACTCCAGCATGTTCTCTTTAGTGTTACCTTGCTGACAGGTTTTAAAGAAGATGGCATTCTGAGGGGTCTGGAGAATAATATTGCCTTCTGAATTCATTATGATCACGTTCACTTCAAATGCAGCAACCCCATCTTGTTTTCCAAGGCACGGAAATCCAACCTGAACCACTAAAAGGGTAATAATAATAATAATAATAATAATAATAACAACAACAACAACAACATATACACACACATATACATATAAAAGCACACACAGAATTACTAAAAAAATAGATTACAATTATATTTAAGCTTCAGAGGAACGTCACTGATGAAAACTTGTAACACAGAGACACACAGATCACCTTCTTCACAGGTGGCTCCAGAACTGGAAGTACAGCAGCACAGGAGAAGAGCCTGTGCTCATTTACTGGTATAACCCATTTTACTTCAGACTCTAATAAGTAAATAATTAAGGCCAGTAAATCCAGAATATTTTAATGACAAAGTAAGCCTGATACCTCAGAACTATGGAATTCTCAGCTGTGATTGTCACAAGTGATCTTAAATAATCTTCAGTTTTATCTCTTTACTTCAAAATTGGCCCTTCCTAGTAGTTTTGCAAGTTAGATCCAGCTAATAGAAACTGTTTATTCATTGCTTCTGAAATGCAAGCCTGAGCTTTCAGAACCAAATACACTGAGCTAACAGCCCTATACTTGGTTTGTTTTAAATTGCTTACTATAAAAAATTTTGCAAGCCATAATTGGGCAATTTTTATTTGTTGCCCTGGTATAATACAGAATAATTTATTGTTGAAACACATTCTGTCTCTGGTAAGTCCTACAAACTGAAAGGTCCCTTGCAGTTTTCATTCTAAAGCAATTCCATTGTTGAAGGGCTTTTACACCAACCTTTTCAAAGACCATTACAGAAAGCATGTAACCATTTGGTAAGAAGGAAACTCTTACAGTGGATTAAACACACTTTAAACATGGGAAACTTCTTAAACTGTAGTAACTTTCTTACAGCAAAAGTGCAGGAAACCAGTGCGTTTCAGTTGAACAAATTGTAATCGGGAGGAAAACGTGGCAGACGTTTAATGATGGCACTATAGTTGTATCTAGACTTCACTGAATTGGTAGCAAACCCCTGAACTCCCCTGAAATTTGGCTGTGGTTTAAATGTCTAGGACAAAACCCAGGAATGCATCTCTTGGGGCTAAAGTCTGAGGGAAGAGGTCAGAAACCCCTTATTACAGCACTGCTGAACCTGGAAGCTTCTGAATCTTGGACTTACCATATGTCTGAACAGCTAGGACTGAACATAGAAAAGCGGTAAAGGATGCTTTTGTGAGCAAAACCCACCTGGATCCTGTCTGATATCTGTGGTGCTTCAGAGCTGAAATAAAGTCCCTGAACTCTGCCTGAATCCTTGCATTTTTATGCCTATTTGGACAGTGCTAAGGATGCAACAACAGCAGTCAAACCAAAGCACAGACCAGAAGTCCCTTGCACCCAAAACCACGGCTATGAGCTCCCATGGCCTATCACAGTGCTGAGCAAGGCTGGGGTAGGGTAAACCTCAGCTCTGGTCTCTGCTTCCCATATTCAGGATGCAGTTCACATTTGTTCGTCACTGGCTAAAAACAGGGAGAGGGAATCACAGCTCTGGACTTCTCTCTGCCAGCCCTCCTCCCACCACCAGGCCACAGAACAGCCTCTCCCACACATTTATATTTCTGCATCCTCTGGAGTGCTTGCACCCAGGGCTGCAGAGCAGATGGCTCTAGCAGAAATGACGAAAGTTAAATTAATTTGAAAAGGAACGTAAGGAAACCTAATTTAATGATAGGTAATAATTAGAATGCTCCCCTGGGATGTGGAGGACGCAGGTTTAATCCCTTTTCTCTGGGAGCTCATGCCTTTTTTCTCTGTTCAGGACACAAAATTTTCTTCAGTAGATGCAGGCTGAGAGCAACTCTGTGTTTCTGCATAGCCCTTCAAGTTTGCAGGCAATTGCTTTACTCACTTTAGTGAATACGGCAAACCCACCACCAAAAACAACCTATAGTCTCAGGGGTGGGACTGCTTAAGGGACATCTCTGAATGACAAATCCCAACAGAAGCAGGCGTGAAGGGTCTGGAGAAGAGTGGAGTCTGGAGAAGTGCACAGCCCTGCAGCCCACTATTGCCCTCTACCAGCATGGCAGAGAGAGCAGAGCTGCTGCACCCAGAGAAGGCACCAGTTTCTGCCACCAAGCTTGAAGAGAGTTTCAGCACCTTTGGACGCTCAGCAATTACATTTTAATGTCTCAACACCATCAGTGGGTAGGGAGAGGAGGTCTCCTGATCCTGGCCAGTGGGCTGGGCAGAGGCTGCGCTGTGTCAGCACCCATAGCCTGCACCGGCAGCACCAGGCAGGCACTGCACTGCTTGCTTCAGACAGGGACAGGAGGAGCCAACCCAGGTCACTTAGGGGGCCAGCTCTTTCTCAGTCACAGGCCACTACATTGCTTCTGGGCACAAACCAATAGCTGGTTTTACTTTCCTAAGTGTAGTGTTCAAGATGTTAATCACTGACCCAACAACACCTCACTTTGTTTTGAACTTGCTGACCTCAGGTTTCTGAACCACTCAATCTTCACAGGCCTTCCCTGTGAAACGAGCAGCCAACTGCTTCTCACTGGGCAGGTACCCACACTCCTCTCAAACATCATCTTTTGGACAAGCTGAGTAGTCTTAGCTCTTAAAGCTCCCAGTGAAAAGCATCTTCTGCAGCCTTCTTAACATCTTACCATGTATCTAGATGTAACAATACTCATGGCTGTGAGCACTGAATCAGGTAGCAATCCTGGGATTTGGGAATGGGATTTCAAATGAATCTAAGGAACCTAAGTGATTTAAATCTAATTTAAGTCTGAGGACAATTTGGTACCTCACCTCTTTAAGGATATACTAAATTAGAGAAAGCTGAGAGAAGGATAAGGCTGCATCCAATGCAAAACAATTGACTTCTCAGTCTGGCAAAAAGAGAAAAATTAGAGGGCTCACAGTAGATTTATACAAAGTCATGACTGTCACGGATAGGACCAACAGTATGGACTGACTACTGCCTCAACCAGTGCAAGGACTAGCACCCATCAGATGAAACTGTTGCAGCCAGACTTAAAACAACAGAAGGGGGATCTTCATGCAATGGGAGGCAGTGAACTCCTTGCCAAGGTGATTGGAGGTAACAGAAGATGATATGGACTCAAGGAGAGCCTAGAAAAGTACTGGAAAGAAAGATCTGTAATCTGTGTGGGCTTATAAAAAGGACAAATCACTTAAGACTCAGGAAATCCTCCGAGCTGAAGCTAGTCAGAACTGAGAGGGTAACCTAAAGTATCACATATGCATGTTCTCCTTTTGCTCTTCCACAGGTCTTCTTATGGCCACCATTGGCCATAAGATAAAGTACAGGCTAGACAGGCCCTACAGCACTAAAGCCATCCATACGCCTTATTTGGCAGTAGGCAAATATCCTCAAAGAAGTTTTAAAACTCCATTGATTTTGACAAGAATGCAGGGTTCAGCTACTTCTGAAGTAAGGTATCTGTTAATCCTCATTCTTATTTCCTACTCTCATGTTTGTTATAGCTTATTATAGCTCTTTCCTCTTTTATTTCTCCTTAATTGTCTTAAAGGACAACTAATTGTCTTTGGCCTAAAACACTTCTTCAAAGGATAACAACTGCTGATTTATTACTAAATACAAGCTTGTGATTGAATTACTCTGATTTGTCTGTGTAGAAAAATGGTTTGGTAATGCAATAAATCCAGGCAAAGTAGACTAGATTTGTCACAACTGTTCTGCAAACATATAAACTATAGCAATAACTACTAAGTAGCAAATATTCACTACTTTTATAGCATGTATTTATTTAGGACTACTTAGTTAATTTTGGCCAGCTAGCAGTCAGTGTAAAAAACCCACCATCACACCAGTGTCTCACCATTTAACGGTGTAAATGCTTCAAATACCACACATGTATGGATTATGAATTTCTGTTAAACGCTGGAGGCACTAGAACGCTAAACAGGACTCAAATACAGCTTATATACATGCTAAGCACAGTGGTGCACTGCACATGATCCATGTAGGGGAACACCACAGCCATACCCATGCACTGAGGTACCAGTGCTGCCAACTGGGTAAGTCCTTTTTGGCTTTAATCAGACCTCCTGTCATGATGATTAACAGACCTTCTGCTGCAACTATGAGATCTCATCTCCGGCCTCCCTGCACTTGCAGACTATTCTTTCCTAAACACAGTCAGAGGGGGGTAATTTTGGTCGAGCCTTTCTAGACAGCTAAAATTAAAGGGGAAGCTAGTTTATGTTAGAGGATGGTGAGTGCAGAGCTTCCTACATATCTCACCTGCCTTATATGGAGATAGAAATAATGCTTAACAAGAACTTGGCTTTCATGGCTTTTTCAGTTGCTTTTAAATGTCTTTATTTGATATTTATCAGGCTTGCAACATTTAACTGCAGCAGTTGTGGTACAAGTATCATAGCACCTCTTACCCAAATCTATTTTCAATACCACTCACTCAATACACACTGAATGGAGAGACCAATCCTTAATGTTAAATTCCAGATGTGACAGCAAAAAGCTGTACTGAAACATTACTTCAATGCCAATCTACTACAAGCCAAAAATGGAGAATATTAAACACAAACTTTCAGAATGTATCCACTGAAAAACAGAAGGGGAAGAAAGACTGGCCAAAGATGAAAGTTTGTAAATCAGTGTTCAATTTGCAGCCTGGTCCTCCTGTTCTGCTTCTCTTTTCTTTTCCATTTTATCTTACATGGCCTTAGGATGGCTAAGGCAAATTATGAAACCATCATGACCAAAACAGTACTGTCATTCAGATGTACATTTCTGCCTTTCTACCAGAGTTTACCACGTATGAGCTCTGAAACAGAACACATAAACTATTATTCATCTACTTCAGAGCAAAGTGGATTCAATAATCTCTCATGGAAAGCTTTTTTACTCCAATCAGCTCACTGTGCTCCATGGTGCTTTTGGAGCACTCACACTGGCTTGGGCTCAGCCTCTGATGTGGAGATATAAGTACCAGTGAAGGACCAAGAATGTACAACTGAGGCACAAGTTTCTGCTGATTTGTCTACACATAAAAGCTTCATGTGACTTGGCTCCGACAAAATATGCTGCTGTACTCAGGCAAGGCACTCACAAACTGTTCAGTGCCAAGCAGCATGGCAGTAAACTTCAGAACAATTCGTAAAAAAAATCATAATTCATAATAAAGTATTTATACTTCACTGGCTGTAGAATATTTTTTACAGGAACATAATTTATAATATCAACAGCACAAACCTGATGCTTTATGAGGAACTGTTCCAAGCAGGGGGATATTTATAGTTGGATCAGCCATTATGCCTTTATCCAAAGAGTGCAAAGACAGGAACTCGTAGTAGTACTCAGCCTATGACAAAATAAATGAAAAATCTATATTTATTTTAATTGCATTCACAGAAGCAAACTATTTAGCATGTAAACTAGAGCAGAAAAATACTACACTGTTCATTATGCCATTCTATAATTTCTATTTGTTTCTATAATTTCTCTGAGTATTTCTTCATCTAAGCATAATTTTCAGGTAATTTCCTCTTATTCCAGAGATTACAAGTGACTGTACAGTAATCAGGATGCAGCATGTCAGCAAGGAAAGTGGCCTCCATTTGGTGGACAACTCTTATATAGAGAAGACATTTTTTTTTACAATCTGCACTATTTATCTGGCAGATAACAGAAATATATGAACATTAGGCTAATTTTTAAGGCTGTTTTTTGTGCAGAATCCTTCTGGAACTGATGGTGAGCCTTGATGACCTGCCTGCACCAAGAGTGCAGTTTAAGGAGCATGCCTAGCATGATGCAACTGTGGCATGAGATTATCCAAGCTTGCTCTTGGTTGATCTGCACAGCACAGCATGTTGCCTTGGGCAAACAGTGACAGGAAATGAGTAGCCACATTGCTGGAGTGCCGTGCTAGGACACATATCTTGCTTACAGTTCTGACACTGCTCTGTTCAACCTCAGTTCATTAAATTGTTCCAAGGGTGGAGCTGAGAGTTCTACCAAATTGGCTTCATGTCACTCATTATTAACTGCAACATAAATGATTTGTTTTGGCAATTCCCAAATGGTGTTGGCATGATTTAAAAACTACTTTCCACTACCTTCATCCTACTCCTCATAACCACCTGCATTGTGGCACAGAGTGTAGGCTTTGGTACTTTCTTCCATGGGACTCTGGCCTCTCTTGATACTCACTGCAAAGGGATGTCATGTGTCTGCAGAGTCAATGTACAGACCATGTACACCTAAGATGTATGCACCTTAGCAAGTCACTGAGGGTTTACACTACTGTCAGCAGCACAACTGCTGGTGTGCAGAGCAAGTGGAAATGAACCTTTCACACTGAAGTGTGGCTTCCCACTTAACCAAGAAGCATTGAAGGAATTACAGGTAATTCTACCTGCTATTCCCAGAAATGTCCTTGAGGTCTTACCATGGGCACTGGCAAAAATGTGTCTACATCCAGCAAGTCACTAACAGTAGACAGTATTGCTCTGTCTACTTTTTAGATAAAATAGTGAAATAAAGAGCGATTAAATAAAAAAAAATTTATGAGGAATTTGGCCTGATAGTTATGTCTACAAGATGTCTGTCAATGTCCTTAGCCAGAAGGCTGTCCTTTTTCTCCTTTAATGACCTGGCTCCCTAGTACAAGGAAGACATGGACTTAGTGGAGTGAGACCAGGGAAGGGCCACAAAGATGCTCAAGAGTCTGGAATGCCTGATGTACTGGGAGAGGCTGACAGAGCTGGGACCATTCAGCCTGGAGAAGGCTGAGGAAGGACCTAATCCATATGTATAAATAGCTGATAGGGGGTTGAAAAGAAAATGGAGCCAGGCTCTGCCCAGCGGTGCCCAGTGTCAGGACAGGAGGCAATCGGCACAATACAGAAAACTTCATCAAAACCTGAGAAAACACCTTTTTACTGTGTGACTTTTACTGTGGTTGACTTAGCACTGTACAAGTTGTCCAAAGATGTCATGGCACCTCCATCTGTGAAGATATTTAAAACCCAACTCAAAACAGTCCTGGTCAAGTGGCTGTAAGTGACCCTGCTTGAGTGGACTAGATCATCTTGAAGTCAGACTGTCTAGTTTCAGATCAGCCTCAGCCCCTCTGTGATTCTGTGCTCTGCTAACTTGAGCAAAAGCCCTGGCAGAGTGTGAAAGACCATCTCCCTTTACCTTCTGATGATACTAGCAAAGCACTCGTGACTTGAGGTTGTTATGAAATTCCTGATCAGCCGTGGCAGCACATCCACTCACTCTGAGCGGATGTGTCGTAAGGTGATCCCAAACAGCATGAGGGGCTACACTGTACATGGACAGTCTTCGGAGGGTGTTGTGTAGGCACAGAGATGTTAGACAAAGACTTGCAAAACAATAGAGAAGGAAGAAATGAGAGGTTTTAAGGGTAAGTTAAACACATGGAGTAAATGTGAGAGGGAGAGGGGACATGGAGAGAAGCAGTAAAACCAGAGATGAAAAATTAAGTCTGGAGTTATGTTCAAAAGGCTGCTTTTAATTAAAGATGGTTTTTTTCCAATACAATATATCATGCCAAAATATGAAAACAAGCCATAAATTCAGATTGTGAACATTTTTGTTTTCACATAAAACTTCAGTTCGGAAAAATAATTATATGTCTCCACACATCTATAGAATAGTGCAGTGAGTGAGTCAATGCTGCACTTCTGTTTCTCATTGGTTAGCTTTGATGTTTGGTTGTATCTAAACCAGGTCATAATGAGTTATGACCTGGGATATTAAAACATCATGTTCTTACTATTCTAGTAAACAACAACTGGTAACTAGACCAAATTGCTCCACTCCCATATTTCCATTGCAGCCGCACTGTTGTAGCAGGTCAGCTTGTGAGCCAGAGCCCCAATTAGTAGGAAAAGGACTGGAATTTCATTTTCCAGAGCCAAAACGATGCCTCAGGATAAAGACAAAAAGAAAGTCCCCTGTGGAAAAGGGGACCAATTGCTGCATGAGCCACAATATTCACCACCTTTCAAGGAAGTAGTTCCTCTAACCAGAGTAGAGGTGTAGCAGCGATTAGTGCCTGAGGCAAGAGTACATTCTGATCACACATTAAAAAGATGGGAAGAGACATTGCACAAGCAACAGGCTGTTCAGGAGGAAAGCCACACTGGGGAGAGATACCTGCTCTCACCATTTCTGTACAAAGATTTGTACATCTGCTGAGTTGACAAAAACTGAATTTCTTGAAATAATAGTATCTAAGAATAACCTGAAAAAATTCAGGTAGATCTAGCTGGAAATTTATGGAACCATGTGCTGCAGAGTACGTTTGCAAATCATGTGCTAGACTGAGTTGGTTAAATTTTGGCATAAAAGTTATGCACAAAAATCATAGTCTAGAGAGGCTGCACAGTAGCAGAAGTAGAGTAGTTTAACTCCTCAAACCTGTGAATCTGAAACAAGATTTGACTGCCATAAATCCTATCTATTTGGAAAAAATCTGTCTTGACACAATCCCTACATCCAGTCTCCAAGATAGTCCTGCTGTAATTGGAGTTGATTGCCAATTAACTTGCATTAATCATCATGACTGAAAAGCAAACAACATGCTCTCAGCAAATATTTACCATGCTTCAGCCTACCATGAAATTTAGTCATAATGGTTAATTGAAGATATACGTCTGTGCAATTAAAATATTGTCTAGTGACCACCATAATTTATGCTGTAAGTGGCCATTGTGAGTGACCTAGTAGTGAGAACCAAACTTCCTTGGATATTGTTGAGAGACAAAGGGGAAAAATCCATAACCTGTAAACCTTTTTTCATTATAAAGATATTCTCATGTTTTTTGTGTTTCTTTTTTTTTAAGCCAGCCTATGAACTCTCTGGTATATGAGGGTCAAAATTTGGTAGTGAAGCTAAATCTTAGAGGAACGCTGTTGTCAGAGGTGGTGGAGGAAATGGAGTTTCCATTAAATTATTGATCTTTGCCAACTGCACACTCTGCATTCACAGAGGACTTTCCGCTTGACTTCATGAAGCACCCAAGGAAGAATATGCTTTTACTTCTGTGTAAAATCTTTGTTTGAGACCCTCAGAAACTGAGGCAAGTGCCCCTGCAGACATTGTGTGAACTGGCTGGGGACTTGGTGCTTTCAGGCAGCAGGTAGCCCTGTGCAGCTGTCTTTTAACAGTTCCCCATGTAGGTAAAGCCCTCAGCAAAGGCAGGAAATTTTAGGCAAATAATTCCATGGTTGGGATTAACTTTTATGGACTTTAAATGTCTGTTTTCTATAAATCAGAGGAATTTAAAAGGTTATAAAAATAACAAAGCCGTCTAACAAGTATTGTAGCAAACATCTGTTGGCAGTTTCGTTTTAAATGATATACAGTTAAAATTCCTACAGAACTCCACTCCTTGGTACAAGATTCACTGTGCTGAAGTTCTCTTATCACTCAGGTGTCGTGTTGTATCTGATTTGTTTTTTGTTTCATATTTAATCAAAGAATTCACAATACTGTGCTTTACGTTTTCTTCATTTCACACGAAAGATGTAGGATGAGAAGTAATACTAGTACCTGAAGCAAAGCTGAGCAGCTTAAACTGTTGTATGTCACAGCTCAATAACCTAATGAAACCTACACCCTTTCTAATTATGAAGTGAATATATGTTAGCGTTGGAAGTAGATGTAAGAAATTAACTATATTTTCTTCTCATTATTTTAAAGAGATCAGTGCTGAATGTTCTGTTCTGTTATCAATTAAATTACAAATATACTCTAATGCCAACTTTTTCATTTAAAGAAAGAAACACATCAAAAAATGTTCTTTTTTATCCCAGATCCATGAATATTTCTGGCTATACACGTCCTAGATGATTCTACCATGCATTATCCACAGCAGATGCTCACAGCTGCATATGCCATAAATAAAATCATAAAGTGAGACAATGTATGTGTTTGTCAGGTGTTTACAGCATGGACCATTGCTTCTCCAAGATATTAACCTCATTAGGTCAGAGGAGTTATTCTGTCTATGTTCCAAGATGAAACATGAAGCAAAGTGAGATGAATTCCAACAAATATCTGTACTGTGCATACCAGGCTATTGAAGGAGTCTGGTCACAGTATGAGTATGTACATGTATATGAACAGTTTGTTACTGTGGTGCAGTCTAGACACTGCTGTAATGAGCAACATGATGGTGCCTCCTTAGACAAGCAGATCGTACACTGTCTGCCTACAGATTGTCTGTTTTTCTGCTAAGGACAGCAGCTTTGCCTAACCTCTTAATTGGTCCTGTCACAGAGTAGGTACCATGACACCCAGAGATTTGCTGTCAGACTCACAAGGCAGACCCAAAATGGGAGGCATACTTAACAATATAAAGTGATACAGAAACATGCTCTGAGAAAACCAGTTTACACAGAAGACAGGACAACCTGTTTTCCATTACTTGCTGCTAAGGATATGGGAATGAACCAAACAGCAGGATTAAGAACAACAGCGATACACACAAAAGGAAGTTTGGTGTTTCTAAAAAAACCCAGAAGGACACAAATTAGAGAAACGGGCAATCTCAGAGAAAAATACACTATGTGATAGCAGTAACTAGGCAATGCTGTGGTGAAATGCTCACAGATCTGCAGAGCCTGTTCTATGCCTGCTTTCTTCACATTAAGAAAACCACAGCAGACTGAAGAAAATCCATGTGTGAGAAGGAAGACTTTTTTAACAATGGAGTGAATCCCTGCATGAAACTTTCAACAATAACTACTCGTGGTTTTAATGGTTTTAGAAGAATGGTACAAAACTCTCAGATTTTGTCAACAGAAGATGGCTAACTGGTGCTTAATGTCTCTTGTGGCATGCAATTGTGGATAGACAGATCAGATCCTCCAACAGCTGCAAAACAGTTAGAAAAGAGAAATTTCTTGTTTGTTATCAAAAGAAGGCTCAGATTTTGAAAGCTGACACTACAAGCTTCCAAGAATGCTTTGCAGTGGAGAGATGGACAGAAATCCTTGCAGAATACATTAGCTTTTGCTCCAAGCAGTGCAAAAGGAATTTCAGTAAAGTAACATGAAAAAGTCACTGTCAAGAAGCTTGGTGAGGTCACAAAATAATAGATTTAGATTATAGTTAGCATAGTTTCTGGCTATTGTCTGCTCTTCAGGAGACATGGGAAACAGGGAAGCTACTTACTCACTTTGAGCTGATATTTTCTCTCACCAGACCCTGAGCTCTGGAAGCCCTTTAGCATTTGAAGAGGTCATTTAAAGCCAATCTGAGACTGGAAGCTGAAGGGCTTGGCAGACAGAGTGGGATTTGAGAGAGAGAGAGCTGAAAAAAAATAAGTCCAAGTATACCAGCAGAGCATTACCTCTGAAAGCCATCACCATGTGCAGAAAAAGCAGGTTACCTGAGATAGAGGGACAAATAAAAGCCTATTGCACATTCCTGTCCATCATTAGCCTGCTAATGGAAATACGGTTTTGGTTTAGATCAGAGGCAAGCCCTTGATGCAGTAGGTATTTGCCGTGGGGACAGTGGGGCCATTCCACAAGGCTAAGGCCTTGGGAAGCAGCATACAGGCAAACAGATCCATGCTAAGTAAAAGCACTCTGACACAAAGGCATGTGGCATGCAGGATTTCTTAAAAAACAGTCACAACACATTTACTCTCCTTGTCGAAGAGAGTCTGCGAGTTTCTCGCTCATCTACCTTGCAAAAAGAGCACAACTCTGCACACTTAAGACTTCTTTTGCTTAACAGATTTTCTGTAATGTATTTTATTATGGGTTCACTAGAGTTCCTTTTGAAAACATTAAGCTACAAGGAGACAAAAAAAATATTCAAGTTTTGATAAATATGCACAGTTAATTACATCTTGGAAATCTCTAGCAAGGAATGATATTTCTCAGCATGGACCAGGCCTGGGGCACAAGTTTCCTTTAAAATGTTTTCTCACATATCTTACAGATGAATATTAAATAAGTCTGCATTGGGGAAGGAGAGAGAAATAATCAGTACACCAAAAAGAGAAACAGCATTAAGAGCTCAAGTTTTAAATAAGTAAAAGATACACAAACGTTAGTTATCTTGAAATATTTAACAAAACCTATTGTTCGGTATCCTGAGAAGTCATAAAAGCTATTTTTCTGAAAAGTTAATTCTTGTTCCAGGACAGCATGGGCTAATTCATTCTTTGGTCACCCAGCAAAATATCAGTGCTTTCTCCAATGGAGAGTTCATGATCAGCGACATTCAGAATCTCCCAAAGCTAATAAAAAAAGGGGAAAACCATTACTGCTCTTAGAGAAAAAAAAAAAACACACTGCCTCATCAAGTTAGTTCCTAACAAAATAAGTCTCTACAGGTCTACTGCTGCCACCTGAAACACATCTATGTGGCTCTATCTACATTGAGAAAAAACTGCAAGGTGATTTTCTCCCCCTCACAGCTTGAAAAATAAGTTAAAAGCTTGGCTGGCTGATCCTGGGAGTTCATCTTTACACAGACTACAGACTGTTTGTAGTTTCCAGCTTTGGATAGATTTACTTATATTAATAATTACCTCGAAAATTCTTTTCAGAGAATCTCAAATAATTTCAATAAAACCTTTACAACCATTTAGATTAGTTATGATGGAGATCTGAACAGACACTACATTTAATTAAGCAGAATAATTGTAAAAGCACAAATGTAAACCTTAGAGATGGTGGCTCATCTGATGTGACGAGCAAAAGCTCACAGATGAAGAATACGCTAATCCTCTTCTTGAATGGTGGTAAACATGGATAATGCACACAGATTCATTTTGGCCGTGCTTCAAACTTCCAACCCTTTGTTCTTAAGCCTCACAGGATGGCTTTGAAGTTGAGGATAAAGCTCCTCTAGCACACCATTACCAAAGAACAACCTTCTGATTATGATCTCATGAAAGTGTAATCAATTACTTACACAAGTTAAAAGCCTGGCAAACAGCAAAGGTCACGTAACTGGGCCTTTATTGAGTCCATGTGTTTCACTCTTGGCTTTAACTGGCACTCCTGTATAATAAATATAAATATCTCTCCTAAAAATGTAAGCAGTGAACTTAAGTTATGAAATCTCACAGCAGCTTTTGTCAGACTGGAGTCCTTCAAGAATGTCAAAGAGTGATGCTTCCACCTTCGTGTCCCCACGTGACAGAAAGTTTGCAGCACTTCTGAGTGCTTCTTTATTTACTGCTTAGCACATAATTGTCTTTAGCCTTCTTTTCTAGGCAAATAAGTGTTTAAAAGTTATGGTGAAAAGGTTTTGAAAAAAATGCAACTCTCTCCTGACTAGGAAAAGACTTGTTAGGAAAGACTTCTTTTAAATTGCTCTTTTAACATCTGCTGTGTTCATTTTTAAATGCCTTTTTGTGTGAAAATGCAATTTTGTTCTTTTTTATAGTCTGCCATTGACCAAAGCGAATTCTAAATACCACCATGAAAGAAGAACTAAATCTACTACTATAAAATATTTGATAAGTGTATCTGAAAAGGAACTTGTGTTTGCTGTTGTACCTGAAATCACACTGATTTGTCTATTGAGTGAACACTCTACTAAGTGCACATATATTACCACGTAATATTTCCATATACCATACAGGCCTCCACAAAGTTATGTCCTCTGTAACTATACATTCGATTTTTCAAGGCAAGATGGGCTTATCTTCAGAGTAAAGCAGGGAAGTATAATCTTATCCCCAGTTTCTGACAAGAAACTGAACAGGCTCTGGCTTTTGGGCTGTTTCCATAGGCAGAATGAGCACAGTTTCATACCTGGGTTACAGTACCAGCCTCACAGAAGCCAGTCTTTCGAGTTAAGGCACAATGTATTTCCCAGTATTTAAATGAAATATCTGTTTTTTATAAAGCCAGCTCATCTTTGACTTCCTGTATAATCAGAGGAGAGAGACCAGCACTTGCAAAAGAAAATGCAGCCCAGTCAGAGTCTGATTTACCTGCTGTCTTGAACCACCTTTCTCTCTCTCCCTGGGTGCAGATGGAGTCTATTCACAGCATAGGCATCTTCACATGGCCTGGACTCTGCTGACTTGACTCAGTGTCAAGTTGAGCTTCCAGATGAACCCTTTGGACACACTTGCAGGAATAAGTCTTATTCAGAAAGGTGAGAAATTTATTTTAGGAAAGCTGCATCCTTCTGTTGTGTTTGTTGGGCTTTTTTTACTCTGGACAGTGTGACCTATCACGTGTCAGTATAAATCCTGACAGAGAGGACCAGGAGCTGAAAGTTCCTCAGAATAATGTCTTGAGAGAGAGAGAGAGAGAGAGAGAGACCTTAACATAATTTTTATTAGAGAAAATGCAAGAGGGACAGTTTAGTCTCAGACATGAACGTATGGACCTCCCCAAGCCAAATTTACCCTCAGATGAATAACAAGCAGGAGTCTAATGACAGCAAAAGTCTATACTCTGCTTTGAGATCACTGTCCCATTTGGGGTTCAAGAGTTTTGCTAAGATCAGAGATATAATTTATACCTTGATGCACAGCTACGGCAAATCTGGTCTGCTCTTGCAGACTGAGACCAAATCTCCTTTTTGTCACTCAATACATCCCAGATGTGCTGGCAATCCCTAATTTCTGCTGAAGTCATAGGCTGCTGGAGATTCCCCAAATCCCGCAAACCAGTCTTTATTGACAAATTAAGTGAGTAGTTCTGGGCTGAGTGTGGTCCACAGTACTTTCAGGAAGAAAGAAACATGGAGAAGAACAATGTCCAATACCACAAACCTTGCTGAGCTGTCAGGTCTGTTCTCTGCATCACCAGTAAAGCTTTTGATACTCTCTCTCTCACAGGATCCTTCTCGACAAAATGTCCAGCACAGCCGGATAAACACATAATTTGCTGGGATAGCAGTTGACTCATGGGTGAAGCACAGAGGGTAATAGTGAATGGGGTGACATCAGACTGGTGACCTGTCACTAGTGGAGTTCTACTGGGTTCCTTCTTGGGGCTGGTGCTCTTCAACATGACTTGGACATAGGACTGAAGGGGATACTAACTACATTTGCAGATGACACAAAACTGGGAGGAGCTGTTGCCTCCTCGAAGACAGGGAGGCCCTGCAGAGAGATCTTGACAATTTAGAGGACTGGGCAATCACCAAACATATGAAATTCAACAAGGGGAAGTGTCAGATTTTGCACCTGGGGTAGGGCAACCGGGGATGTTCGTACAGACTGGGGAATGAGACGCTGGAAAGCAGTGCCATGGAAAGGGACCTGGGGGTCCTGGTTGATGGCAAGTTGAATCTGAGCCAGCAGTGCCCTGACAGCCAGGAGGGTCAACCATGTCCTGGGGGCTTCAGGCAAAGCATCGCCAGCCTGTCGAGGGAGGGGATTGTCCCACTCTGCTCTGCACTGGGGCAACCTCACCTTGAACATTGTTTTGGGAGTCACAACACAAGGTATTAAGCTATAAAGTGTGTCCAAAGGAGGGCAACAAAGATGGTGAAGGGTCTTGAGGGAAAGCTGTATGGGGAGTGGTTGAGGTCACTTGGTCTGTTCAGCCTGGAGAAGGGGAGACTGAGGGGAGACCTCATTGCAGTTACAACTTCCTTGTGAGGGGAAGAGGAGGGGCAGGCACTGATCTCTTCTCTGTGGTGATCATGACAGGACCTGAGGGAATGGCCTGAAGTTGTATCAGGTTGGATATTAGAAAAAGGTTCGTCACCCAGAGGGTGGCTGGGAGCTGGAACAGGCTCCCTGGGGAAGTGGTCACAGCACCAAGCCTGACAGAGCTCAAGAAGCATTTGGACAATATTCTCAGGCACATGTTGTGACTTCTGGGGATGGTCCTGTGCAGGGCTAAGAGTTGGACTCCATGGTCCTTATGGGTTCCTTCCAACTAAGCATATTCTGTAATTTTGTGATTCTGTGATCACTCCAGGGCACAGAAACTGTACTTAGCATACCAGCCTGTGGGTCAAACCCTCCCTGACACTTTCAATGGGACTCACTGTGATACCAGTCAGCTGAGTTCGTTTGTTTGTTTCTGCTTAAATTTCTGCCAGTTAGAAGATGCTTGGGGTTTGGGAGTTGATTCTCTGTTTTGATTTGATTTGCCATATTTCTGGTAGCTCAAGGCAGCCTAAGACTGCACTATTGCACTTCCACCCTCTTCAGACACAGCCATGTGATGAGCTAACCAAGACAGTAGACCAAGTTAAAAATTAATCACTTCTTTCTGTAGGGCTAGTTTTCAACCAGAGCAGCTTCCTGAGTAGCCACATCAGCACTGGCACAAGAAGGAGAATGGAAATATGTGACCAGGGATAGGAACAAAGATGGGACAACGTCAGCTGCCAGCCTGATGAAAGCTGTTGTAGAACGGCACTGCAAGTGAAGTTAATTGTTTCCATGTTGTTGACAGATGTCAAATTTCATCACCCTTTCATTACGGTGTGGGGAACAAGCTAAGATGAGAATTATCTCAAGAAGTCCAGCGGACTGCTGAAGCCAACCAAACCTGCACCCCAATAGAGCACATGCATTTGCAATGGCACTGACAGAGCCATCATGTGAACACAAAGCTTTTTATCTCTGTGAAAAATGAAAAATCTAAACACATGATCCCACCCTCAGAAATATCTTGTTATTGCTTATTAAGGTTATACATTTGGAATAATTCAAGTTGACTCAGGTTTGTCGTATTTTTTTAGCTTTAGATTTTCAGCTGTTCATGTTAATGGTTTTCTTTGCAGCAACTTCAGACTACAAGAACATTTTTGAAACATGACCACGGAGCTGTACTCTGTAAATGGAATATGACACACCTCTCGGGAAAGCGAGACAGATGCCAAGTGCTGTCTTTCTAACTGTGGCAGGCCACGTAGATGTGCTGGGCTGCTGAATTGAGAATAGGCTTCACATCTGTTTTCAAGTGGCTTTCTTGCCATGTCTTAGAAAAAGGTCATACAGAGTCTTACAGAAGAGATCGGACAAGGATGCTGCACCAGGAGGCTTTTGCGACCATAGCAACCATACATGTAGTCTGCCAGTAAGGAAATCCACTGGTCAGGATATGACTTGTCTCAGCTAAGGATGCTGCTGTTCTGGTGCAGAAGTAAGGCCCGTGCTCTGCTGCTTTTGCCCATGAGGTGCTCAAGCAAATCACACTGGAACATGGACCCGGAACCAAGTGAGCCCAACGCTCCAACAGCCTTTGCCATCAGGGTGGTGCACAAAGCATAGGGGCTCCCTCCTGTGGATCTCCTGCAATGTACCAGAGAAAAACCATGCAGCAGGTACAGCTCAGGAGGCTGCAGCTGAGGAAGGTGCCGCATAACCAGCTCTCTTCAGCTCTGTTCAGACAAGGGGCTCTCCCGCACCCTCTTCAGTGTGTGGGGAAGGAGATTCAGTCTCTGCTCTACTCTGAGATGCAGACACGCTGCATTCAGTTCATGCAACATGCAAACTATTTTCAAACTTAAATCTCTGAGGAACAAAGCAGCTTTTCTTCCTAATCACTTCTACCTTTCAATCTTCTTTTTTACTTAGGGAAATAGAAGAAATGCTACACAAAACCCACTTGTGTTAATAAAAAGTTTCAAGAAGTCTTATGGCACCCAGTTAAACAGTCAGAAATCAGGAAATACCAGTGAATAATGCTGTATGTACAGACTTAACTCTGGTTTTACAGGACATAAAACCTCATTAAGACGTGAGCCCATACTAATTCTCATACATGAGACATAACTCGATGCAGCTTCTTCTGTAACTGTGAATTCTTATACAACCAAAGAACTGTTCCTACAGATTTCCTCAGAGTGAATGGTTGTTATAAATGTTGAGTAATCTTTGAAAATTTGGCTCTTTCAGTCAACTGGACACCTTAATATGCAGATTCACAATAAACCACTTGGTTGCAAGTTGTGCAGTACAAGACACACAGAGGTTAGGCGGAAATACGCTTCCACATGAAGGCCAACTACCTCAATGTAATAGTTTGTTGCTGTAACCTTTCAACTGTATTTAATAAACTGAGATACATGTGTTTTAAGGGTGGCATAAACTGGAATGCCACAACTTGCTGACCTCAAGATTCATTAGAAATGTTTTTTGGGGAAATACATACGGAAAAAATGTCAAGCCCAAACCATGCTGGTCTTATGCAAATATCCACATATATTTCAAATGCAGATTTTTAAAGTAGTAGAAGCCTGTTTTCAGAAAAAATATTATTATTTATGTGTAGGCTATTAACATACACCTGAAAGACAACAGGTGAACAATGCATTTTAGCTAAAACATCCACTTTCCATGATATACTGAAAGGTGTGTATAGTTAGTAGTTGAATTTCCAACATGCAGGTTGTTCAAACTTTAATCCAAGGCTTTTGCTTTTTCAAAGAAATGTTCTCAGATATTCTCTATGCATTGAGAGTGGTCAGTAGCTCATCTTGCCAGAAATACAACTTAGACTCTACCACAGGAACTAATTTACTTATATCATTACTAAAATCTGACTTATCTGTAAGTCTATAATCAGAGACGAAAAGCAAGCTTCTCCTAAACATCTCTGCTGCTTGATTATCATCAGATAGATGCTTATGCATTTAAAGTAAACTGTCCTGTGAATGTGCCTGGGGTAAGAGAACCAGATTTAATGTCAAGGCATAATAACAATAATGTGCAAAACAGTGCTGGAAACTCTCGTAACTGAGTATCACTCCAAGCAATTCTGCTCAGATTATAACAAAAGCTCTGGCCCTCCTTTTTATGCCTCATCATGCTTAGGGAAGTCCTTGCAGACTGGCTCCTTCCTCCACCTTCCTCTCTCCTGAATGGAATAACCAGACAGAGTCTGAGCAGGAGACTGGCACAACTCTCCGCTGAGCAGAGAGGATTAGTTTGGGGATTTTCTTCTGTTTTAATGGGGAATGGGTATAAAGGAATCAGAAAGGGAAGACTCTCATAATACCACGTTCACAGAAGGCAACGGCCATCCCTTTCTTTTTATCTCTCACAAAACTGGCTTTCTGCTTCCTGCTCTTCATGAGACCTCTGGACTGCGGAAGGGAAGAAATCCTGAAGAACCTGGGTCTGCTCCATCACCTGCTCTAAACCACAAAGGGGAAAGACCACACTGCAATTACCTCGGTCTCTGAGGTAACAGGAACAAGAATATATAAATCAGTACAAACCTTCAGACAGAAGTTTCTGTTGAGGTTATTGAGGTTGGGAAGAGGTGGAGTAACAAGAGATTTTACAATAATTTACAGAGATGGTGAGCTCTGTGCCTCCATGTCGCTATTCCTCCTGTCAGCAAACTTTCAGATTACTCATCCTTTTAAATATTTCCCAATAATTTATTTCAACGAATTTATGCTGCTTGATTATATTTTACAGGATGAGAAAAACACTATTTTTTGATGAATAAAGGTATTATATAAATATGTTACACACTTGGAAATGTTTTAAATCTTGTAATTCTACTATCAGGTTTCAATTCATAGAATCACAGAATGAAAGTAATAGTGGTATCATGACACTATAAAAATTATGAAGTTTACTTGCCTGTAAATGTTTGGCAGGACAACCAAAAAGGGTCCATAAATTAAGCAGGGTATTCACACTGACAAAATTCAAATGTGAACTCTGTCAGTAGGCAGGATAAGATGCAGACTTTGTCCCATCAAAGGAAAGTTATTGTTATGTCAAGTATAAATGTGAAACCCATGCGGGTCTTGATGTGATGAAGGCTTCTAATTTCTGCCTTATGGGACAGTATAAGCTTCTCCACCCTGTATCTAATACCAACATGTCACAGCTCTGACCAGAGGGTGGCAACCTACTGGGTCACAAGCTTTCAGCTATGCTCCTTTGTCAACACAGAAATCAGATCATGTCTGTGTAATCTAAATAGATGTTCCTTTGAAAAACTGGAAGGAAGGAGATAAAAGAAAAAAAGCACCCTCATAAACAAACAAAGGCAACTGCCAATATGCTCTGCTGGCAAATTATTTCCCAACTCTTAATATGGCTATGCATGTCATTTGTCACTTGTGATTACAAATCCAGGTAACTGTATTTTGGCCCTCCTTCCTCTCTGACAGATGACAGATGTGCTCTGCTGTGCAACCTGCCTATTTTCCCTGACAATCCCTGCAAGGAACGCTGCAGGCACATAGCTGCTTGCAGCAACTTCATCTATCTGTGGCTTCGTAAGGGAAAAATAAATTTGTTTCAACCTGGTTACTCAAATGGACTCAAATTCAACAGTTCAATTTACTTCCCAGAATCTCTGCAAGAAAGAGAACTGGCTAAGGCCCAAACTTGGAAAAAGGAAAGCAGTGTTTACTGCAGTTTAAAAGGAACAGGTTGAAGTCAGTACTCAAACTCCTTACTGGAAGTGTTCAGGGAATTTGATTATTTGCCCATGTAGTTTAAAGTGTCAGATTCTCACTGGCTGTATCAATATTCACATATATGGTGAATATATCTCACTGGCTATATCAATATTCACATTTGCAAGTTCAGGGCAAGGAGAAAGCATCATAGGGAGAGCCTATCTTCTGCTCATCAACAAGCTGTGATCTCTCTATGCCTTCCTTTTGATCTGAAAAAAAATAGGTTCATAATCACAGTACTGAAGGCTCTGCACTCACTCTCTGATGATTAGGATAGTCCAAGAACCTGCCCTCTCCTCCTCTAGCCAGCCATCATTGCACAGGCTGCCTCTGTGGCTCTTGCTACTGGTTTATGTGCTTCAGAGCTGGAGACAGATCTTCTCATTAGTGGGCTGCTTTTTGGTGGGTTTGTTTTCCCTGGTGATGGGCCAAAACCTGAGACTGGGAGACTGCCATGCCTGATGTCAGTCATATTTATTTCCTTTAGGATCAGTTGGTTTTAGCTAGCTGTTTATCCAGGCAAAGGGGTAACTTTGGAGGATTTGTGAGACCAGCTCTGAAAGCAGGGTTTGGTCTTCAAGTTATTTATTGAAGTATTTAGCTGTGATGGCAGCATGTGCTGAAGCAGCTCAAGGTAATTGCCCACTTTTCCTTGTATGGTCAAACAAGATGGACTCCACCAGTTAGCTGCAAAACAAAGTAAACTTTCACTCTACATACAAAAAATCCAGGAGTTTTCTTGCTGTTTGGCTGAAAAAAAAAGCCACCCTAAAGCTTTGCAAGTGATTGCTAAGGTGTTCTATGAATGGACTATGAATCCACATATCATGGTGGATTTCAGGTATCATAGCTAGATAAAGTCTTCTAAGTCCCTCTGTACAACAGTGTGTATTTACTTTATTTATATTACTTTCTTTTGAGGCAGATTTTGGTTTGCTGCTTCACTGTGATTGTACAAGCCAGTCTCAGTTTTTTTGTTCCTGCCTGGCTCATTTTTTGTTAATCGCTGGTTTGGGGATGAGAGGAGACCAGTGGCTTTTGTGTACCTTGAGTTCAGTAAGACCTTCAGCACTGTCTCCCACAACATTCCTACAGACGGAGCAAGGAATCGGCATTACATAAGAAAGGTGGATTGCACCACCGGAGGCCAACTGTTAGTGGTGTACCTTGGGGTTGATACTAGGTCTCATACTGTTTAACATTTTCACTAATAACGTGGACTTTGTGACAGAGTGCACCCTCAACAAGTTTGTAGATGATACAAGACTGGGACCTTTACAGGATGGAGGAAGGGACAGAAAGGAACCTCATGAAGCTCATCAAGGGGAAGTGCAATATCTTGCACCTGAGGAGGAACAACCCAAGGCACCAGTGTATGCTGGGGGCTAAGCAGCTGGAAAGCAGCTTACTAGAAAAGTGCCTGGAGATCCTGGTGGACACCAAGTTGACCAGGAAGCAGCAATGTGCCCTTGTGACAAAGAAGGCCAACAGCCTCCAGGGGCTGCAGCAGGCAGAGCCCTGGCAGCCACGGTGGAGGGAGGTATTACATTTCCACCGTGTCTGGGCTACAGTTTGATATAGTGAAGAGCTTGGCCACAAATAAAGAGTTAAAAAGCAAATAAGCAAGCAACAAACTCCCAGCAAAACAAAAAAAATCCAATATGATAGAACAGCAGAATAAAAGAAACTATTGCAAGTAACATAGCATCTTTCAAAAGGTGGGATTTGTACACAAAAAGGAAAATAGAAGAAAAACAAACCAAGTGTAAAGTCACAGGAAGGCAAAATAAAAGATATTTGGAGATGCATTTTCTTGAAAGCTTTAAAAATATTAATCCAGAACTCATTGTTCTGAGCTAAGGTATACAGTTCTGAAAACTCTGTTCAACGTGATGCAAATATCTACTACATATCAGTTTTGAAAGCTCTGGGTAACACCATATTCCTTACATACCTGCATACCCTAGGAAAAGTGTGGCTTCTGACATTTGTTTTCCATGTACTTAATTTAGTTGGCTAGAAGCAAGTCAATGATACACGTAGCTACCCAAAAAACCTCTTTGGAAAGTGTGATACCAACAGAAGATGTTGAATAAAGGAAAAATTCTTCTAGTTAGCTCTTACTTTTTACTCACTGGCATTACTTGTAATGGCATTAACTTCAGACCACTAAGAAAATACCTGTGAAACTGTCTGTAAAAAAAAAAGAGGTGATGTTGACAGAAAACATTTTCACTTCCACAAAGAAGAGGAAAGCAAGACAGCCTGGATTTTATGTTTCAGAAAAGCTGTTAGTAATACAGGGAGTGAAATCTGTACATTTTCACAAAATACAGTCTTGAAGCTTATGGTGTCCTTGTTAGTTCCAATGCTTTTCACTGGTTATATTGTACATTGCAGCCACTACTGTAAAAGTAGTGAAAATATTTTATTACTCTAGCTTTCTTTTGTTAAAACTGTATTAGAATATTTATAGAAAGGATAAACAATGGAAATCTTAAAGAATGGTTTACTTAACATAGCTTTACACCACTGTGTAAAAAGAATAATTGTGTAGTTTACACATATACCATGTAAATTACTACGGAAACCAGATGTAGCTTACACTACAAGGTGCTTTGTAACTCATCTCTGCTGAGCAATAAATCCCCCCCTTTTCTTCTTGGCAAAACTTTGAGAAACTTTACTGCTGTTTTCTATCAGCAGATAGAACAGATGGCTGGCACATGCCTGCTTTACTAAGAAAGTGGGATCTCCACAGTATTACTTTGATCCCTGGTGGCATGTCTACAACACAGAGATGCAAAATACCACAGCTGAGTAGAATCTAAATATTAAAGGTTTGGTGCTGTGCTCTTGATATGAGAACCCCCCGTCTAAAAATCATGCTCACAATATGTAAACATCTTCACATTCCACATGGAAATTCTGGTCTGGTGACAGGAAACCACAGTGAAGGTACTACTGTAAATCCCAAGAGCATGAGTTTATGCAATTACCAAACTTTGAGAACAGCCATACTTTTGCTGGGGAAAAAAAAAACCTAAATTTTTCATAGGAGATATTTTTTAAACTGAAAAGTATCACTGTAATCACTGGTTATGAATAAGATATTTACAACAAATTCATCAGTTTCTTTGAAGAAAAGTTTCCTTTGAACAACTACACGTTCTGAAATTTATTATTTTTTAGTTTCTTTCAGTTCATCAGGGAAATAGCCAGGTTTGAATGGAGCACCCTATTGCATCACTAATGCCTTAAACTGGTGGTCTGTTAGCTTTTCCCTGGGCACGGAAACAAACATTCTCCTGGCATGGCTGGATATTCCATTTCACCTTCACAGTCAGGCTACACCTCAGCAGCATAAGGCAATTCCAGAAAACTCAACCAAGCTATTCGGGCTTGATGGTCATATTGCTGAGGTCAGAACTAGCTTCCAGGAGCTGTTGATTATATAGCGTTCCCAACCTTCACTTTACAATATAGAAACAACACTAAAAAGTGCACTGATGACATATATCCCATTTTTCTAAGAGTTAGGCATTTTTTTTGCTTTACTGAAGGTTATCAATTACTCTTTGAGAGCTGTTTCAGATGCCACATCATGGGAATGCATTCAACCATGCACCAGGAGAGGAGCTGTGGGGTACTCATAATAGAGGGGAGTGGGAAGTGAGCTGCTACAATAATTCATTTGACCCCAAATACTTCTCCCATACCTAAAGGGAAGAAAGCAGCCTGGGCAGGTTGTGGCCCAGACTGACTGTTTCTGTGGATCAGACCAGTGAATGCTACAGGACAAAAATTCCAATTTGCTTTTTGGTTTCTTTTTTCACCCCTTGTGTATTAAATCAACCTGGCTGCTGCTCTGTCACTGAGCACTAATCAACTTTTTTTTTTTAATATGGTTCTCTCCCACCAATGCTCACTCATATGTGAACTTCATTTTATTGCTGGAAGTTAAGCATATGTACTGGGTTTTGTGGATTTGAAGCTTAAATACCTGTCATAAATTCCTAAAGGCTGTAGAGATGATGTTATCACTACAATCTTTGGTATCTTCCACTGGTGGGCACAGTGAAACATGCCACAGCATTAGTCAGCATGATAGGGTCTCACTGGAAGGTTTATAAGCTCAATCTTCTGCAGACGACAACATCACCATATGGAATAAGAGCAAGAAGCACAACAATGAGCTCTGGTGGTTACACAGATGCCTATTGTATACTATATATTAACACTGACTTTTGCTTTTTCAACCCTTTTAAATCAAGAAGCAATTTTTCTAACTGTCAATTTTACCAGATTACTTTTTTTTTCCTCAACAGAATATATGTAACCTTATGTTGAAGTTCATAGGTAAAAATATAAAGCACATAAAGACATGACAATCCCATTTTGCAGTATTTTAACCGTCTTATAACCCCTGGCTCATTCTGACTTCATTAGAAAACAACCTATTTTCAGCACCTTCAGATCCCTAAATTTTGGGGTTCCTTTTATGTTTTCTAATAACTAATTATAAGCAATGGACTATAAACTAAAAGCAACTAATGCTTTTCTTTGGTTAATATTTTCTAGTGAAAATGGTTTTAATTGTTTATCATACAAAATCTTTCTCACATAAAATGTATCTAGGACACAAAGGCCACTGTATCAGAAATATTAGTATCTAAATGCAGGGGGTTTTTACCACTTCGGGTTTACACAGAATAGGGGTATAATTTAGTGCTTAAAATGTGCCTTTCAGCAGACATTTTTGAATTAGAATATTCAACAGTGCAGGACTGAGAAGTATTGCCACTCCCTGGGCTGGATTTTTCACTTGCCTAGAACTTGGATCATTATTTTTCCCAGGAGCAGGCAGATAGAATCTATCCACACGATATTTATACCCACTTTCCACAGGTGTAAACAGGGATGCAAGATCCCAGGTGTGGTGGGTTGATCTTGTCTGGCTGCCAGACACTCACCCAGCTGCTCTCTCACTCCCCCATCTTGTTGATAGGAACTGTGTAATGCCATAGACAGGATCTCCTGTACGTCCTCAGAAATCTATCTATAGATCCAGAAAGGGTCTAGTCATTCCTAAAGGCTACTGAGAGCCACCAAAACCTTGAAACCCCAGAGAAACATCTTCAAATTTCAAGTGGAATACAAGGGTAAGAGATCTATAAAGGAGAAGACTCACAGAAAAAATATTTCAGTTTTACCATACAGGAGGCAACTGTATGTTAGTCAACAGCTGTTTTACAGAAAGCAGACTAGTACTTCAGCATCTCAAATGCCCTCCGTCTGTCAAAAAGGACTAGTTTCCATTTCTTTTCCTTCTTCCTTTCTTGTTCCTCTTTCCCCTTTTCCCTTATCTTCTTTCCTTCTCTCCTTCTCCCCCCTCACTTCAACTCCCCAATTCCTCTTCCCTGACTTAAAAAATTTCCAGAAAAAAAGTATAGCTAATAAAGGTAGCAAGTATTTAGCACTTTCCTGGATGTGTCAATGGAAACTTTTAAGAACATATATACCTATAACCAAAATAGAATGGGGGCGGGGGGGGGGGAGTGAAACTACTCATTTTTTCCTCTCATAAAATATTGGAAATTCTGAGAAACATGAAGTTAACTTAACCATTTAGGTATTTCACTTAGTAGTTATGCTCTGTCTATGAGGAATTCAGTAATTCAGAAAATAGCAGGAAGGCTAATGGGTTAAACAGCTTTGCTGCCACTCAGAAGGTACTTTGTTCTGCAGGTTGCATTAAGCAGAACATTTGCCTATTCTGTCTTTAAGCCTGTGACTCTTCTCACTGAAAACAGTGTTAGAACAACCTTTTCCTAATTACCTACATGTAGGCAGCAAAGGAGGCATAGGAGAGCACAGAAAAGAAATACAAGAGAAAAAGAACAGGGTTCAGTATAACACCTCAGTAGTCCTTTCCAAAGAGAGAGAGTTTTATCATGAACAGCAACTGAAACTGGCAGAGAAGTGGAGCAGGAAATATAGTCTCCAAAAACACTCGTTATTTCTAGGCATCTAAATGCCAACCCTTGGCGTACAAAGTTGTTTTCTCTGTAAAGCTGAATGGGAACGCCAAAGACCTTGAGCAAGTCACTTAGCCTTTGTGAGCAAGTTTTGTCTCTCCACATTCCCCTCCCTCTCTACAGGAGGGGATGAAGTATTTCCTAAAATCAAAGGCTTTGTGAGGACAGCAAAAATTGCAAGGCCTCAGACAATGCCTCAGACAACACCAAACAAGTCCTGTAGCTAGAGAGAGTATTTTCAAACAACCAAAACCACAACCACATTTGTGAAACTGCAATTAGCTGAATTATACAACCAATTTTCACTGAATAATTAAATGTAAATATTGTTTAATCACTACCAAGCTCTTTATTATACAGAATCAATGCTCAGCATTGTAAAAATGAATTCATTTTATCCATGGTTTCTACGTCACCATGGTTTTTTTCTGTATCCATGATAATGTATGCTAACAAGTTTCAGCTTTATGCAAATTCAACATATGTTGTCAGTGTGTCAAATCACGCATATGTTTTTTCATGAAAATGTGTCACAAATTCTTACTTTTCAACAAAAGAATCCAAAGGGATTCAATACACTGCATTTTATTATACATTATACATTCAATACATGGTTTTGCAACTTAACTTGATAAAATGAAGTCTACAGAATTATTAATTACCAGATTTACCATTTACAAATTAAGCCTGCACATTTAGTACACAGAGATCAATGAATAACCTGTAGTGTATGTCCACAAGTCAAAGAAAGTAGAAAGAAAACTGCATCCATGTAACTAGTGTTCAGTATGAAATTTTATGACAAGTACAGGCCACTGGGGTCTTCCAGGTGAACTCTGGCTCACGCGTCACCCGTCTGCGGGATCTCCAGGGCCCGAGACACCCAGCTCTTCCATGCACCTTACAACGAGATTTCCAGCGCACTTTCCCAGCCATCCGGCCGGTTTCTCGCTGCTCCCCGAGCCCGCCCGCGCCCCGGCGCCCCGCTGGGATGGAGATGCTACTCGCGCGGGGTCGGCGAGGGGCACGACGGCCGCCGACCCGCACCCGGGGCTGTCCCGGCGCGCCTCGGAGGAGGTTCCGAGGCCGAAACACCTGTCCGGCTTTACAGAGCCGCCCCCCCACCCCCCCCACCCTGCCGCGGCCCCATCTCGACACCTACCCGTCCTGTTGCCTGCCAGGTGAAGTTCATGGCGTGGATGCCGACGGGGATGGCGGGCATCCTCTGCTGGGCTTTCCTGAAGTCGTGGGTGAATGGGGCCATCTTCCCCTCGGACACGATCAGAATATCCTCTTCGAAGCCTGTGGAAGGCAGAGGGGCGCGGTGGGCGGCAGCCCCGCCGGGCTGGGCTTCGCTCTGGGCTCCCGCCCGCCTCTCGGGGGAAGCGGCCCCACTTACCGATGAGGACCCGCGCTTGCTGGGCGTCGATCCACATGTAGAGGGTGTCCGGCTGCCGCGGCGCGGCCCGCAGGCTGCAGAGGCTGAGTGCGCCGCAGAGCAGCGCGGCACAGCACAGCCGCCCCGCCGGGGCCATGCTCCCGCACCGCCCGCCCGGGGCTCGCCGGCTGCCGCTCCGGCCGCGCCCGTCCTCCCTCCCTCCGGCTGCCGCGGGGCGGCCCCGGCGGGGCGGGCACGGGGAGGGCGGCGGGCGGCGCCGCAGGCAGCGAGCAGAGCGGCCCCCGCACGCCCCTGTCCCCGCCGCGGACCGCGGGGCCGTCAGCGCCCCGCTCCCGGGGCTGCAGGTGGCCGCCCACTCTCGCAAGGAGTGCCGAGTGCCGGGACAGGGTGCGTGACCCACACCCCCTCTGTCACAGGAGACCTGTGGCACGGCGTCCCGCCCCTCTCGCCGTGTTCACCGTCCCCGCAGGGGCACCCCGGCCGTCAAGGTGGCACCACAACCACGGCCACAAATGCGTCGCTGGAAATACTCGTGTCTTCGTGAAGAAACGAAGTTTGTGCACAGGCGTCACCCGGCACACGTGCGGTCTGAGTCAGGGGCTGGGCGGCATCACCGAGATGCAGCAGGGTGCAGTGGGCACGGCCTCCCAGTGGCGTCCCACGAAACCGGGCGAGGCGCCCACCCGTGCTGGTAGGTGAGGCCCTAGGGCGAGCCACCAGCCGGACAGTGCCACAGGGGCAGCGCTGCCCAGCCCCGGGGAACGGCGTGGAGAATGTGCTAAAGGAAGAAAAGGCTTTCACATGCCGTTTGTCCGAAGGTCTCGAGAACAGTGGAGGCTGAAAAGCACTACAGTGTTGCCGTTACAGAGAAACTGGAGCTGTCTTAATAAAGAAACTCAGTAAAACTGAAAGAATTTTCTATTCAAAAAGTTAGTTAAACAGAATCATGCCCTTTAAAGGAATAAACATTACAACAAAAAAACCAAACAAAAACCCGAAACTAACTAGGACAGATAAAGTTTGAGTAAAACCCCCAACTTTCCATCTGTAATGTTCTAGCTTAAGGGTATTTTCTGCCTATGATTACTGCACTAGATGGTACTGGTGCTCCATCTGATCTTGTAAGCGTGAGTGCCACAGTCACCTCTGCATTAACTGCTAGCAATGGAATTCTTCATGTGATGGAAAACAACATGAAGTTGGTCTTGCTTTTCTAGGCAGATCTAATCAAGCGGCACTCTTCATAGCAGCTTATACACAGGAAAAAGGTACTGAGCTGTGTTATTATTTCTATTTTTCCTGTTTGAAGGGCTAAGCTAAACTGATAACAGTAAACTGATAATGGGAAAAGGTTTTTAGTTCAACATATGAAATAATCTTGCTGTCCCACTGATGTGCTCTACTGTGAGATTCCTGCATCTCCTTCTGAAGAATCTTCTGCCACTGTCAATGGATCACTTCAGTAATCCCATAGTGCTGTTCCTGTCTCGGAACAGCACAAATGTGTACCAGAGAAAACCACACATAGTGACTTGTTGTGTGTAGGTGTGTATATACATGGGTATACATTCAGAAATACCCGGTGATTGTGAAGCACAGCTTTAAAACAACATCTCCACAAGTACATGTAAGGTGCCTGTGCACCTTCCAACACGTTTACTCCCAGCTTCACTGCATTTTATGGGTGGCAACCAGGGACATAGGTAGTGTCTTGTACAAGGTTACCTGAGGAACATATTTGTTGGCAAAAGTAGGCTGGAATAGAGTTCTCCTAGATCCCCCAGCAGATCCCTAGTAACTTGCCCAGCCAGAAAATCTTAGGCTCCAAAATATGGAAATGCTCCACCTCTAGATGCTTGTTAGAGAGCGGTGATTATTTACTATTTTTTGGTTATTTTGTAGTGTGGCCAGCAGGTCAAGGGAGGTGATTCTCCTCTTCTACTCTGCTCTTGTGAGACCCCACCTGGAGCACTGCATTCAGTTCTGAGTTCCCCAACGTAGGAAGGAGGTGGACCTGTTGGACTGAGTCCAGAGAAGGGCCACAAAGATGATCAGAGGGGTGGAGCACCTCTCCTCTGAAGACAGGCTGAGACAGTTGGGGTTGTTCAGCCTGGAGAAGGCTCCAGGGAGACGTTAAAGCAGCCTTCCCTACCTAAAGGGAACCTATAAGACAGATGGAGAGGAAATTTCTACAAGGGCCTGTAGTGATATGAGAAGGGGGAATCGCTTTAAACTGAAAGTGGGGAGATTTAGATTAGGTATTAGGAAGAAATTCTTTACTGTGAGAGTGGTGAGAGACTGGAACATGTTGCCCAAAGAAGTTGTGGATGTCCCATCCCTGGAAGTGTTAGAGGCCAGGCTGAATGGGGCTTTGAACAACCTCGTCTAGTCAAAGATGGTTTGGAACTAGACGATCATTTAAGATCCCTTCCAGCCCACAACATTCTATGGTTCTATGTTTCTATGATTATAATTTATTTTGTGTTAAATATTTTTTATCTCGCACTCTCCGCTGTGGCTCCTCTGACTGACTGCGTGCGGTTAGAAGGAGAGCTGTGGGTGAAGTGTCTCTGTGCGTCCCGCACCCCACCCGCTGGGCGCGCCAGGCCGGTGCTTTCCCGATTCCCGGAATCCCGGGACACTGCCGGTGCGAGGCCGCCCTCTGCCGGCCGCCGCCGCCCCTGCAAGCCCTGCTCCAGCAGCGGGATGGGGGCCTTATCCCGCGGGATGGGCTGTCAGGGACCTCCCTGAACGATCTGATAAACATCTGATCTGAGACATTCGCTTTCACTGGATGTTAAAAAAAACCAAAACCCAAAGATGTATGCCGTGGGGGTTTGAGATACGTGTCAGAGAACAGCTAATAATTATTTTGGAAATCTACTACTAAGGGATTTGATTTTAAAAAGCAGATAAATATTTTGGGTTTAAGAATTAAATATGATTAAATCTTCTTAGTTTCAAAATATACAAGAAATTTTAATTTTGCGACAAAAGAGAAATGCAGAGGGGGAAAAATAGGATCTGAAACATAAAGCTTTCAGGAAGAGGTTAAAATAAGACCTCAATATGGGTAAGAATTTTTTATATTCGAACATAATGATTTACATGGTTATTTATCACTCATAGGGGCAAAAGAAGCAAAAAGAAGCAAAGGAAGATAATTTAATTGCCAATTAATAAGCATGGAAAATCATTTCCAAAACCATGATGGTACAATTTAAACACCCCTCAGTCAACAATGCGGTAGAAATCAGCTTACTTTCTGCAGAAATTGGTTGTTATATGTGACTTAAAGACTGTTCATTGGGTGTGTGTTTGCTCTGGCAGACTATTCTAGCCCATAGACACCTCTGTATGTATTTGAACACCATGTGTCTCTCTTTCTCTCCTCCAACATCTACCAAAGCTCAGGTGAGTCCTGAGTTAGTGCTGAGACTGACCTGTTGTACTGCAGTGTCTGTTCTCCCCAGTTTCTCTCTTTTATGGTATCGCAGCACAATGAGATTCATTGAGGATAAGGTTTGTCAAACTTTTGTAAATACTGCCTGCTTGCATTCAATGTGGAGATCTAGGTAAAAGCTTGCTCTTTTTTTTCTTATTTAAATGTCTCTGTCTCCTAACTTACATTACACAATTCAGGGAAGAACAGTCAAGAGAGAAGATCGGAATACACTAAGGAAAGCAAATGTTTTGTGGTTCTGTGTTTAATGAAATGGAAAACACACATGAAAACAGAACTGTGTTGTGAATGTGGCTTCACTGACTTTCACAGCAATGCATATATAGTGCATTTGTGGCCTACTGTGACATTCATTGCAACTGACAGCATCCCCCTGATGACAGCCTTGGAATGAATTAATGAATGGATGGTTTGGATGATGATACATCCAGGGAAGGATATGGAAATCAGTGCCTGATGCCCTTTGATCATCAGTTATGAATAATATAAAAAGATGGAGAAAAAGGCATAAATAATAACAGTACTGGGCATAAATATGGCCTGAAGTGATAATTTTCATTCCAAAGGTTATAGACGCTGCTTCACCTCAAGTCTACAGAAATAACAAATACATATTTTATCAGTTTGTTTTTATGTGGTGAACACTGGTAGATAATAACTAACACCTGTACAATTTAAATAAAGAAGATGCCAAATTGCAGCAGGATTTTCAGAAGTGCTCAGTCTTCACTGGGTTTGTTCACTGAAGTGAAGCACAAAATTCCTGCCATTTTCAGCAGAAACAAAGCTTATGCATTAGGAATTAGATCCCTTTAAATTCTTCCTGCTTAGACCAAAATAACTGGCATTAAGTGCTGGCAGGAAAAAAAAAAATAAAATAAAAACATAGAACTAATTTTATTAGAAAAATCAGTTTTTCTGAAATTGGAATGCATTGAAGTTTCTGAGATTTCAAATGGGAGATTAAAGACTCAACCTTTAATTGTTCTGAATATAGCATACCAATTATTTATTTTAGAGCATATGCTTTATTGTAGTTTTAAAAACTATGTTAGAGCAGCACTGAAGGTTATAACACTCCATACTCTAGAGGCAGAAGTCTCCTATTTTATATCGCTTATGATACAGTTCATTATCTGTTCTGTTTCTTTTCCTACAGTATTCCTGGTTCATCCAGAGAGCACAGAATTAGTCTGGCTTTGAACCAGTTTGGATACTGAAGAAGACAGTTATTTTTAACCCTATTGTCTCATTTGTTGCTGTAGTTGAAAAGTGTAGCAAATGAAAGCTTGCAGAAATAAAAATTACCACATTGCTAAAGAAGTTAGAGAGAGATGTCCCTGTTCTTGCTTCTGTCATATTCCTGAGTAGCAATAGGCAAGTTACTTCATTCTTTTTCCCAGGTGGTCAGCAATTTTGTTCTTCGTTTCATTGTGCCTGACATCAAACTTTTGGTCTGCAGAATCCCAGAATCTGGGTATCTGTATTAGAATTTTCAATGTTTTAAATTTTTTTTATATAACTTGTGTGCCATTTCCCCACTTTTAAAAAAGCAAATCTAATCTTCTTTTGAATTTCAGTACTAAATGGCACTGCTTTAATTTAATTAATTTCATTTTAGTTTAATTAATTTAATAAATAATTTCATTATTTTAAATAGGTGGTAGCAAATTTAGACCTCAATTGTTTAATTTTTAAAAGGAACACTGTACACCAACTATATTTATTAATTAATCCCCAAATTGATTATTGCTATTAGCCTGAAGGCATCAGTTCCCAGCTCTTTCACCTTGTGATGCTGTTTCTCCTGGTGATATGACTTCTAACTTTGCTTCAGATTGCAAGTTCCATTTCTGAAACTGATTTTGTGTTTGACTGAGAGATGTGGATACATGTTTCTAAACTATCAGGCTAAAGTAATTTTAAAGAAATTTGTTTATTGTTTATTGTTTGTTTTTTGTTTATTGTGTTTTATAAACAATTTTCATGCAAGCACATTTTTAATTGTTTCCTTTTTCTCTAATCTTGATTGTTGCATTTTTCATTAAAAATATATCTGTAATGCAAATTATATGTCTTTAAAACACTGAAAAACATACTAAGCTAAATAGTTACATTAATTAAGTACTAACACAATTCAGTACCTTTCCTATTTATAAGACTAGCAACTGGATTTAAAAATTAAATTAATTTATCCAAGTTTCATTGAAGCATTTAGTTGTGGAATAGTCTCAGAAATAATTAAAAGGAAAACTTCATATTGAAGTATGCATATACAAAACTAATTCTATGAAATAGCTTTTATTCCTTGCCTTTATGATATTTCTGTAATACTTTTTAGTAAGTGAAGAGAATGCTACCCCTCACCAATGTGTTTTGTCCTGTGTTGTTTGAGAGAGGATAGAGCAGGACCTAGCCTTAGTTTAGGCAGGGGGTCCAGCATCTGGCGGTCCACGCTGGTTCTTCTGCAGAAGGAGCAAAAATCCTGTTTAATTGTGTCATTCTGTTTACTGGGGGGATTTTTGGGGTGACACAACGGGTAGCTGTTTGCCCCACTTTCCTGGGGACAAAGCTGGCTGAGGGGATGGTCCATCTTGGGACTTGGGCTCAGCACTTGTTGCAGCCAGGCAGTACCAGGTGGAGGGGCAGGATGCCAGCCCACAGCGCGGATCCAGGCCACCGCAGGGTCTTACCTTGGTGCAGCGCTGGAGCCTGCCAGGAGGCTGCCAGGCCAGCACTGGGCGCTGGTGTTGCCTATTCTCAGACACAATGAATTTCAGAGTCTACCTTGCCATTCTGGGGATGAAGAGTAAATCTTCTCCCAATTTTGAATTGCCTTATTTTATTTTCCAGGAGCATTCCCTTGGTCTGCAGACTAAGGAAACCATTATCCTTCTTCTCTCCACTACTTGGTGCTCTAAATATTATCAGGATTCGAGTTGCTTGTCCCTTGCCTACAGTGCACATCTTCGCTTTCTCTTTATATCAGATCTCTTCCCTGTTCCTGGTCATTCTTCTCTGCTTTCTCTGACTATTCATTACCTTGGCAATATGAGATATGCTTTTCGGAGGTATGTTGGCAAACACACTTCACAAGACCACACCATTCATTTTTCTTGAGAACGCAGTTTTATTTTTTAGCTTGTTTTCCTATGAAAATTACATCTATATAATGTTCACAGCGAACTGATTAGTTGATTTCTACTAATTTTGACAGATAAGGCTCAAACCATATTTAACATCTTATTTTAAGTAGTTAGTAGTAGAGCAGAAAAAAAGAGACATGTCCTGTCTGTGACAGAAGTGCAGTCCGTTATGACATATAGTAGAATTACTTTTCCCTAGATGTGCCCAAACACAGGTGGAACTTGAGTCGATGATTACACCTTCTCAGACAGAAAATCAATTAGTCATGAGATGCAAACTGTAGTAATCCAGTCTGTGTTAGATTCAGTACCCTCTGAGATTGCTAGTACTGTTCATTATCCTATTTCTGGATAAAGTAACTGTCTTTTAACTTTTTTGTTTGTTTTGTTTTGTTTTGTTTTGACAGTCTCACTTATGTCTGTTTTGGACAAATCTTCTTAGATCTTATGAAGAGGTACTGGGATTTATTTCTACTCTAGTGGACATATTGTTTTATACTAAGCAACATTGAATTTAGTGGGGTTTTAGAGAAAAACTAGAAGATTTTAGAGAAAAACTAGAAGATTTTAGAGAAGTAAAAAAGAAAAGGGAAGAAGGAGAGGAAAGTGAATGCCTTAGAAAACTTTCTGCCTTAGAAATCACAGATAGTATGAATAACAGCTGATAGCAATTAATCCTTTACAAAATTTTTCTTGTATTGTCCCAAATGAAGCAATCTCTTTTATCAAAGTTACTTACCTGTGACATCAGCTTCCATGGGTTTAACATGTACATCTATTGGAGAAGACAATGGGCAGATTGGATAAATATTACTCACTGAAAAAGAATGAAATGCATGACAGCTGTATGATTTGTTGCTGAATGTGGCTTCCCACAAAGCCTTTGGTGTTTTTGTCATATGCTGGATATTAAAAGCTTAAATTCTGTGACTATGGGATCATGCAAGCTTCTTTGATAACTGATCAAGTGGTCTGTGACTTGCCTAGCAAGAAAACCTTAAGCACTTACAGAAACAAGGTCAAAACTAAATGTACCACTAAAATTTCTCATATGAATAATAATTAAAAAGCACCTCAAAATCTTTTAGGAGTATTCTTGGAAAATTGTAGCCGAAAAGACCATCAGGGTGACAGTGCCTTAGGAGCAGAAAGACAAAATGTATATTGTCCATACTGTGGTAGGGAAGAATAGGCATGGGAGTGATTATAGATGCCATAGCATGAAATAATGCCTCACATATGGTAAAGAATATTACGGTGAATTGTAAAATGGGAAAAAATCACTTTGAACCATATGTTCCCTTCTGGCAATAAACTGCATGAGAAAACAAAATAATCCAAGAATCATGTGATTTTTGAAGTGCAGCCATTGAACTGTGTCCTCCTGCTGCCTTTTTACACTACCCAGAGCGGGTATGAGAAGTTACACAACACTTCAAACAACGCTAAAGAAAGAGGAGCATGGCCCCATTAGTTTCCTCATTCAAACCTTCCCCACACTGGAACTGGCAAAGAAACAAAAGAGCAAAGGTGGGCAGGGCATGGATCCTGATACTCAGTTCAGAGTTTCAGTAGAACATGAGTGAGGCACATGGGATGCCATCCTAGCCTAAAAAAAAGGCAGTGATAAAACTGCTATTGACCTAACAGCCCCAGAATTTGTCTCATTATATCTTAAAATCCCATGTGGAAAACCTGGAAGAAGTGCTTTGTAGGAGCTCCATTCAAAATCCATGTGTTAGCAGCAGATAGGGCATGTGACAGTTCTGCTTACATAGGAAGTAGGCAAAGGTATAACAATGCATCCCAATATGAGGGAAGCTGTATAGCATAACATCCTTTAGAAATAAGAGCAACATTCTTTAGAAATAAGAGCAGTATACTGAGCTTTGAAGCTAGAATAAGTAAAAAATTAACACACTGAGGTCATCTGAAACATCACAAGACTATACCATGAAAATAAAGAACTTATAATTAGGGCCTTTTCCGTTCTCTAATTGTGGAATACTTGCTCCCCAGCAAATTATTTTCTTACACGAGTTTTAATTTCTCTGCTCCCCAGTCTTTCAAGTGGCACTTTTTGTTTTCTGATAATGTTTATTAGACTTGCAAAGCCTAATTTATCACATATTAGGGAATAAAATCTTTCATTAACTTTCAACTGCCTTGGCATGGGCCAGACTAAGAAGTGGGTTTTCTGTGGGACTGGATACAGGGAATCAAAACATCTTGACTGTGTGCAGTCCTTTTGCTAATGATGGGTAAAGGAGTTGAGGAGTTGAATGCCAAGGGTTGTAATCATTAACACTCAGGGAAGAAAGCTGAGAGAAAAAATGCAGGAACAGATGTAGAAGGATGGAGTGTTGGCAAATTCAAAAACTATGAAAAGATCCAATCATCAAGAGAATATGATGTGCCTAGCATTGAGCACAATAATTACAAACCTATTTAATTGCGTTAAACTTCTTTTATATTTATGTAATTACATGTTTGGAAATTATCTAATTAAAATAGGATATTCTGAGAAAATAAAAGACTTCTATGTCTCTGCTGGTGCTGCTTTTTTACTGAAAGCAGTAGGCATTCCAGAGGACTTCTGCATTTGTGTTTGTGGCAGGTAGTGACATACAAAAGGACTATACTGCTTAGAGAGCTCAACACTAGGATTTCTCTTTGTCATATTAATTCCTGGAGATTAAGGTTTTCTCAGTAGCCAGGACCAGAAATATTTTCACACAAGTGGTAGACTGTAGATAATAAGTAAGAGCCTTTTTGGTTCTGAATTGCTCAGGCAGCACCTGAAGCAGAGAGAGAACAGCAATCCTGTAGCATGTTTATTAATAGGTTAATGTACTTCTTTATACACAGCGTGTTCTTAAATCACATAGTTCCTGTAATACCAAGTACCCCACAGTCAATACCAAATAGGCAAAGCATATTGGGTAGTGTATTGCTAATACAAACAAATTCAGCACAGAAACCCCTTCAAGGAAGAGATTCAGTGGAGGGAGTGATGGAGTACCTGAATTTGTATGTATCTTCAGCAGTCCATTCATTACATAAATTCCAGCACTACATCATTACCAGTTGTCAAAAGAAGAAATAATGTGAGATTATGGAAAAGCTGAAAATAAAGCATGAATTCTGAGAGCAACAGATGGATAATGAGAGTGTTAAAACGTGTACATTATTTACAAGATGTATTTATGGACTTGTCTGGCATGAGTTCTTCAGAAAATCCTAATGACAACTGCAGATAGATTTAAAAGGACCCTGACTTCCACAGTTAGCGGAATGAATGAGGGAACTTGTACAGCCAACACAATGTCAAGATGAATGATGTAAAATGATAAAAAAATGCTGAACTGTGCATAGTAAAATGTTGCCTAGGGGAAATAATAGGTTCTAAAGCATTGCTTCAGTAAAAGAAGTTTAAGTAGGAAACAGCCCATAGAGTTAGTAAAAAAGCCATGAAAAGCAAATAAATGTTATAAAAGAAAACTAAAATGAAATTACAAGGCAGTGATATAAAATAAATGCCATATCACACAAAATATATGGAAGCAATTGAAACAGTTACTGTTTTCATAGAACAATTCAGCTTCATACATGTATTTTTACCCTTTCACATGATAAAAAGAGGTCTAGATGTATCTAGGAATGGACATGGATTTGTCCTTGAGCTTAGGATAAAGGAACATGGAAAACTTGCCTGGGTAAAAGCATTTACAAAATTCTGGTTTAAGACTTATTGGATATTGGTTTTGCTGAGATTGAACAATATTCTCAATGTCAAAGGGTTTAAAACATTTTAGAAATAAAATAAAAACAATTTCTAAATTATGTGCACTCAGATGCATATGTAAACTATATATTTAATTATTAATTTGAAGATACCATCTTGGTAAATATACAATACTAATGGCTTTTTCATATAGTTATAAAAACTAGCAGGTGTACACTAGGTTGCAAATGTGCAAATGTATGATATTGAAAACTCTCATTCAAGTAAACAACAGTAAAACATTGTGTTGTGGCAGCCAGGAGGGCCAACAGTGTCCTGGGGGCTTCAGGCAAAGCATCACCAGCCTGTCGAGGGAGGGGATTGTCCCACTCTGCTCTGCACTGGGGCAACCTCACCTTGAACATTGTTTTGGGAGCCAGAATACAAGAAAGATATGAAGCTGTTAGAGAGTGTCCAATGGAGGGCAATAAAGATGGGGAAGGGCCTTGAGGGGAAGCTGTATGGGGAGCGGCTGAGGGCACTTGGTCTGTTCAGCCTGGAGGAGACTGAAGGGAGTCTACAACTTCCTCATGAGGGGAAAAAGAGGGACAGACACTGCTCTCTTCTCTGTGGTGACCAGTGACAGGACCCGAGGGAATGGCCTGAAGTTGTGTCAGGGGACGTTTATGTTGGATATTAGAAAAAGGTTCTTCACGCAGAGCGTGGCTGGGCACTGGAACAGGCTCCCTGGGGAAGTGATCACAGCACCACAACTAACAGAGTTCAAGAAGCATTTGGACAATACTCTCAGGCACATGCTGTGACTCTTGGGGATGGTCCTGTTCAGGGCTAGGAGTTGGACTTGATGATACTTTTATCAACTTGGCATTTTCTGTGATTCTTAGCTGGGAAAGTTTTCCTCTTATATTTTCCTAGATGGTTTTCCAATTAATTTCATTTAGATCTGTGAATGATTAGCGATTCTAAAAGCTGGTCCTATGTGCAACTCAATTTGGACACTTGGATGATAAGGAATACATTACAAAAAGCTTCTTTGAAAACTTTTCTTTGCTTATCTCCCCCATTTTACTTTTTCTAAATCTTGTAGCAGAATTAACTAAACTTTCCTGAGTACCAACCACAAAGTAAGGCCTATACTCCTTTTTGTCCTCTTGTAGTGCCTTATCTGCTGTATATTTTCTTGTTTATGCTGTAAACAAGATTACTGACTTTAAAATTACAACCTTCCTTTTATGATTTAACATATTTTTTGGTTCGTTTTTAAATCTGTGCCTGTTTCAGGATACCTCTAAGGGTGTAATAATAGATGCCCACCTTGTTTTTGCTTATATAATGACAAATTTTAAAATTTCTTGGTCACATACTGCTTTTTCCTACAGATTGAGTAGTGAATTGGCATTTCCTTTTTTGCCTGACTGACTCTGCACCACAGCCAATTTTCTTTTAGCACGTCTTCTGTTTGTTTGTAGCCTATAATAGAAGGCATCTGGCATTTAATTTGTTAACGTGCTTTTGCTATATAATTTGCAGATTTATTATCTCTAACAAAATACCATTCACAGTAACAAAGACATCATTCCTCAAAAAATCCAGCTAGAAGAGGATAAAGGATGGCCTGGGGAGAGCACTGCAATGGATTTCATACTTTACTCTTCTATAACATTTTCAATCTTCATTCTTGAAGTACTTCTACGAAGATGAATCACTGTTTCAATTTGCCTTTGGAAGAAACTGAGTCACCTGAAGAGGAAGTGATTTGCCACGCAGCAAGTCAGTGGCAGAGCCAAGGGCAAAGAACAAGGCTCTTCCATTTCCTGTCTGGTGCCCTCATGACATTAACTCAGTTTACAGCTCTGCCACAGTCTTCTTTATGACCTTAGGTGAGTCATCCGGATCCTTTATTCTCCTAACACTGAAGTGCATGTTTAATGTAAGCTTTTTTTTTAATGATCACAACTGCCTGAAAACCTTCCATAGTACATCAGCCATGTCCAGGGATGGTTCATTCTTTATGACAACAGTTACTTTGCAGGGGAGAATTTTTTCTTCAGCACACTTTTACATTAAGTAATGTTTTATTTTTCCTGTTGTGTTTATTTTTTCCCAGAAAGTTTTCACAAATCTAATTTTAGCTGAGTGAAACCTGTGTATGTAGATGATAGAAAGTGATAAGTTAAAGGAGCCTCCATTCTGTTGATCAAAGGGTACAATACCCGTGGGTTACAGGCCCACAGTTCTTCAGATCTGCACATGCTATTTTCATTTTTCATAGACATCTGGAGAACAACTGTCTGCACTCCAGACGAACTCATGGTGCAGATGAGAGGAGAATTCACTCCTCCACCTACTGCTCCCTACACAGTGTAGATAAATGAAAAAAACCCACCTTCTTCCCCTGCCATACCCATATGCACATAGAGCTCTTTCAAACATCTCCTTTAGGATTCCTTGTAAGAACACCTCTGCACTGTCCTACAAAGTCTCACGGGATACAAAGCAGTCATTTCAGTATTTGGCTTTTAATTTGTTGTGTATTACTCTGCTTTCTTCTGTTCCCTTTACCTTTCTTACTCCTTTTTTTATACCCTTTCTCCTATTTCTACTGTGTTTCCCTGTTTCATTTCTATGAAATTTCTATCTATGTTTTTCCCCCCTTTTTATGCTTCTTTTCCACAAGAAAAGGGAGGTGTTCCACTCTATGTCAGCTCATCATAGAGGCATGGAGAGAACTGGCAGAAATTGTTGTTCATGTCTGGCTATGCAGAGAGGACTAGGCATTTGTTGCTGTGAGGATTTCCCAGAAGTGATATTGGAGCTGTTCCAACAGTTTACAGTAAAAGGACTGCAGTTCTAATGCAAGTTCAACAAGGTGAAGGCCATCTTTATTCAGGTCAGGTAACAAAGAGTAACAGAGTAGCTTGTTAGATGTGTCTCCGGTCTGAGAAATTAAACATTTGAACAAGATGTTGCATGGTACACTGCAGAGATGAACCATCCAGCCTTCATAAGATGTCTGACACCAAAGAGGAGAGACTCATCTCTGGTCTGTAAGGACCATACGGAATGAACAACAAAAGGCCCTGTAACTGGAGTGCATTATTGTGGGGCCAGACCATTAGTTTTTAGGTATCCCTACCTCCATTCTCTTCTAATCAAGGTTCTCTGCGGAGTTGACTCGAAGAACTCTGTATTTTGTTGCACTTGTGTCAACCTAGGAGTAGCAGTAGGAGAAGAATGTGTATTATAGACACTTTGTCCTGAGCAGAAGGGTGATACCCTACACACCTTTCAAAATGGTAAAATCAGGTCCCCTCTGCTATGCACTGCCTATGTTCCCTGCTGAGTGTCCAGGCATGAGTTCAGCACCCTTGAAGGATGAACACAGTACACTGTTTGCCTTGCTGCCATGTCATACACCACAAAGTAGAGGCTGAAGAAATGGAGCAGAAGCCATTAGCAGCACTGTCTGGAGAGGACAGTAAAACATTATGAAGGAAAACTTTTAGTGCCTCATTCTCACAAAAGGAAACTGAGTGCCATGATGACATCCACATGTGTTAGACAACCAGAGTGTATGGGGCATGCTAGAGACTTCCACTGTATGACACAGAAGCTTTAGTTCAGGTAGGACCAAGTTGCTTTTAGATGGAGATGTTTCTGTAGGCAAAAAATTGATGTTGTTAATGCTTCCTAAATGTACTTGATTTTTTTCAAGAGCAAACAAAGTTCTAGAAATCTGGCATGAACTTTGAGGAGGGAATAGTAGTCATAGGGCGAGTAGTACTTTGCTCCCATTGTCTGTGAGTAGTTCTTATGGAAGTTCTCCCTCTTTGGGAGAAATTTTCTATGTGAGTGGAGTTATTGACAGTGGAAATCACACAGCTTAAGGAAATCTTTAAAATGTGCCAGGACCACACCACTGAGCACTAGCAACAAAAGGATTGATTCAATACTCAATAAGAAGTTGAGAGTAGGAGAGACTGAGATACTTGTGGCAGTCTGCACTGCTGAAATGTACAAGTGCTTTCCACAGAAACACAGAATTTTCTAAGCACTGTTGGCTTCCTGTTTATGTACCTTGCCTACAGTTCAGGTGGGAAGTAATGGAGGCAAGTGTGTATTCAAGAGGCATGGAATATCTTCTCTTGTGTTTGCACAGAGCCAGGTACAAAAGAGCAGTGAAAATGGATCAGATTTCCAAGTGTTAAACAAGCATAGACAGTAATACCATTACTTCTTTGGAACACACTGAACTTAGTGCTTTGCAGCAGCAAATAACATGGACTAATGACATGGACAGAAAACAGAGTGGTGGACCTATTTTGAACTTCTTGGCTTTGATTATTTTTATCTATTGTATGAATTTATACTCTGCTTAGTTATTGAATAAATTGAAATTAGAACTTTTTGACACAAGGAAGACATTACACAACTACCCTTGTATGAAAATGTAATCGTAAACTTCATTTTTTCTGTTCCATGGATGGTGGCTTCACTGTAGGCTACAGTGCCACACCTACAGCCATATAAAAGGTTGTTTAGGGCATTGCAAAAATATTTCATCAGGTGTAGTCAGTATGTCTGCATCCTGTGTGGTATTCACAGGCATTTCCTTAGGTAAGAAAGATACAAGAATGTAAAGAATAAGGCATCTCCAAGTTTTTACGGTTTTGTTGATTTTAGAAAGACAGAATCCCTTCCCCATATTCTCCTGTGGTTAAGCATGCATGCCTAGTTCTTATCTTTCCTCAGATCTTGGAAATACTTGCAAGGCATACCAAATCATAGGAAAGTCGATGCTCAAAAGCCGAATAGTGTATTGCCATAACTTTTGGCCACAATTGTGCTTTATATATATAGGGCATTATATATGTAGAAGCACTTCTGCCAATTTCACGTGGCAAATATGTGCTTTACTCAGCCAGAGTTTCTGTATGTTAAGAGTAAGGAACCATTAATAAAGATACTCTGCCTGACCACCAAGCTCAGCTTCACTTTTTGCTTTTCAAATTTAAATAAAAACTCTGCATATAATGTATGCAATGCTTTAGAGAATTAATTACTCAATTAATTCTACCCTTCTAGAACTGTCTATTACAACATGCACTAGTCTTCTAGCAACAATTACTGAGACATGGGATAGCAGGGCAAGAAAGTTTTAGGGACCAACAGCTGTGACATTTTGATACTGTACTACTTAGGAGATTTATCCATTCTCTCTGAAAGCTTCAGGATGGTCCTCTCAACCATTCATCTGCATTCATGATTTCATCCATCTGCCTCTCTATATTTCTCCTTCCTGAAAGGAAGAGGCAGGAAGGTACAAATTGACTAACATAATAAGCACCAGCTTTTAGCCACTATTATTTCTTTGTTTTATCTCTAAAGCCCTTGTCTCTATTGTTTGGGGTTTTTTTAAAGTCTTATTTTTCACACTTTGTCATGAAATCTCTTGTCTTCTGATAGCTGGCATTCTTCTTTAAGCTTGGTGTCTGGAGAGTTGGACAGCTCAGGTTCAGGCTTTAAAACAAATATACTTAGCTATTCTGGTTCCCAAGAAAAGAACTGAACACAGAAAGCAAATTTAAGTGAAAAGCTTATATGTAAATAAACTGTTCTTTTAAAATAAACACAGTTTTTTTAAGCCAGTCTTTAGGATTTGGAGTTCTGCTTTTTGATTTTTTGGTTTTGGTTGTTGTTTGTTTTTTTTTTTCAACACACAGAGCCAGTAATGCCTCCAACAGTCTCATTGAAATGGCCAGTACCCAGGAATACAGGCACCATAAAGTGAGCAGGAATTATATGATCTGATCAGGGATGACCACCCAATTGAGAATATGCTATGCTGTGCTATGGGTCAGTACAGGTTATATAAATATTCAAGTAGTAACTGCTGGAGGGGATTCTGTTGCCTTTATGAAGTCTCAGAGTTAGGAACTAAGATGATTCACTTTTAGCAACAAGAACTGCACAGTCATAGCAGGTCATCACACGCTTTGTGGAAGTGGAACTACTGTGGGACACTTAGGCAGGAACTGTAATCGGGAAACACAAGGCCTCCTTGCAGGAGGTGGGGTGTCCAGCACACTGTGCTCATGCTGCTGCAACATGCAAGTGGTCCAGCACCACATGGGAAGCGTGGGCAATAGATACCTTGCACATGCCCACATCTTAGCCACAGTAGCAATGCAAAGGCAAGAGACAGCATTAAGCCTTTTGAACATTAACTGGATGCCCATAGGAAAGAAAAGCATATCAGCAAAAGATGTACTAGCAAAACACATACGCCCACGTGCAGAATGGCACGATAAGTGTGTTAACAAACGGTACGTATTAGTATCGTCACACCACTATTAACCTTAACAAAGATGGATTCACTCTCATTACAAAAACTCACTTCAAAGTGGTAAGTAGGAGAAGTAAGAAATTAAGAGGGATGTGCAGGTGAGTCTGTTCACACAGCACTAACCTGGTGGCAGCAACTCTAATATTTCAAATGAATTTTCTTAGTAAAAGGCCCATTTGGTTTTATAAGTTATTTCATGTTCATCATGCAGTATTTGAAACAACTAGATAAATCAGAGTAAAGAGGTTTAAAAATAGGTTAGTACAGTTCGTTTTCATAGCAAAGAGTGATTTCTTCCTAGACATACTGTCTAAAGAGTAACTGTACTAGTTCTTTGAGGTCTGTGATTGCGATAATCTCTGCTTTTGTTAAAAAAAGAAAGGAAAAGAACATTCCTACTCTTCACTAACATTCACATTCATTAACATCACATTCCTAAGAGAATGTGATCTCAGCACATCTTAAGGCTCAAAAATTAAAAGCTAAGTAGAAATACGTCAGAATTTAAGATATTGAGAGTTTTACAAGAGGATAATATTAAGTTTAGATGTGACTCATGATTTCCAAATGCTTCAGGTATGCAACAGTGATTTGTATAGAGACTGGGTTGCATTAATGGAAGAAGAAGTTACAGTAAGAGACTTGCTAACACTCAAAAGGCAGCTGTCATTCACAGATTTAAGAACTTACAAAAATGTGTAAACATGACACAAAGTTGGAATCAGAAAACAAAGGTAAAAGAAGTATTAAGATACAACTTCAGCTCCCAGTCTAATGAGGTCATATAAGCATGGTTGCTAATTTCCAGAAGAACACCTTTTCACCCAGTGGAAGAACTGGCAGTTTCCTGGGAACACCAGTCTTTTAAGGATGACAGAGAAAATATAACCAAAAATGTCTTATTCAAGACAATCACCATTTTTTCCCCTCATGAACAGTCTCCACACTCCCTGCAGTCAACACTGACCTTTAGAAATATATGTACTTTCAGTGTTGACTTAAAAACTGACTATGTGGAGGTATTGACAAAAACAAGGCATTGATATATTGATACTAACATATACTGTTAAAGAAATGTGGTGATTTTGGATTGGTAATGGAAGTATCCTTACTTCAGTACAAGCAGAAGACATATTTTTTAAACATTTCAAAATATTTTGGCACACAGATTTTACAGCATGACTTGGAATATGCAGACTTTTCAGTCAGCTGTTCTGTATCTACATGCTATAGTTTTGCAGGAGATGATTCAATTGTTAACAATTTATAGCATTTACTGCCCTCCTGCTGCTAAGTAAACAGTTTTATAAACTAACTCATGCCATTGTTGTAATAAACAGAGAGAATACAGGAGTTGTATTAATAAGAAGACAGGATCTTCACTTTCTTGCAGGACAGCATACTTTCTGCTAATAGAAAGCAGATGCCCAAGCAGGCACTTGGCAGAAGCGTGCTCATCAAAATGGTACCTGGTCTAGGACTGACTGCTGTTGGTTTGGCCAGTGTCACAAGCAGCTGGAGGCAAGCACTGAACATGGTAGGGCATGTTTAAATGGGTATCCCAATTAGCTGGTGGAAGGTGTGCGTTGCTTCTCACTGAGCAGGAGGAATAGAATGTCAGAAGCATTTCTGGTAGCATTTCTGATATCAGCTAGTATAGACTGGGAAAAAGGTCAGAACAGGTACATTTACATTAGTGGTTTAATGTGTAATGGAGGTCGTGTTTAGTGTAATCATCCTTACAGCTGGAGTTCTGTGCATTGTTCCAATGTGCTATACTGCTGTATGTGAAATGGCTCCTCTGCCAGGGAAATAAGGAGGCGGCTGTACACAGCGGTGCCACAGAAAATACACAGTAATACAGACCCTTGTTAAGTGCTTCTCAGCCTCAGAAGAGCTGTGTTAAAGTAGGCTTAGATGAACAATAGCATGGGGTTTGCATTGCCCGGTGTGGTTGGCCAGAAATCGAGGGTGGGGTATTTGAGTTAATCATCTCCATTCATAATCATCACCACCACCACTAAGAAAGATGGCTTCAAGCCACTCCTCTAGATGTGTAGACTTGGCTTGATCTTCACACATAGCTGCCTCACAACTACTTTAATTCCTGCTCTGCAAATGTTCCTCTAACAAAATTAGCAACTTCAGTTTTGATATCAGCAGGGCACATACACAATATCCTCACTGCAGCAGACTGTGAGGGGGAAGGCAAAGCTGTTCCTGCAGTTGGATCTTGTTTCTGGACCACTTCTGCACATGATGCTGCAAGACCAGTCAGAGTTAGGTCCAAATGGGAACTCAGCCTCTTTTGTTTATGATATGATACACAGTAGCTGAACCCAGGGTTTTGTCATTCAGGCTGGATAGGTCAAAAGGAGATTTTGAAGCCTCCATATGAGGTTCTGTGGCCAAAGGGGCCATCCAGACAGGCCAGTGCACACCAGCATGACATCTCCTTATAAAGGCACAACCATTTTGACAAGAACATATTTCTGTATACAGTTTCAACAGTTTCAACTGCAATATATATGAATAATTGTATTTTCCAAAAGAAAAGCACAGGGTAACAACAAGGTAATTACAAAGTGAATCATACACAGAATCACATAGAATCAATTAGGTTAGAAAAGACCTCTGTGGTCATCGAGTCCAACCTATGACCAAACACCACCACGTCAATTAGACCATGGCACTAAGTGCCACATCCAGTTTTTCCTTAAACGCTTCCAGGGAGGGTGACTCCACCACCTCCCTGGGCAGCCCATTCCAATGCCAATCACTCTTTCTGTGAAGAAATTCCTCCTAATGTCCAACCTAAGCTTCCCCTGGAGCGGCTTATGTCCTCTCCGATGTATGTGAGGCTGTGCCTCCTCACAGCCGAGATGTCCTGATGGCCGAGACTTCCAACAGAGAAAGGTTCGCTTCCACCAAGCGCACCAGGAAGGGCCCGCCAAAGGTGCACGCGCGGCCTCTCCATATTTCTTAGGCTGAATTTGAGACCTGGAGATGGCATTAAAAGAGGTTCAGTCTGACGCTGCTCCCTGCAGCGCATCCCCGGACACTTCGCAGCAGCCGCGGTTTATTGTCTGCTCACAGGCGAGCCTGAGACAGCGCCTTTCCGACCAGCGCTGCCCTCCAGCTCCGACAGCGGCCGCCGCCTCCCGCACCGCCGGGCTCGGTGCCCCCAGCCCCGCCACCTCCCCGCCACCGCCGGGAGCGCAGGACACCGGCCCGATGCCCCGGGACGCTCGTTCGACGTGCTCTCGCCGCGCCGCGACCCCGGGGGCGGGCGGGGCAATCCGCCGCCCCGTCTCCCGCCCGGGCGGCCGGAGCGGCGCCAGCCCCACTCCCGCCGCAGCCGGGCGGGGCCGGGCGGGCAAGGCCGGCGGCGCCGGGCAGCCCCGCCCCGCTCCCCTCGCTCCCCTCGCTCCCCCCGCTGCCGGCGGGCGGCGCCGCGGGGTGACGGGCGGGTCTCGGCCACAGCCGAGTGCGGCGTCAGTTCCGGCGGGGAGCGCGGCGCGTGGGTCGGAAGCGCCGCGGCGGTGGCGGAGCGGAAAATGGCGACGGCCGCGCAGCTCACGGACGAGGAGCTCTTCTCGGAGCTGAGGCGCTTCGGCTTCTCCCCGGGGCCGGTCACCGAGAGCACCCGGCCCGTCTACCTGAAGAAGCTGAAGAAGCTGCGCGAGGATGAGCGGGTCGGGGCCCGCGGCGGCGGCGCCAACAAGACCCGGAACAGCAACAACAATAACACGGGGGCCGGAGCGGCGCCGGGCGGAGGCGGCGGCCCCGGGCGGGCGGCCCCGGCAGCGCGGCTGACCGGCGCCGAGCACCCCTTCCTCGCCGGGGCTGCCGCCGGGGGCGGCCGGAGCCGCGCCGCACCCCCCGCCGGCGGTGGCAAAGTGCTGCTGGGCTTCAGCTCGGACGAGTCGGACGCCGAGAGCAGCCCCCGGGGCCAGGCCGGCGGCAGGAGGGAGCGCGCTGCGCCCCTGTTCCGCGGCCTCAGGCCCGCCGCCCCCCACGGCGTGAGCAGCAGCTCCCCCGCGGAGGAGGCGGCCCGGCGGAAGCCCAGCTCCTGGTGGGGGGCAGCGGCCAGGAGACCGGCGGCGACTCAGGGTGCGAGGGAGCTCGGGGACGGCGAGGAGGAGGGAGGAGAGGAGGAGGACGACGAAGAGGAGGAGGAGGAGGAGAGCGAGCAACAGCGGTGGAAGAATCGGACCGTGAACGGGAACCGGCTACTCTCCTACGGCGGCAGCAGGGACAAGTACTCGGACTCGGAGGAGGAGGAGGCGGTGGGGGTGAGGGCCAAGCAGCAGGGACCGAAGGAGGAGTCTGCAGTTCGCCGGCCCAGACGGAGCCTCAGCAAGTCGCCTGCTCCATTCATAACAAGCAAATGCGCTGCAGCCGGCGCTGGCGTGATGGAGACGGGCCAAGAAAGGGCTGGCGGAGGCTGCGGTGCTGGTGTGCTCGTAACGAATGACAGGGCGGCGGGGGCGGCTGCTGCCGGCAGTCTAGACAGGGGCAGAAAAGAGGAGGAGGAGAAGGAGGAGGCAGCGGAGGGAAGAGGAGGAGGATGTGAAAATCTGGACTCTAGTTCTCCCAGCCCCAGATACCGCCTATCCAAGAAATCCCCATCAGTATTGTTGCTGCCACCACCGCTCACGGACGTGGACAGCGGTAAAATCACTGACCCTGCAGGCACCCTTAGGAAAGCGACCAATAATCATGTTCTCAGCGGTGCTCCTAGTAGCTATAATGTTGAATCCAGGATCTATTCAGCTACTAATAGCCTTCCCCCGAGTGGAACCACCTCCTCCCTTAGACTCAACCACTCCAATCATACGGGTTCAAATCATACCTACCTGAAAAACGCCTACAAGAAGAATCTCTCTGAGCCCGAGGAGGAGCTTCTCCAGCAGTTCAAAAGAGAGGAGGTATCCACCACTGGAGGCTTCAGTGCACATTACCTGTCCATGTTCCTCTTAACTGCTGCATGCTTGTTCTTTCTGATACTGGGATTCACATACCTGAGAATGAGAGGTTCTGGAGTAGCTGAGGATGTGGGAGCCAACAGTAAGTATTAGGTGAAGGGTAAGAGCAGTTTCTGCAACTGGATGTAACAACTGTTAATACGCCTTTGCAATCCCAGACATCCCTTACTGAACAGTTCTGGGCTCCACCTTAGTATAGTCTCTCTGTAGAGGATGGTGCACACCGCACAGAGAAAAATTGTCTTTCCTGAAGTATATACCTTGCAAGCTGGTATAAGTATGCAAGACATTTGAAGATAAATTCAAATCCTGACATTCCCTGCTGTAATCTGTTGATACCTTGTTTTCTGGAAAATTTTCTTCCCAAAGCAGTTGTATGGGGTGTGTTCAATATAGCACGTGTATGGTTAATAGTGAATTGACGAGGTAAGGCTTTATGCTAATCTCACAGGAATAATCATGCACATTTAGATACCTGGGATTCCTGCAGGGCTAAGATTTGATTGTAGTTGTTTGGTAATAAAGCAGATTATTTTGATTTGTGTATACTGAGGCTTGAAAAGGATCCTAGGTTGAGATGATGTTACATACTACCACAAACTTCGTGCAGATTGACCTATTGTATATTGCTTTCTAATAGGCACTTTTAAATTCAGTTGACAACAATGTTTATATGTGAAATACTGTTGTGTTTTAGTTTGAATTTCAGGGCATTTGTTTTTTCTAATCCTGAATTATTTGGAAGTATATGAATATATGAAAGTAACTTCTTGGAATGGATATAGAAACTACCATTTTCTATTCACAAAGCATACAAAGATGGAAACGTGCCACCTAAGGGTAGTGATTCATGCTAATTCAATTCTTGGCTGGTCTGAAATGGACAGTGAAGATTCTAACATCAGAAAAAAAAAGCATGCCACTGCTGTCTTAATTTTTCATTGATCCTGATGAAAAATTATGCAAGAAGCTAGTCTTGGGGTATAAGAGCATTAGAAGGGTCTTGGCAACTTGCGTTTTTCTTGAAATGATCAAGGAAGCCAAGTTGGGTGTACGCACGTGTGTACATTTCTTTGTGGGCATGTATACAGTGCCTTGTAAGGAGCGATCAGACTGTTCTCTTGGGATGTCACAGGGAGAAGTAGCAGTGTGGGCTGCTTATTTGTTGTCTTTTTTTCTATTCCCTTTTGAACGTTATTCATTACATTATGGTAGCAGAATAGTTCTTAATTGCTGTTTTGCAGTCTTTTGGGGGGGTGAGTAAAAGATTTGGTGTTTAGGAAGGACAGTAGCAGCAAGGAGTTAAGACACTTGCAAATGGTTTAATTGCTGTCCACGTGGCTCTTAACTGCTGTTCAGTCTTGTTTTTTGGGTGGGCTAAAATTGGATACAGTATAGTGTGACTGTGGGGTCTACTCATACTTTGTGATTAGCTTCTGGCCATAACTGCTAGAGACATACCTACATTTTGTTATGTACTCATAAGCTGCATAATTGTACTAACATGTATTACATACTTTTTCTAGTATTGAAATATGATGATTTTAATGGGGAGGAAGGTCTGTCAGCATACTGGGGTAAACTTTCTGACTGCCAAAGTCAGTGGTTGCGTTAAAATTGGCCTGTCACCATGACTGATAAAGCTAAATGTCTCAGCAATGCAGATAGCAATAGTACTGAAAGTTCAGAGTGTTGTTTTGTTTTTTTTTTATTGGAAGAAAACTTCTTTTTTAATGTGTGAACTTTCTATAGAGCATGTGGGATGTCCATGTTGAGTATATTGACCTTAAAAAGTTAACCCAGCTGGAACTGTTGTACAGGGAAAATTGTCATCTTCTGCCCTTTTGCTTAGGTTGGGCTGCCCGGTAAGTGGTCTGATAGCCCAGTGTTGCTTGGTAGTTCAGTTAAGCCTGTTCTTATTTGCTGTCTTTTCAGTGGAACTCCTGAAAGTGGATTTCCTGAAGAATTGTTCTGGCAGTGACACTGGTATTTCTTCTGTCCTACTTCCTCACAGCCCCAGGCTTTGCTCTAACGTAACAAATGGGAACAGGGGGAATAGCGCCCTTTGGAAGAAGCAAACAGTGGGTTTTGTGTCTAGCTCCTTTGATTGAAAGAGGAGCAGGCCACTTCTTTTAAGTAATGTGGGAATGATCAGGAAATTACCTTTCCCATATGTTCAACATGTGCTCACTAAATTCTTTCTTTTCAAATAGGCATATGGAACAAAAATATGGTAAGTCTGTAGAACAGGCAAGAACAGACAAGACAGGCCATTTAAGACTGGTTTTTACTAAAAAGAGAGAGAACCCTGTTTTCTATTAGATGATTCCTAAGCTTAAATATAATTTGAGTGAACCCTTTGGCTCTTATGCTTATGTGGGTTTATTGTCCATTTTCTTTATAGAAGCAGAACTGATTCATAATTCTGTATTAAAAAGAAAGGTGTATCTCAAGAAACCACCTTTTAGTTTAAGTGATTGGATACTCAGGTTTTTCTTCTTTTACATGGTCGTAGGTAAGACTGTTGGGTGAGAGTGATTTCATTGAGGAAAAAAAAGAGTTATTTTCAACTCCAAACTATGTCGTAAAAAGTTTTATAATTCAGCAAAGTTGCATGATATCCATCTCCATAATTTTTGTGACAAAACAATAAAGACAGTTGTTTGTATATTTGGGTGGCTTCGTATTTTAACTTTGCAGGGAATGATGCACAATGAGCTTAATGTTAGTTTTCTTAATAGTTAATTGCCTAAAATGAAATGCAATTAAAATAAGGTGATTGTGTGTTTGTGACATTGAAAAATATTTGTCACCAAGTACGTTCAATATCAACACTTAAAATATTTGTCAGGCTGTAATCTAAGAACAAAGGTGGTGTGCGTAAGGTGGGGGAGGCTTAAAACTCAGTGTTGGGGTTGAGTTTAGGCTAGGTGTAATAATGTAAATGAGAAGGGGTGAGCAGAAAACTTCAGAAGAGATTTGTCACTTATATCAGGCACAATGTTCAAATGATTTCTTTATTCAGAGCTCTGAAGTAGCTATAAAGTGCTTTAGTTTTTCCACACATGGCATAAAATGTTCAAAGACAAATCAGAACTGGGCTAGTTCTTCTGTATCTAACCTATAAATGGTCACTAGAAGTAATGTTTTTATCCATTTTGCTGTCTAAAATATAGATAACTGTCTATCGGGCTTTTCCTGAACCCACTGAAATTGAACTACTCTTTCAGCTTGCATGAAAGACCAGCTAACATATAAGTACATGTCGTGCGCTTGTTGTTTCTGATGGTGCTGTATTGTGAAAAAGATCACTTAGGGCTTGGTGCTGGTAACTTTATTCATGTTGCTCATGCTATAAAGCAAGAGCTTGCACCTGCCTTCAGAATACCATGGTATTGTATCAACTTCTTGCCAAACCAGCATGGTATTTTGTCAGGAAAATGGTTGACTTTATTTTAGTCTACTTTCTAGGGTTCTTCAAACCCTGAAGAGTTGGTTATCTCTTCTAGCTTCTGTGGTTTTGTGATGTTACACTGAGCACCTCAAGTGGCTGCTCCTGGGAGTTAATTCTAAAGTTATTTTTCATAAAAAGTTGATAACTATATCAGATCAGTTGATGTTGCTTTCAGATCTGGTTCACTTTTCTGAAGGATGCGGGCAGTGGTCCAGGTGCTGTTTAAGGTTGTAATCTGAAATCGGTTGAGTTTAAGTTACTTCTACTGTTTCTGCTCTAGCACTTTGTCTGGGAAGTAGCTAATGTGGCAAAAAGACCCCAAACCAACAAAACCACCACAACAAAAAACTGTTCTTGAAACTTTCAGATAGGTCTTGTTTAAAATTCTATGTTCTTATTAGGAGAGGCTTTTCAAAGTGACATCTGTTGCTAGTAATTTTGGTCTTTCTGTGATACTTGTTCCAAAACAACTGCTAGGAGGATAATCCTTACTAAATTTGCTACAATTTGTGTTTTTGAAATGTTAATTCAGGGAAATTTAGTAGTTGTGTATATTGCAAGTGGAAGCTTATGCAAATCACAATTCTAAGAGTTTAATTCAATTCCACTGATGTTCATTTGTTCTTGACTTCTAAATCTCTTGAGTGTTAAAACTTCTATGGAATTTTATGCAAGGAATTGAACTGGTAAGAAGTTAACTTGCTAGATGAAGGACAAGATGATGACTACTATGCTCACAGGCCTGCAAATTACTACTAAAGTGATGTGGGGTTTCACAGATAAATCTACTTGTTACAAATCTGTTTGCCGTCTAAGATCACCTTCTCAGAAGCGTTTGTATTCTTGACAGTGTTGGCTTTAGTGGAAGAAAATGAGTTTTGCGTAAGAACTATTTATAGAAGAGGAGATAGCAAAGGGAGGGATTAAAATTAAAAGATTTGCAGAGCTCCTGTGTTGTGTGGATATTAATGTTGCTTGTGGTTTGCAAAAAATACTCTGACTTGTATTTACAATATAACAACTTCTATTGAAATATTAGCATATAGCTGTTTCATTTTCTGTATGTTGCCTTAAACCCTAGTTAGCAAGCGTTTCTCTTCGAGGTGATATAGAAGAAAATCCTGATGTGTATCTTAAAGACTAATCTTGGCAGTAGCTGTCTCGGTTCTGTGGTTTGGTGAGATTTGGATCAAGATCAGTAGATTTAAAAAAAATGCCTAGGTTGCCTTCATAAAGTAAAACCAGTCAGAATAGTTAAATTTCCTTAGGATTCCTGATAATTTTAAACTCTAGTCTTCCTTTTCAGAAATAATTCTTTAAAATGAGCGACAAATTTGGCGTTTTATCTAGGAAAGTCTAAGTAATTATTATATAGTCCCTTTGATCTAGACATTTGTCTGGGAAAGTTCCAATAATTGCGATAAGTGCAAAATAGTTAATCTTAGCTGACAATTTCAAGTCCTTCCTAAAGGATAATAAACAGTCTATTTACCTTTGCAGCAGATCTGTAGTATAAAACATAAATATGAAAATTACTCATCACTGTTTGAAACAAAAATGATGTAAATTCAGAATTCCTGTTTTTAGGGGGGTTAGTGTTGTTTGATACTTTGTTCAGAATATTTAGAAATACTTTGCATTCATACCTTAAATGTGCTTCTGTTTGCAGATGGGCACGAAACCTTTCTTATGCCACGACTGGAGATTCTTACTATGAGTTTTTTTCCATGTTACTGTTTTAGGTTATGCTTTTTTGTGAAGTAAGTAACAGGAAATCAGAACTAGAATTACTTGCCTGGGGGGCAGGGATGCAGAAGAGCTCTGACAGGGTCTGTTTTCATTAGGTATCAAAAACTAATCAAAAATTTGCACTACATTCCATAGTGCATCGTTTTCTCAAAAGAAAATTTGCCTTCTGATGTGAGAAAATTAAAGGTGATCTAGAATCTGAAAGCAGATCTTGTTGCAACTTTTCCATTTTAAAAAACATTTCAGATGAGAAATGTGTGGGAAAGCAAAAAGCAAATTCATGTTTCATCTGTTAAGAGTCTCTGCCACCCCTAACACTGTTCAAGCACATTGCAATCTTTCTGGTTAGGGCAGATGAATAGAGTGATAGTGGGTGCAGTGGAAATACTTTAAAGAAGAGCCCACAGTACACAAAGACTTAAATTTAGTATTGTAGGAACCCCACTTTGCACTGTTTCATAATCTATAATTATCCCAGTACAAGAGGAGAATCAGGCCTGCAGTCCTCCTATTTCTGGGAAATAATTGTGTTTCTAAAAATCATGTACATTTGAATCCTTTTGATGTCTGTGTTTCATCTGAGAGTACTAGGTTGCAAAACTTTGGCTTGACTGCTTACCCAGCTAAGCTGGCAGAAGTTGTTGGGTTGTACTGAACTGCTCCCTGTCGTGCTTCTAGACTTGTGCTTCAGGAATAGTATGAACATGTGAACAGGCCAGAGCTGCTGTTTGAGAAAGTTGTTTGATCACTTCATTGAAAAGCTTAGGCAAGCAGATTAAGCAAGTACATCGTTTTTTGTTGATGAAAGTGCTTTTCCAATGCCATGGAGAATCATGGAGTCTGTTGTAATCATGAGGCATAGATTCCTTTCACCTTTAAAGTTCTTGTGGATATTTGTATTCTCTGGTAAAACCAGTTGTCTGTTGTGATAGGTTGAGGGGAATAAGTTGACTGGTTAATGGATTGTGAAATCCAGGTATATTAAAAACAGATTTTTAGGGGGAACTCTTGTATTGCTAAGAACTGCATTAGTACTACCTTTGTCGTTACTCTTCTTTTCTCGACTCCTGCTGTTCCTGCTGGTAGGTCTAGAGTTGTGGGAGAAGGTCGCAGTGCCTTTGCTGTGATTATAGTAAATGAGGACATATTGTAAACTCTGCCAAAGGTCAAAGTAGCTTCTGTCCACTGGAAAGAAGCATACTGATGGGTGCAAGGATAGACTGAAGAGCCACTGCACATCTTAAAGCTGATCTCATGTAGGTTCTGTCTCTGTAGAAGGCTTGCTTGAGTTTATAATGTCCAGTGTCAAGTCCTACTGTGCTGTACTTTCCACAATGCTGTTTAGTGCTGTTTCTCTGTTCTGGGTGTTTACAGTCCACTGTGGAGGGTGAGAGTAGGTGCAAGTTAACCATGAAACAGGCAAACATGGTGTGCTGTTGAGCTCAGCTTGCTGGAGGATCTGTGCTGTTATGCTTAGTGTTTTGCAGAGATTAATTCTTCTTTTTTTGCAGAGGAAAGGATCAAATTTTCTGCTTACTGAGAGTCATTTTGTAACATCAAGGTATCTTGAATAGTGCTGCCCGTTTAGTCTGCTTAAAATGAACTCTGAGTGACAGATTGAATTGATGCAAAAATCTGTTTAATGTGGGGAGGAGAAGAGTAGGGGCTTTAAAAGAGAGGTCTAACATTGAATTAAGTGTCATTAAAACTTCCTAAGTAGTTCCAGAATCACAGAATATTCTGAGTTGGAAGGGAATCACAAGGATCAAGTCCAACTTGTAAGTGGATGGCTCATGTGGGGATCAAGCCCACAACCTTAGCCTTATTAGTACCATGCTTTAACTAAGATCTATTGAATTCTAGTGATGCTGTGCTAGATAATTAAGAAATAAGTCTGTTCATAAGTGAAAAATTATAGAACAATTCCTAGGCCAGCTTTTTGTTTGTCTCAGAGAAGGCCATTTACTTAAATAAAAATTGAAAGACGGCTTGTTAGAGAATAATTGTTGTATATACACAATAAAATTTCCTTCATACTGCCTTTATTCACTTAAGTCTTAATACAGGGTCACATCACCTTAACCTTTTATTTATTGAAAAATACAAGAAACTTTTATACTTGGACTCGTAGTGTCTTGGGTAAATGCAGCGGCAGCCTGTCCTTGCTGGGCATCAACTGAACAAAACTTTATCACAGGAGGACTGCAGGGATGAAGTGGATAAATTTAGTGTTATTCCTGACTAGATTTTAAGGCTACATCTAGATCTTAATTTTACTTTTGTCTGCAGAAAAGTGTTTTTTTGGTGGTCAAGTCAAGAATTGGATAAGTCTGAATTGGAGAAGCCTCAGACTGTCCTTTGATTTCATAACTGTTCTTGTAAGCTTTAGGGTATTTTCAGTAGACTGCATATCAAAGCTGCTCACCCTAACAATATGTCCCCTCAATACTTAACCATTTCACTGTGTAGTTGTACAATAAAACATTCCACAGCACTTGATTCAGCAGTGCTATCCTAGTGTCTGTTCAGCATCATCAACCTGCACAGCACAAGCCCTTAAGTATCCCCCATCTCGCAACTTCATCAAACAAATTTTTATCTGAATATGTAGATGTTGGCCATAGAGAACAGAAGTCTAGCTGTAGAACTAATCCAAAACCTGTCAGTAGATACTGAGCAATGGAGCATTTACTGGGAATGACAGGTTTCATATATCAAAATATGATTGTTGTTGTTGTTGGTTTTATTTTTGAGTTGTTTGTTTGTTTGTTTTTTGTTAGTTTTTTTAGTCGTGTTAGTGTTACCTGAAACTGTGCTTAGTTTTGGCGTGAGGTAGTTCAGTGTTTGTTGTTGCCTTTTTTTTTTTTTTAATTCCCAGGATATTTCTGGGAAATGGTAAAACATTATAATGAGAATTTCTGTCTGTGCCTGGCTATATATAAAAGTGTAGTGTGCTTTTTGTTCTTTTTCAGATGTCATGCCTTAGACAACTAAAGAGGATTTTGTTGAGTGACAGATTGGGTGGGGCATGTGTGGCAAAAGCCTGCAAGGCCTCTTTCACAGGCTATGGAAGTCCACAGTCAAACCTCATTATGGGGAAGGGCCAGTCTGGAGTCTTGCTTGTACTATTTCTCATTCTTGCAAATTCCTTGTAAATACTTTACTGTTACTTTGTAAATATGAAAAAATCATTTATGAAATTTCTTGGTGGTATCTTGAAAAGGAGAGTATGTTATCTGGTTAATTGTAGTCTGTTTCTGTATTGGTGTGCACCTGATGTATGACCCAAGAAAGTTTCTGGAGGTGAGAGGCATGAAAAAAAGCCGGTTGGTGTTTTGTGTGTTTGGTTTTGGTTTTGGTTTTTAGGAGGATGGTGGGGTTGTCAAAGGAATTTTATGCTGTCCTGGGGAGGCTTTGCCTAGCTGAGAAAATGAGGGCAGAGATGCAGATTTCCTTCTGGAGAAGGAACTAGTGTCATTACTTATTTGGGGGGTTTGTTTCTCTTATCTGTAAGCATGAGAAGTACTTATGTAAAAGCAGATGTGGATAAAGGTGTTTGTAGATCACTAGGGGAAATAGGGAATCTGAGCTATGCTGGGTACTTTGTATTTTACATATTATAACAGATGAATGTTAATTTTGATATAAACTCATGAAAAAAATGAAGTGGACTGTTGAGAACACCTAAAACAGCCGTACTGCTGTACTGTCTGTACAGTGTTCTTTGACCTAAGAGTTCTTCATTTCACTTTGAAAAAAAGAAGCACCAGTGTTTTGAGTACTCCTGAGAGCTCATTCTTTCAGACTGGGCGGGTATATATGCACAGTCCGATTTGATGATCCTAGGGGTGAATTATGATCAGTACCTGTTAAGTTTGACTTCCATCAAAGGTAGTACTCCCTGCAGAAATGCTGCAAATTGTTTTTTAGGTTGTTTACATTGAGCACAGATATGTCTCTGTACTTTGGAATTGTACAGTACAGTGACTAATGTATTTTTTTATTTATAACTTTTTAAATACTGGTTTTTTCTCTTGACCTTCAGCTAAAGGTGATGCTTACTGAATTAATAAAAAAGATGTGCAGATCGAGTACAAATGCATATGAAGAAGCATGAGGAAGTAACAACGAGATGTAAAATCCATAATTTTTTTTAATACTACATAGGATGTGTGGTATTAAAGTCATTCCTTTGAGAGAGCAAGCTGGAGGGAAATCAAGTGAAAGCAGCAGCCCAGGGAAGCAGCTGTTCTGGTGATTTGAGGACCAAAGGCTGGGTAGCGTCTGCCTATCTTTTGTGTGAAGGGAATGAATTAGCATGGGATATCCTTTGCCATTCAGGAGATAGGAATGTACTAAGCTACTTTCACAAGCCTTGACATTGGACTAGTATCTATATGGCCGTCTTCCTTAAGCATGAGATACGTGGTTTGACGAAAGAGAGTTAGGATCTTATGTGAGCTTTTATAATTTAAGCACTGAGCTTAAATTATATGACTTATGTACTATGGAGCTCTCATGTGCCAAGATCCCTAGTGTTTGAGATCTTGGTAATCACTTGTACTTCCTGTCATCTTTTTTTGCTGCTTCTGTTTGGCAGATGAGTTTCTTGCCAAGCAAGGTTCTTTCTGCTCTCTAGATCTGCCTGGCTCAAAAATGCACACAGTACTGCTAGTACATCTTAATCCATGAGCTGATGATGTAATCTTTTAACTAATAGATAAAACTGTTTAGAAGGACCACCGACTCCCCAAGATTGTGCTCTGTGGTGAACTTGCCACTGGCTGCCACAAGAGAGGAGCCCCGAAGAGGAGATACAAGGACTCCCTGAAGCAATCCCTCAGCCTTGGCCATATTGATCATCACCATTGGTCTGCTCTGGCCTCCAATCGGGAGGCCTGGAGACAAACAATCTTTAATGCTGCTGCTTCTTTTGAGAACACATGCAGGATCACTCTCGAGGAGAAGAGACAGCGCAGAAAGAATCGCATCTTGTCGATGTCACCAGGAGAGTCTTTCTGCTGTGCCTTTTGCAGCCGGACTTGTCTGTCTTGCATTGGACTTTTTATCCATCAGCGTGCTTGTAGCAAGTGTGGGTAGAGCCCTTCCCAAATCTTCATTCGCGAAGCCCAGCCATGATGATGATAACCTGCTTAATAAACAATAACAACATTGCAAGTCTTAGTTCAAGCAGATTCTTCAGCTGAGTAAAGAATAATAGTGTGTTAGTCCAGTTGTTCCCTTCAGATACTAATTTTTAATTTGAGCTAGTTAGCTTATGCTATCAGACAAATGCAGATGCTATGCTGGACAGCCTGAAAGGTTTACCAACTCTAAAGAGTCTTAGTCCAGTGGAGTAAAAATGAAAGTTACTGAATATTGCCTGCTGTTATGCATCTCCAGTCAAGTGGTGTATGTTGTGAATTACTGCTGAGCTCATCCTGATTTTGAGTTCTGCAAACTCTTGCAATTTGAGGTGGGCAGTTATGCTGCTTCTCTTTAGCCAATACAGGTAATTCTGGTAAAGTGACTGCTGCTTCCTCAGTGAAAACTCATCTTTGTCATGCCGAGAGACCTGCTAGCACCTGCCTCTGAAGAACATACCTATTTTCAGAGTTCTACCATTGTGTTCAGACTTTGTAAAGATCATGTTATTCAGCAGTTTTGCTGCTCTTAGTGTAGCAAGCACTGATAGACGAGTGTGTGCCAAATGGTTAAAAGGACGGAGGCTCAGAAGAACTCCAGTTTTAAAAATGAAAAATCCCTGTTTGATCTTTATCTTAACTTTGCACTCGCGATTGAGGGTGTCTTAAGAGTTTTCCTGTCAGTGTTCTCCATTTGAATGTTACTTTGGGATGCTGTAAACTGTACTTTTACAGTATATCAGGAAGAAGAGGTTATAACTGGGTATTTTTATGCTGACAACTTACTGGGATATCTACAGGCACTACTGTGCTGGTTTAAAAGTAAACCAGCAGGAGAAATGAACCTAACTCAAGAGAGATTACAAGTCAGAATTACAATTTACTAAAAAGATTACAATAAATGCAATGGTACAGAGAAAACTGGTTTTCACCCCCAAAACCAAATGTATTACCCAACACCCTGGGAGAAGAACAGAATGGTGTTTGTGAACCCCTGTGCCGAGAACCATGTGGCTCCCCTGGGTGCAAAGTAAAAGGAAAGGAAATCTGTTGGTCTGGATGATGGCCACAGTTCTGTTAAGGTAATGATGGCAGTCTTGTAGAGAGTGGCAGTCTTGTTTAACACCTCCTCCTACATGGGTTCTCAGTTTTCTTCTGCGAAACAACCCTTTTCTTCCGTTTTCTTAAAGATGTAATTGGCAAAGGCGTTACCAAAATTTCTGATTGGTTTTGTCCCGGAAATTCACCTGGGGAAACTACTTACAACCCCCAAAGAGGGGGGGGGGGGGGCACTTCTGCAAACCCATGAGAGTAGGGAAAAATACATTGAAGTTGATATTTCATTGGGGAAAAAAATCTAGCCACTTTTGTCTGTTTCGGGAAGCTTCTGAGGTGCAAATGTTTCTATGACAGGAAGACTATTCTGTGTCAGCATATACTTTATATTCTTATGTTCTGACACTCATTTTTGCCTCTTGTGTTCATTTTCCCCTTTCAGTTAGTAACAGGTGTCTCTGAAAAGAGTAAAACTTACTGCTACTGCTGGAAGCAGGATTCTAGGCTAGTTAAATTCTTGATTCATTGATTCATCTTGATGTGGCTGTTCCTTCACACTTAGGTTTTGATGTTGTTGTGCATTGAAGTGTATTGAATACAGAAACTACAAGAACGGTGACACAGATCAGGGCAAGGTGTCACAGCATCTGGGAGGTAGCTGTAGTCAAAGCATTAGCTACTTTTTGGCATCCTGATTTGGTGGTCAGAGTGTAACTGAATCACTTATCACTTATGTCCTAAGCAATGGTATTTTTATTTGTGCATATCTTCTTTCTAGGAATCACTGCCTCTGGAGCTATGTCAGTCTTTGGAACTTGTATCATTAGGAGTTTATGAAAGTTGACTTGTGTGCTCACGAATGTCTGCAATTAGGCTTTAAGTTCATGTCTGCTAAACCATGCTTTGAAAAAGAGGAGAAATTCCACTTTGTGCTCCCCGTCTATCTTACTGAAGAAAACTAACCCTTCTAAGTACTGTGTCTGTCTGCAATTATTACCAGTGTATTAGGAAAATGAGGGATGGTGGTGCTGAGTGGTTTTATTTTTACTTTAAAGATAATGGCTGCAGAATTCTAGTGCACATTAGCTTTGTACGTTGATACTCTTGTTCCTAAAATTGAGCTTCTCTGTGAGATGGCTTGGTATGTGCATTTCTTGTTGACAGCTTTGGCTGGAATGCTTTGGAGCTGTGCTTTATGACCCTTAGCTTTGTATTGGTGACTTTTTGTTTTTTGAGACTGACAAATTCTGCTGCTCTTAAAAATTCTAGTAGTCTGTAAGTCATCATTTCCAGCTTGTCCCAAGAGCAAGATGTGTAAATTAGTTACTTCTGAGGTTCGTTATTAGTCTTTTCCATCAATGTGGAACAGCATTTGTGTGCTGCTTTGATTTTCTTCATAGGCTATTTGGTAATCTTGTTGCCTTGTTCTCAATTCACTAGCATTTAAATAAGATAACTACTTAAAAATGGGATTTAAATAGTGTACCTCTTCTGGTTCTGAAGTCCAGTTTCATGTGAAGATGCTATCCCATGATGTGCTTACTTTTTGTTTCCTTTGATGTCTGGCCAAAGAATCTCATTACCACTACACTTTTCCTGGAGTAATGCTCTTCTCCCATTGTATCAAACTTTCAAGCAGGATGTTTAGGTATTACAGTGTTTTGAGGGGGTTAGTATGGTCCCCTTTGTCAAGTTTTTGAGTTTTTTTTTCCCCATAAAAATACTTCTGTATGTTTATCCTTCAGCTAGTATTGATATGTGTATGTGGCCAGGTGAAACTGCCATGCTTCTCATAATTTTGCTGCTGTCTGGGGAGCTTAATGGATTGCCATGTCCAGGTAGTTGCTTCTCTCCTTATTTAGGAACGGTGGATGTGGTTGTTAGTTGGCTAATCTGGGGAGAAGACCCTCTGGGACAACACTCAGTTATCTAAAACGGGAATCTCCTATCTCTTGTTTTTAACTTTGAAGCTAAGTAGATAATAATTTGTTCTTTGAAACCATTAGAATGTGAGCTTGATAGAAGACTTCCAAGGCTGGTAGTTGTTGTTGCTTAGTAGAGGTCTCAAACCCATTTTGAGGAGAGCCTTGGAAGTATGATATGCTCACATAAGAACGTCTTCTATTAGTAATTAGTTATTAATTTAATGTTTAGTTTGGTAGAACAAGAACTTGTCACTCCTACAACTATAGTTACATATTTTAAGAACTGTCAAGAAAGTTTTTGAACCAGTAATGTTGATGTAATATGTTGAAATACTTTAGACATGTTGGAGTAGATGGGAACTTTCCATCTGTGACTGGAGCATGTGGGAGGATTTGGTAAGAGCTTAGGTTCTGGACAAAAGAAAGAAGGGTGGATTCAGAAGAGGAATTACTGAAGTAGTTAAGGAGTGGCCCTGTTAACTCAAGTGAATCAAGTTATGTGATAAATAGATGCAGACTGATTAACAGTTGTTAATTGCATATGCAGTGGATACATTGCTGCAGTTGAATTTAGCATATGTACCTCTTAAGGCATCAGTTGTCCTGAACTATATGGCATCTTATATAAAATGTATAAAATCTCACTCGTTAACTTGCCATAAAATCAGTAACTTCAGAGGGATTTAATGGAAATCCTATAAAGTGAATTAAAATAAGAAATTACAAGGATTGTTAAACCTTTGGGATACTTAATTTTGGAGGAGAGGTGGTTGGTTTTCTTGGGCACTGTAACCACTATGTATTTGTGAAGGTGAGGCAAACATTGACATCTCCTTTGGCTTGCTTCCTAAATTCAAGGTGTTAATTTACCTAAAGATGAAGTTACCCATATGTGAGATTGATTTTACTCTGGGATTGTGATGCTGGAAAAGTCTAACCACCACCATTGTCTCCACTTAATTGCTGCTGCCCTAGCATGTGTAGAATTGCAAGTGACAGTTTTCGGTTTGCATCTTTGCAGTCATGGAAGTATTGTATATGTGTTTGTTTCATGGCTTTCATCAGTGCTAAAATATGTTAGTCAGGTATACTGAAACTTACACGTGGTTGTGTCGTGTGTGTGTACCCTCCTGCCAATCTAAAACTACTGAATCAAGATTTCCTGTGTGCTCAATGAGACTGACCTTGGAGACCGTAATTATCCTTGTCTGGATAACTAACAATCAAACTGGGAGGTTGGCAGTCATCTTAAGCCTTGGTCTGTTTCTCTAATCCTATTTTAGTCTATTCAGATTAAAAGTTTAGTGTACTGGGCATGTTCTGTTGAGTTAATGAATGAAATACATAAAACTTTAAGTTGGTAGCTTGATAATCCAGTAGATTATGACTGTGAATTTGCTCCAATATAATGAAATTATGAAGTGATACAGGGCTTGGTTTGCAAGAGTCTTCAATATCTGCTTCTAACATCTTTAATTAATCTTATATCTATATTAAGTATTTGGATGTCTGTGAAAACCAGTCCCTGTGCTTGGGTGGTTTGGGTTTTTTCCCCCCGTTTGATGTATCAGAAGAACCTGCAGTGGTTATTGCTGCTGAGTAGGTAATATGATTAATTTTCCTCTGAGCCCAGGCACATGGACAAGCTGTTTGCAAAGTTACAGAGAGTCGAGCTTTCTTCATTCAGAAAGCATTTTCATTGTCCCTCTGTTTTACACATCATTTGTTGGTTGTAACTGTAGAAATGAGACCCTTACCATTACTACATATAGGAACAAAGAAATGGTAATTGTTCCTGCTTCAAAACTAAGGTGAAGGGTCAACATCTGTCTACTGCCAAGAATGCTATGGAAGTTTGTGCAGTTAATAAAAATCGCATTGTTTTACAAATAATTAATTTTTTTCTTACAAAAAAAATTTTTTTTTAGTTTCTTATCCAGATGCAGTTACACTTGGCTAAGGTTAGGGGACCTGGTTTTTAAGTTGGTCCTTAGTTTCTTTTTTAACTTCCATTTCTCTTAAATGAGAAATCCTGCCATGAATTTGATCTCGTATGCCCACCTTTATATTTCTCTTATATTTCCTATTTTTAATTAAATTAATTGATCAGTTTAATCATGGCTATGGTTCAGAAATCAAGATATTGTCATTCAGGTGACTGTTGGGGAGGCAACTGTTGATGTTTTGTGGGTATCTTTACGCATGGGAGTGCATGAGCTCTCAGTGTGTTGTTTCTTACTCTTGTTAAAACAGAAAATGCTGAGTTGTAGAGCTTTGTTGTGTGCATTAGTGCTTAGTCAAAAAGTGGTTTTACTTTTTTAAACTGGACACTAAAATGTAAAGCCTTCAAATTTTTATTTCAATGCACTTGAGTCATTAAAGCAAGAGTTTGGCAAATGGCAAGCACAATTTTGTTTGTATGGAAATAGCTGTGAAATTTGCAGGCATACAAAATTCTGGTTTAACTTCAATGCTACTGTACTGCATTATCAAATGCAGAGTTAGGGCAAAGGTTAATAGATGTCTAATTGTTATTTGTCATATTATGGACTTTGTTTTTATCTAACTATTATAGTGTTGTATAAAGCTACAGTTTTGCTATACCTTTTTAGTATTTTCAGACTCTATAGAGTGAATTAATTTTTTTCTTTTTTTGACAGTCAAGAATCAAGAACTGCCGAAAATACAAGTAAGTAAAACCACATATTGCTGAGATTTTGATCTTTCATGTGATTGTATAAAAGCAGTATAGATCTGTTCAGAATGTTGCAGTTTTAGAATATTTTGCATTAAATAAATGCACTTCTTGTAACTGATGTTTTTAACTTTTTGTTTTTCATCTCGGGCAGTATAACTAGGATTACAAAATTTGGCTGTGGCATGCTGGTTGCTTTATATACTGAGAAAATATTACATAATTTGTGTTGTTAAAAGGAAAAGTAGTGTTGTAAATTTTGAGATTAAATTTGGTAGTTTGCCTCTTACTGTTACCATTTGGCTTCTGAACATTGAAAGCACCGCTGGTAAGAGATGACTGATGTGAAACTCCAAGATCTTATTTAGTGCTGTAAGAGAGAAATGGTTAGCATCCTTCAGAAAATGGATTAAAAAGTTTGTCTTTTTCACTCTCTGTTACTTGTTCCTGTATTCACTTTTTCTTCTGAAATATCTGGCTATCCATTTTTGAGATCTCACCGTTGAATATCTGTATTATTCTTAGCTCTGCAGCATGCACTCTGGTGATTCACTCTTCTGACCTGGACTGTAAACATAATGTTCTTCTTTTGCTAGGCATATTTGAGCAAGTATTGCAAGAGAATTGTGGAGGATTTTGGGGGGCTTTTTTTCTTTTTGCTTACTGTTTGGGGTTTGCTTTTTCTTGTTTGGTGTGGGTTGTGGGTTTTTTTCTTGTGTCTCGGACTGAACTCTCCAAAAGTGAATAACAGCATATTAAGTAGGTAGCCTTGGCTAGTTTCTTGGATAGAAAATTATTTTGAGCAAATGAATCTTTTGAAGAAATTGAATTTTGTGGGATAAATTCTGGGCATTCTTTCAGAATTACTTTAGTAGTGCAGAGAGAATGCATCTTGTGCGCTGGATTTGACAGCCCGAGAACCTGTTCTGTATGTTACTTTCTCCTGTTTTTGCAGCGCTGTTTCATAGTAATTTTATTTCATGATGATTGTTAGCTATGGAGATTATACTCTTTAATTCTGTCCATTATGTGTCCCAATCATTAATTTGAAAAAAAGAAAAAATTTGTCACAACAATATTTCACATGTCCATTTCAGTGTAGCTGTTAGTGAAGTCATGGGTGTACCTACCGACAAATAAATGGAACTTGAAATACAGCTGGTGGTGTCTGTGTGCCGAAGGACTGTTTTTCCTCTTATGCCATGCCCACTGTTTTCCAGCCAGGAAATGAGTTGAAAAGGTTGGTTAGTTTCCTGAGGCACCAACTACATCAATTTAATCTCAATGATAGTTTTGTAGTACCAGAATAGGGAGAGGGGGTGTAGGTAATTGTTTGTAATGCCAGTGGGAAATTATTTGTCAATTGTTTGATCAATGAAAGAAGTATTGTGTTTTTTGGTACCAGTTTTCTTTAAAAAAAAAGTTGGACCATTCACATTTTAAAGTTATGTCAACAGTGCTGGTGCATCAGGGAATTGAGCTTAATATGTGGTTTTCCTTTTTTTCTGATGTGAGTATAATCAGCAGATGCTCAAACTGGAAAATTACTCTTCTTGCACATTTTTTTGAATGAAGGCTCTAGTCTTAACTCAGCTGTTTGATAAAACTTCAAGCCCAACATTTCAGAATGGCTTTTGGTGTATGTAGTTGTATGCGTATCTAATTGCGTGTTCTTCATCTATATTTTGAATATTTCCTTCTAAATAAAATGTTCCTGGATATATCTTAATGAAATTGCTCATATCTTCATGAGTTTAAATTCCCTGCAAGTAACAATTATATGACATCTCATATTCATGCTTATTTTCAGAATTAGGCCCTTTTGTATTTCAGTCAAGACCTGAAAATTCAGTGTAGTGAATACTTAGATTTAAAATTCATTGCCTGCATCATTGCTCTGTGTGAAACATTACAGCTTTCTGCCTGTATGTGTAAAACCCATTTTTTTTCCTCATGGTGTATAAAGATTTTTTGGGGTAAATGGAAAAAAGTACATCTCTACTGCTGTTTGTTTTGACATAAATATCTTTTTCTAATTCTAGGAAGGTGAAAGAATCCTCATGAAGAGCTTGTATGCCCTTCATGACAAATTGGCACAAGTAGCAGGTAACACTTTAAAAATATTATGATACAGTGTTTTGGCAACAGCTACAAAGAAGTCAATGCTCACATGGAGCTTTGCAACAAGCAATAGCCATTTAGAGTTGTCTGTTGGGAAACCAGAAATCCTGTTTCTAGTTCACTTACATATCTTATGCACAGCGTGGCACCTTTTGTTGCAATGTTTGTTAGTTAATGGGATAGGCTATTGAATATTGTGATCCTGTGGGGTTTTTGATCTAATACCTTAATGCTTTATTAATCTGATTTTGTTAAAAGGCTGAAATTTGCTTTATATGGAGAGGAATATGTGGGTGTTTTTAAAGGCTATTAATTCACTAAGATGGAAACCAAAATATTTTGCAACAATGATAAAATGGTTACTAATACAGTGCACAGTAGTGGTTGAACAAGTTTGCCTTGTTAGACAAAATGGTCCAACTTAACCATATTAATTACATAGTAACGAAAAGTGCTGTTTACAGTAATGTGTCAGAGATGGTTTTTAGGATTAGTATTTTTGAATATTCAAAGTAAAAAACAGGGTGGTTTTATCCAGAGTTGTAATGAACATAGCTTTAAACTGCACAGATACTTACATATCACAATCAGGAAATGGTAAAGTCAAGGCTGTGTTTATAACTTTGGTCTCTGGTGAATGTGAGTTACAGCTGAGTCTATTGCATGACTATTATGCCATTTTTATAATACTTGCTTATTTAATTCATAATGTGTTTAGAAAGCCTTACTGGTCTTTGTGCCAACCATTGGTTTTGCAGCAGCAGGTTTCACCAAGAAGGCTTTTTCATTGTTATCAGGTGCTACAGACATTTCTCAAACATAAAAAGATGTGAAACCAACTCTGTGTCAGATATGAAACGAACAATTCAGTATCTCAAGGCTTTATAGAAAATCTGTAAGAAATTTGAGCACCTTTGTAATACCTTTTACATTGCAACAATAATCTTCCAGCAGAAACTTTTTGTTTCCAGAGCATTTACAGTATCTGCAGCACATAAAATAGATGTTTGGACAAACCCCACACATTTCTTTTTGTTTACATTACAGAATCACAGAATGGCTCACAGTGGGTCATCTGGTCCAACCTCCCTGCTCAAGCAGGGTCATCCTAGAGTACATCACACAGGATTGTGTCCAGATGGTTCTGGAATATCTCCAATGAGGGAGACTCCACAGTCTTTCTGGGCAATCTGTTCCAGTGCGTGGTTACCCCGGACAGTAAAGAAATTCTTGCTCATATACACGTGGAACTTTGTGGGCATCTGTTTCTGCCCATTGCCTCATGTCCTATTGGCTGGAACCACTGAGAAAAGCCTGGATCCATCCTCTTGACACGCTGCCTTCAGATATTTACAGATATTAATAAGGTCCCCTCTCAGTTGCCTTTTCTCGAGGCTGAACAGGTCCAGCTCCCTCAGCCTGTATTCGAAAGAGAGAGATGCTCCAATCTCGTAGTCTTCTTTGTTGCCTGACATACAGCATGTTTCAGCTCAGCATTCAAGCTGATTTTCCTTACTTGATCATTGTCATTCTGCTTCCCCACTGTTTTTTGAAGAGAGTATAACAGCTTGCTGGTTTTACTTAGTGTGTCATCTGGCCTTCCGAGGGCCATACAGTAAACTTGCATTAGGTTTGACACCTAATTTCTACGTCTGTGAAAGAAAGGGAATTTTCTTTATTAGCTGGGTCTTACTTAAGTGCATATAGACTTATAAAAATCTTTGCTTGTCTGCCTTATGAGAAGGAATTTGTGTGCTCCAGGATGGTTGTTTTCTTCCCCAGGTCTCAAAGGTGCATCACTCTGTGTTAGTCTGTTTCTGACCGGGAGGATCTTCAATGCTGCCTTTCAAAAAATGTACCTATCCTTTCTGGTTATATGATAACCCTGAAGAGATGATACAGACTGAAGCTGTATTGTGAGATTTCCTAGTTACTCAGCAGAATAGCTTTCAAACCATCTGAAGAAGGATGTAATTCATCTCCAGTTAGACAGAAGTTATCCCCAATGCCAAGTTTCTTAAGGTATGAGAGGAAGAAGTCTGCCATCCATTTTTGAATACCATATTGATGTAGACATGGCACAATATCTGGAAGCTGTTTAAAAGGCATAAAACAGAGAAAGCTGCAAAGGAGATACAGGATTTTGGTGTACACAGTGCCCCACTTCAAAAGAGACAGAAGGAATATAGTTTTAGTAAAAATGGTGCTTTTCAGGTCTCTCTGCATACTTGGAAAAGTTTCTCTCATTTCATACTTGGCTATGAATCGTTTGTTCATGTTATAACTATTAATATTAAAAAGGCAGGCTGGAAACTTGAAGTAATCTGTTCTGCTATTCAACATCTTGACTGCCATAAAGATGGCCTCTTCAGAATTTGGTTTCTAGCTCTCTGTTTTGTTAGACTTCTTTTAATTTTACTGAGCTAGTTTCTTGCCTTGTCAGCTTCAATTGGAGAGCGAGTGAGGGGGCTGTTAGAAAGTAGAACATGAAGTTGTCTGAAGGAACAAAAAGCGTATCAGTTCATTAATTTTATTTGACTTAATGTACTGTGTTCCAGCTGTAGATACCTATTCTGTACTGTGGTGCTCTGATATGATTTCAGATTATTTAATTATCCTATATAAAACCAGATTGCCTTCAGTGCATCACTGTTCTCAGAATTACTAGTCTGACAAACCTACAGCAAGTAATGTCTGCCTCATAAGACACTAAAGGGAGAAGCAATGTGTACTCATCCAGCTCTGAGCTGAAGTTTGTGTTCTTGTCTTAAGTAGTTTAGCCATTCTTCAGAACAGCAACTTTTTCTAGACTATATATTTTGGTGCCTAACGCTTTCTGCTAAACCGAAATACCTGCTTTATTTAAATAAGACTTTCTTCAGGCATCTGTTAATTATTGGATGTCTTGGTCTTTCATGGAGAGACTTCAATAGATTACATCCATTTTCAGTCAGACTTGCAAAAGGAATAAACCTAACCGTTATATCCCAGAAAGCAACCAGCTACCCTTAGGTATTACCCTCCTTTCTTGTAGAGAAAGGATCTTTTAGTTAGCAGTTTCTTTTGCTTGGCATTCTCTAGAGTGTGATCATCTGTTGGATTTAGATTTTTTCTTCTGAGCTAATGGACAGCACAGGTGCTTAAGATGCAGGGGTCAATTAGGCTTTCATATGTAATAAGGCTGTTAAATCTATGGCTGCAAGAAAATCCTGGCAAAACACTAAATATTACTTAATATTAATTTCAAGTGCCAGCTACTGTATCTGATTGCTGTCACAGACTCTCTGTTCTGTCACTTTCCTTAATCTTAAGTTCTTCAGGTAATTGATATGGTGCTGTTTCTGACCAGTGACTTGAACAACTTAAGCAAGTTCTGATGTTCTGCAGTGTTACTCAGCTATTGAGTTTGCCTTTGGGAGATTGGGCTTTACTACTTGTTCTTGCAACGTGTTCTGCTCCTGCTTTTCTTTAGCTCCCCACTTTAGTCTCCTACTGCAAGTAACCTGCAGATGTGAGACCTTGTACATTGTTTGTGTTTTGTATTGGTTGACTGTATCACATCAAGCTGTAAGCTAGAGATCTGTGCTTAAATGCATGTCTTCCTTGAAGAATTAGATTTCCACTGAGTCTTCGTACCAAATGAGAAAATTATTTACAGTGTAAAGTAAGTACTTTTAAAATTTTGAATATTTCTGTTTGTATATACTGCAGTTCCTAAGTTAAATGCTTAAATGAAAGTCAGTTTCAAATATACTAATCTGCGTGGGAAAGGAGATCTGTCTTGGTTTCTATATTAGAAGCAATTGAGGCAGCAGACTTAAATATCTCTTTAGAAGCTTAAGTTGCTTTTTGGTAGCATTTCTAGGACAACTCCTCAACTTCTTATGTGTCTTGCCCAAGTACACTAACATAAGCTAAAGGGTAGTTTTATGATCCTTGCTGGGATGTTACTTTTTGACTCCCCATGAAAGCAAATAGAATGGGTCTTTGATTGAAGTTGAAATTAGTAATCTGTGCCCAAGAAAAGTTTAAGCAGAAAGATCCATGCTTTCTGTAAACTTGCAATAGACATTTTAACAGAGGGGCAGTTTTTACAAAGAACTCAGATGTGTCTTGTAGCAGACTTGTGTAAAGTTTTTTTTGTCTGAGCTTCAGTTTTATTCCTGGATATAGGGCCTCAAATGGAACAGCTGGGAAACATTTTTGGCTCAGACTATGGAAAGTGGGTTTCCAGGCTAAGTGGTTAATGATTGTACGTAAGTTATTCAAAGTAAGCCTTCATTTGCAGAACTATTTGCTAAAGCAGTGACTGAAATGGCATATAGGAATATCCCGCTGTTGCAGAAAAACAGAAGGTTGTCTGACTCGTGAAATGCCTAACTTTCTTTAAGCTTTCAAATTCATGAGTTTTTCAGAAGAAAGCTGCTAAATGGTACTTAGCAATAGATGTGTTGGAATGAGAAACTGCATCTCCAATAGCTTTTTGTACAGGACTGAAACTCCATAATTCTTATTAGCTTACTTGTTTTGAGAGTGGGAGGCAAGATGAAAGGGATTTTTATTCCTCTCCTGCCACCCTCCGGTGTTGTGTGAGGGAAATTTGAACTGATGGGCCTTAGACATTGTCAGAGCCCAGGCAGCAAAGGTGTTTTTAACAGTTAAACTTGTTCAGAGGGAATATAGTCTGAAAAAAAATTTCAGAAGCAGGACTGAGAGAAAACTGACTTCTGGTTTCTGAAGATGAGACTAGAAGCTGTGAAGTCAGTGTGCTGGCTATGTGTGGCATAAACATAATTCTTGGAAGAAGGCAAAGAAGATTAGAATTTAAAACTACTAAAGTAATTCAGTAGTCCCCTATTTAAGGGAGTTGTCATCCTTTTGTAGAAGATAATGCTGTGTTCTCAAAAGATGAAAATCCAGCATGAATCCTGAAACTTATTTTTAAGAATTCATTTTTTCACCGTCCCATGCTTGTGTGTTTTGCTTGTTCTCTTGTGTGTGTATTAATTCTCTTTATTCTTTCTCATTTATTTCATAAATGGACTTTCCTACTTTTCTAGATAATGAAAAAAAAAAACCAAACACCACCAACAAAAACCACACAAAAAACCCACAAAAAAACCAACCAACAAACAAACAAACAAAGCAAAAAAACCCACAAACAAACAAAGAAAAGTTCCTAGGTAGAAGGGTCTCATCTCACAAGCTGTTTTGTTCAGTGTATGACTGATATGTCTTTCTGTATTAAAAAGACTCCAGAAAGACTTCAGGTCTTACCAAACAAGGAAAAAAGATGAAATGGATGTGTGCCTATCAGACTTGCTCATATCATACAACTAAATATCTGATTGAGATTGTACATATGGCTTCTACAGAGATATGTTTTGGTTTTGTTGTATTCATTCTACTAGGTCTAGATTTAGAACAGTATTTTTACACCAGAGAATCTGTAAGTATGATATATAGTTATTTCCGATCTGCTAATCTTGACACATGAAATCACTGATGATTACACATGAAAATTTATAGGCTGTAGAATTCATACTGTACAAAAAGAATGCTTAAATTATGTACAGGAACGGCCCGTAACTCCAAATCAGGTGCTGAGTTCTAAAATTAGAGTGGCTTTCGGCAAAAGTGGTGCCACTTTTCAGCAGTTATCTCTGTAGTTTTGCTATTACAGTAGACTAAGGCACTTTGAAAGTCTAAGACATTGCATGTTCATTATCAGGTGAAACATTTCTCAAAGTGTTCTGCTCGGCGCTTGATCGAAAATACATGCGTGCACACAGGCTTAGTTCCAGCAGCACTTCTAGGCCAGATAGCATCTGAGCACTCTTAAAAATGCTGTTGCTACTTCTCTAGATCCCAACAGTAAGAGAAGAGCATGTGTGTTATAATGATGTGCTTGCAAGACGAAGTTCACTTAAATCCGTTGAAGTGTACTTTAACAAGACTTTAGCAGTCTAAGAAGGACTTTGGCTTCATAAAAACACTTAGTTCTCTGAAACTCCCTACTGCGAATAAGACATGAAGGTGCTTCTCCATAACTTGCTACTGTTTCCTAATTTTTGTTTACATTGCATTGAATGTTCTCATTTGTGTAGGGAATTAGTACTTGAAGCTTTTTTAAGAGTGTTCCAATATATGCAAAGGTTTACATTTTATATAAGCACAAGTATCTTAAATTTTCATAGCCTTGCAATAGGCAAATTGGGGAAGAATACAACTTGGTATGGATTCAAGAAGGTAAGGCAGACGTAACCCTGAGCTACTGAAAGACTGGATTTGTTGTTTCCTATTTCATTGTTTTGGCACAATAAAAGCGTAATTACAGATGTCAAAATTTAGGTGTTTTTTTTTTTTAAGATCAGGAAAAAAGTGATTTGCCAGTTGTGGACAGTTCTTCAGAAATGATGGCCTAGTGATAGATGAAAAACTGGTGTTAGACCTTTTCCTTTTCTGTGTGACTTTAGGTTGTTATGACTGTCATTTTTTATGAATCACGTACTTTTAGTTTAGGAAAGAAAATCAGGAGTATGATGGCATGTTGCTGTGCAGACTGACTATGCGTATTATTTCCTGGCTACTTCTGCATACTGTCAAAAACAATCAGGAGCACCAGTTTCAGGCCATAGTGGGATTTTTTGTGTGTTCAGGCAGGTGATGAGTTACTGTGATAACTATAACAATCTGAAATGTAGTAACTTCATAGTGCCTGAAATACTATTACGGGTCTGTTGTGACTGGAACCTGGTTTCTGTGAAAGATAATACAAGTTTCAGAGTAAATGGGAATTACTTAGAAGTTGAGTCAGGGTACAGCAACTGTTTTGTGGTAATGTCCTTTTCATAATTCTTTATACTATCTTTTGTTCTACTTTTGGTGTAAATACTGAACTACACTTTTTGAGCAGTACATGAAGTTGTGTTGATGTGATTTGTACGTATTATTAGCTTTGACAATCATCAGAGTTTTTAGGCTTCCTTTGAAGGAGAAATTTATGCAGAGAAATTTTTATATTGTTAGTGAAAATTATGAGAATTACTGTGCTACTGCTGCTTGTGTAAATTGTGTTAACTGTAAGCTTGTGTTTAGGTGAGTTTATTTTATATAATGCAGTAATTATAGATCAAAATAAACAAAAGCTTTTGTTTTACCAGGGGAACATGAATGTGGCAGCTCTATTCAAAGAAACCTTACCGTCCAGGAGGCAACTGCATATTTAAAAGTAAGCAAATGAGGTACTTTTAACTGGTTGTATATCAGATTTGTATAAGTTACAGTTTGTAAGGCCTCGTTTCGTATCTAGTGTATTGACTGAAATTTACTTAGTAATATTTGGAAATGTTTAGAATTGATGGCTTTAGCATGTGCTACATATAATTTTTATTTGGGGATGTAGTGAGTATTTGAGGAGAGGGAAGGTGAAAGAAACTGGCCTAATTTCAATGAAACTGTAGCTAGTAGTGCTTCAGTGGCATGCAGGGCTTTTTTCCCTTTTGTTAAAACACCGGGACATGATTTGAATTTTTAGAGATAGTTGATCAACATAAAATTCATAAATTTATAAAATTCAAATATCTAGAAGCTTCTCCAGAAACCAGTATACTGGTTTTTGAGAGTTAGTATAAGGGATACTGTCTTCCATTCTTTGTGAAGAGGGGTTGACATGTGGATCTGTGCAGAGAGTCTGATAGACAGCCACTCATTCATTTAAGTAGAAATGGTCAAAAAAAGGCCTTAATTTGATCAGTGTGTAGTAGTATGAAATCCCACTCTCTGCTGTCATTTTTTTGCCTTACTCCCCAAATAAAAGATAACTCTTGCCTTGTCTTGACAGCTGTAGGGTTTATTTTAGCCCATATTGGTGTATTCTACAGTGGAAAACTACTTGAAGCTTTTAAGAGGCCTCTGAGAGTAGATTTCTTTGATTGGATGGGGAGGAGTTAAGCTGGTATATGTAATATACAAATGTATAGAAATTCTACATTTTGGCAATCCTTTACTTAGTAGACAAAAAGGGGCAATGTTTGAGAACATCTCAAAGAAGTTGCTAACACTAGTTTATGGTTTGACAATTATAAACTACATCTGTTAAAACCAGTTGTATTGTGGAAAAAATTAAGCTGATGCCATAGAACTGATTGTTACACTGAAAGAATGACAGTTGTTATCGTATCTGTTTTAGCTCTGCAAGGAAGCTCAAATTTAATATGAAAATTTGTCACTTTGTAGGCAGTCTCATTTAACCCTACAGTTCCTCATTTTGGGAGCATAACTCCTTTACAGAATTTCTGTGTTCAGTTACTTTTTCCTACTTCAATCTCAAACTGAAATAGTTATTGATTTTTTAAGTGCTTATGGTTTAATTCTAAGCCAGTTACATTATGTGAAGTTCAAAGGAAAGATGGAAATAAATCTTTTTTGGGGAATGTAATTTCAAATACAGTTGCAACTTCCATTTTGCTTTTCTTTTTCTGCGAAAGAACATGCAAGGTGAGCTGTGGAGACAGCCTTGGCTCACACAGCGGTGGATGCTCTCCTGTTAGAGTTGATATCAAATAATTAAAAGTAAAAAAAGGTCAGTGTCTAAATAGTGATGTCAGTTCTTGATCTACAAACACTGAACTGTTTGCAAAATATAAGTAAAAACTGATTTTACTTAACCTTCTTTAAAAAGATCAGAGCATGGAACTGCTTTTACAGGACTGATTTCCAGCAGCGTTTGGATCTATTTGGAGTTTTACTCTTGGAGCAGATTTTCAGTGAGCGCCGCCTTGTGGCTGAATAATTTTTTCATGCTTGTAGGTTAGAATTGTGTGTGGCTCGACTTTTCAAACAGCCCTTAGTTTGAGGGATGCTGCTGAGTCTGATAACTGCTCATAGCATATACAAATTTACTTTGTATAGTGAACTTACTCAAAATCTGAAGAATCAGGAAGAAAACAATGTTGTTTTGACTACTAGTCTGTGCAGAATCTGAGTTTTATTGTGGCATGATAAAATTCCTGGTTATTTATGAAATTACTCATTAATGTTGTATTTTGACAGAATTTAGATCCAGAATATGAAAGTGTACTTAACAAAACATTGCAATGGATCTTGAATAGTGAGGAAGATGTTGGCATAAAGTAAGTGGTCTTTATTTCTTAGCTTAATTTCTTCCAAGAGAATGTATACTTTTTCATAAATACGGTATATTTTTTAATAGGTGTCTCAGCAATGACCCTAATGAGATGAATGTCAGTAACGTGACAGATGTGAAGTATCTGGAATCCACTAGTCCAAAGATGTCTTTCAGGTGTCGATTTCGCCGTGCGTTTGTTAATGTAGCTCACAGATTATCAATATTGCTCCTGGGTAAGTCAAACTTCTTTTGTTGTAACTTTTATTTAAGTGCACAAGGAAAAGTAAACAGCATGTGTAGAGAAAGTTCAACCATAAAACTTGAAGTTTCTATCAGTATCTTGGTTAAAATGCAGTTTACTTTGCACTTCTGTTGCACCACTCTGTCTTCACACTGGTTGCTATCGTCTGCTTCTGTAATCAGCTGAACATACTCATTCTTTGGGAACTCCATCTTTTTCCCTGTTTCCAAAGCAATATTTTGTGGCTTTCAAAAGTTCCATGTGGAACTGATTAGAAGAAGCAAAATACTCAGTAAAAAGATGTAATAGCTGTAATTTTTAGGATATTTCGCTGTTGTTGAACTTTGGAAATGTAACTAGAGAAAAGATGATCTTCCTTGTTTTAGGAAAGGTTGGATATCTAGCATGGTTGTCACCAAAAATTCTTGCCTCTAAGAGTATGTTGTAAAAAGCGTATGTAATCCTTCAGTAAGACTAATTAATTTAGTCTCTGATAGTTCTCTGATTAAGTTCAAATTCATCCAAGCTTATTTTATTCTGAGCTATACTGAAAACTATGCAGCATGAAAACAGGGTACAGCTGAGTGCAGACACTTCACTCCTTTCCATGTAGCTGGATAATAATATTGAAGATGCAGAGTCCATCTCATGCACTTATTTAATATTTAAAAAACTGTTTATCCCTGTATCTTAATCTCTTGCTTATAAGGAGAAGACTTGAGACCTCCTTCAGTAGCCTTTTGATGAACCAAAAGAATTAAAGGCAAGCTGTCCCAGATTGCTGTCTTTCTGATAACAGTCAATACAAGGACTGAATTGGAATATGGAGATAAAACTTTGAGTCAACCGTTGATCTTAGTCATGCTGAGCAAATTGCTTCATGTCTCACCTGTAGTTAACATTAATATGAAGCACCTTTTGAAAATTAAACTACTGCATAAATGTTAGGTGTGTTGTCATTAACGCTAACGCTCATTTTGGCCTAAAATGATGTCCATCAGTCTCTTTGGTGTATCAGTTAACGTTTGTGGTCACTGATACATGAAACAAACTATGTAATTATAAATTGTGTATGTGTGGATTTGGGTTTGATTTTTTTATATTGTTAATTGATCGCAGGTGTAGTGGTGCCCTCAGCAAGATAGAAGAAGGAATAAGAACTTTATTTTCGCAGTCCCGTGAGATACCAAGCTGTTGTTAGAGCAGTGAATGTTTTTCTAAAAGTAACTTATTTTCAAAGTGGAAGGAAGAGTTTGTGTTTTTGTGTAAAATACTGACAGCAAGTACAAGTGTATTTCACTAGCTTTGGAATGTGCAGTACTTGTTAGATAGTTCAACCAGCTTCTGAATTATGCCCTGTAACCTTTGTAAAATAACCAATGTTCTAATACTGTTTAAAGAGATTATTATCCGTCTTAATGCAGGTATAGCAATGGTCTGGGGAGTCTTACACTACATGAAGTACCGTTGGGCAAAAGAGGAAGAAGAAACGAAGCAGATGTATGATATGGTGGTAAAAATCATAGGTATGGCTTCTTGAGTCACATCTGATGTATGTGTAAGCTTTCAAAGAACTGGCATTAATTCAGTTATATTTTCTTCCTGTTTGGTAGCCACTCATCGTGCTGTTAGAATTCTTGGTCAAATGTGTGATTCACATGTTTTGGTTTGCCTTATTTTTTATTTTTTTTTTTTCTTTTTTTCCAAAAAAGCCCAACCATCCTTTAAACCTAATCAAAGCTTTTGGTATAAAGGTTGTAATTTGTGAATTGCATCAATATGGCTATAAAATTCCCATTAATTTAGTAGTATTTTATCCTACTATTGAAAACAAATACAAATGTGATGTTTGTTTACTAGAAGTATGGCGACATGTTGCTTTCTGTATTTGTTTTTTCAGCCATCTTCAGTTAAAATATCCACTCCAAAAGTGTATTAGTCCTCAATTCCATCCTTAATGGTTTTTCATAGAAAAAGCAGCTTTTTAATGAGTTACTGAGCAGAAATTATGTTGCTAAAATAGAATGCATGATTGAGTTCTGAAATCCTGCCTTTTTACTTGATGCTACAGTGTTTGCAATAGTTTGTGTTTGTAGTTTTTAAGATCTGTTTTGGGCTGTATTTTTACTTAAATTGTTCTATTACTTTCATGTATGGTAGTCACCATAAATACAGGGGTGGCAGACGAATCAGAACTGTTTTCCTTTTTTGCTATTTCCCTCCATTTTTTATCTGCAAATCAATTTTTGTTGTGATGGAGGGAAAGTGCTTTATTTTCAAAGATGGCCATCTTTGCTAACACTTAAAAGTACCAATCAAGAGTAAGAAATTTCTTCCTTTATTTCAATGTTATTAGGATCCTTGGATGCGCTGTGCTTGGTTAGTTTTCTTAATTTGCCTTCAGCATGGCTGGGGGAGAAAATGTTTCTAAATGCCAGAAAACCTTAACTACTAAATTGGGAGGAATCTTGTGTAGGGATTCATTGCCAGAATTGATACTTTTCTTAATGTTTGCATGAACTACATAGTTACCAGTTTGGTTTCTTTTATGGTGTCTTCAGATGTTCTAAGAAGCCACAGTGAGGCATGTTCAGAAAATAAAGAGTTGCAGCCTTACATGCCAATTTTACATGTGCGTGATTCTCTAATACCTCCTCAGGACAGGTATGTTCTCATTAGAAGTAATGAATTTCCTTATGTGTAAAGAGGGAAAATCAGTAAAAATAAATGGGTCAGTTAACTAAGTTAATTTCAGTAGGTTGCACACTGTAATATTTGGAGATTCTTATTGACACAGGTAGGGGGGAAAAGCATTGAATTTCTCTTACCTGCTGGATGTTAACTGTGTAGATTGTTATAATGCTAACTTTGTAATTCTTGCTTCAATTTTTAAGGAGGAAAATGAATAAAGTCTGGAATAGAGCAGTTGACTTTCTTGCAGCAAATGAATCTAGAATTCGCACAGAGACACGAAGAATAGGTGGTGCCGAGTTCTTGGTTTGGAAGTGGATGCAACCTTCTGCAGCATGTGACAAAATTTTAGTAATACCATCCAAAGTGTGGCAAGGCCAAGGTACTGAAGTTACATTTTGCAACTATAGTTGTTTTAATTTCTGCATCTAACTTTTAAGTGGTACTTTGTTGCTTGAACATGAAAGGCTTCTTTTCTCTCACACATTTAAAGATTGTTATGAACTGTTAGTGCTATTTCTCTATTATCTTTGTTCTATAGACTTACTTTTTTCTGTGCATTCAGTGTCTGCCTTGTTTTCAAGGAAAATGAGCTTTTCTGTTATAGCTACTGCAGAAAGACACACAGGGCATGTAGCCAAAGTGAGTTGCTTGTTCCTTTTCATGAATTTTAAAAAAATACTCTTTAGTCGGTCAAATTCTGACATGCCTTATACTTACTGCAAGTAATGTAATTTGTTGTATCTGACAGCAGGTAAATTGCATCTTGTAGTCTTGAGTTTCTTACTGTTAAGTTGTCAGTCAGGTACCTAAAGATGGAGTTAGGAGGAAGAGATGTTTATTTTGAAAGGGAAACTGCTGGGACAAAAGACTCCTTAATTAGGAGAACGTGCATTTTGAACATCTAGTAGTGCTTCCTCTCTGTTATAAATGTTTTTTTACGCTGTGCATTTGTTTTTCAAACTTTGTGGTGTGAGGCATTTGCTTTAATAGAGAAGGCTGTCATAAATGGGTTTTGCAGTGTTCTGTCACTTTTTAGCTTTATTGTGAAACCACGTCGCAAGAATTTAGTGAGTTTGCAGTTGTCTGTCTACTGTGGTTGTATTTTCCTAGTTCTTTTTGTTTCTGCCTTTCTTTATGTTAAGCTTCAGGTTTTGGGGTAGTTTACTTTTATTTTGGTCAATGAAAGTTGAAACTGTAAGTCTTGAATTCTGGTTTGCATTAAAGAGTGGTCATTTCTATCTGTGCCTGAGTGTGAAAGCAAATGCTTACAGTCTTTATTGCCAATTGTATAAATGTTGTGACTTTTAAAAAAAGAGTCTCTCACCTTATGTTCCTCTATAATGCCATATTATCTCTCCAGTTGGACTAAAATAAAAGCTGTGCAAAATCCTAGTTTTTAAATTCATCAGCTTATTTTGATGGTCATGGAGAGTGGTTGCTTCTGTACTTTTTTGTTCAGATTTTGTAATTGTGTGTTACTTCTATGGCTTTGGACTAGGTGATGAAAAAAGCCTAGTTAAAACCCAGACATTTTGCCCTGCCTAGTCCCACTTAAGCAAAAATTCTCACTGGCAAGCAACTGCATTTCTGTTCACCTGGAGTATGCTAATTTTGATCTTAGTTTAACTAATGCAAATACCAATAGGCTTCCTTCTTCTACTTTTTACTGGGATACATTTTTATTTTTAAGAAACAGTGTTTTTATTGTTTCTCCTAAAAGAGGGTACAGTTTAAAGCGGCTCTTTCCAATGTGATTTACTTTCCAAAGATGGAAAGAAATAGCTGCTTTATGGCTTGAAACATTTACGCTGTAGCAAACTTGATCACCCAGTACAAGTACTGCTAACATTCTGTTTTTTTCCCAGGCCAATTACATCTTCTAGTAAGTTCTGTGTAGGCTTCAGCCCTTAGCTCGTAAACTTTTTATTTCCCCAAGTTTAAAGGAAAAATGAACAATTCTCTCTGTCAATATGAAAAGCCAAATATTTTGAGGCATTTGCAGATATTTAGCATGTTAACTGATGAGGGTCTTAGTAGTCTTGGGACCCATTTCTTGCTCGACTATGCAAAATGTTATGTTGGGATGTCATTATATACTTCCCAAAGTTATACTGCTGGTTTTAGCGTTATGTTTCTCATTTTAAATAATTAATTCAAAATGAGGGCTGCTTTTTTAAAAATGCCTTGTAAATCCTACTGCAGGTTTGAGGTACTGCAGTCATTTTCTTGCAGTAATGTGGGATTCTGCTGTGATAACTGTATTGTTTGATTTCAGTTTCTCAGTTTTCATTAGTAAGGTGTGTTTATTAACTTTATTACTAGAGTTGCAGAACCTTTGCTTTCTAGGACATTTTACATTAGGGATGTGCAGGTGCTTTAGGTACTACAATAAAGAATGGTGGTTTTTGTCAACAGCTGTCTCTGTTCCATCTCTCATTTAAATTGAGCATAGCTTCTGCAAGATATATATATATATATATATATATATATATATATATATATGCAGTTTATTGCTCAATACAGGCTGTGAAACATGACACTCCAGTTCTAATTTACTACTCATTTGCTTTGTTTTTCTTGTTCTGTTTGACTGCAATATAATCATGCCATGACAATTCTGTCCTGTATTAGAAATCAAACTGGATTTTCCTTCGCCTGGTAGACTTCCCAGTGTGTGATAGTTCAGGCGGTGCTTTGCTACGTGGGAATACACATTGGAGACACTCAACAGAGCAGCAGTTTCCAAAACTTCCCAGAAAGACAGCTACTGTAGTGGCTACTGTTATGTACCATCTCAGTTTGAGCATCTGATACCTACTCTAGCATAGTGTCAATGTGGACAGAATAACTTAATCTTTCATCTCTGGCTTTTATCTGTGTGTTACTTATTATTATTATTATTATTATGCACTTAAAACTCTTTGCTTTCTATTGAATAGGACGTATCAAAATCCATTTTGTTTCTGTCATTAGCAATTTTCCTAGTTTTCTTGTTATGTTTGCAGTTTAGCAAAGATCGTTGAGGAACTGAAATTGCATACTTGGGCTCTATGAGAAGGGCATGGAAATAGAGTGGCTGAACTGACAGGGATCAGTTGGGCTCTTGGTAGTCAGCGGGCAAAGGCAATTTTCACATGCAAAAGCTCACTCTGTTTTGTTCTCTTTGTTTTCAAATGACTGTTTGAAATAGTTCCATTGCGTAAGTCTCTTACTTTTTGCACAACTGTTTCTTTCCTGGTGTTAGGAATTCTACCTGATGTGTCACTTTCTTCCTTTTTTGGAATTATACATCAGCTGCAGCTAGGTTCATACTCCAGTTTTGATGTGTGAATATGCAAGTTCAGAAATCTAAATACTCTTCAAGACTGCTAGGCCCTGAACGGAGTCTGTACATAGAAAATCATAATGAATTCTTGGCTTTGAATCCTGTGAATAAATTTTAAGGTCATAGATTTTTTACCTTGTGAGATCTAGTGCTCTGTAGCTGAGCACAACACCTGAGGATGTGCTATTGAAGAAGAAAGCCTCTTGAACTGTCTGCATGTACTAGGATATCAGTATATGATAGCATGCATTTTAACTATGGGACCTGAAGCATGCATGACATCTAAGCTCTGTTGTCTGGTAGCAGCATGTTTAAGCATCACTGTGACATTTTGTCCAGTCCTTCAGGATGCAGCCTATGTTTTGACAGTTTGGGTGTTTTTTATTTTACTAGATCAGAATAAATTCTGTTGCTGTTCCTTTGAAATATTATCTACTGGATGCAGTAGATGTATTTGAAAAAAAAAAAAAAGGGTAGGTAAATACAATGTTCTGTAAACAGTGTACAAGAGGATAGTCAATTGAGAAACAATCCTCGTCATGTCAGTTGTAATTTAATTAAATCAATGGAGAAAACCCCACATTCCTAGTGTGTTCAGTTTGCTTTTGAAAGAACAGATACAATTGTCCTGTCAGGCCCTTGATAATGGGAGTGCTAAAAAAAAATAAGTAGGCAGAGCTCCAGCATAGCTAAGCTAACAGCAAGAGCTAAAGTTCCTTGACAGCTCTGGAGATGAGATAAAGACTTCTCTGAAGTACCACATCTAGGGTGATATTTCATCCTGCAGCATGGAAGAGAGAGACCCTGTTGCCTCATGTGAACGACACCCTTCCTCACTAGCTTGTGAAAACATAATCCTTTCTCCAAACAGAAGCAATGAAACAAACAAAAATACCCATCCAACAAACCCCCCAACTCTACTTCTTTAACTATTGCAAGAAAACTCTGTGTTTCATGATGCTTGTAAAATGCTGCATCTGTCCCATGCTTGTCTTCTGTAGCTGAACTTAACTGTATTAAAGCCCAAGTCAACCATACTCTTGTCCTTGGTGAGATTTTGATTTCGGTATCTTTCATATTTACCTCGTGTTGTGTGAATGTTCATAATTTCAACACTTTCAGCTAATTGTTTTATCTTTTGGTCTTGCCTTTGATAAGAAGAGTTAGTACTTAATAAATTACAGTGATCTGTGGCTTAACATTGAAAAATCTGGTCTTCAGAAACATGGTTACCTATATTTGATGTGAGTCTTCAGCCTTATCAGATGCATCAAATCCACATCTAAAGATCCTTTGGGCTTTCTTATAACCTGTGGTGATGATACTCAGGAATTCCTTTAGCAATAATATGTTAGTAATTTAAGAGGTGTAGAAAACTTAACTGTTCATTTTGAAGTCAGTGCAAGAGCCACTTCTTCCGTCATAGACATATTCCAGTAACAGTGATAAAGAGGCTGATGAAAGCATGTTTTTAGCTGCTGCTGTTCTTTGAATCTGATATGAATCAGTCATAGTTTACTGTAGTAAAACAAAGTACACTATGAATGAAATAACAAGTAGCTTCCTTTTCTTGAAGTTGCTCAGTAGTCCCCAAGGGGAATTTATGACAGTCCTTAATTTTTTATCAGTGACTTATTGGACAAAGTTGTGGGTTTGCTTTCCTGTTTCATCTTTACCTTTTTACGCTCATCTTGTAAGTCTTACTCTCGAGACCTATTTAGAAAAAGATGTGGAGTGCTTAGTTACTCAGCGGGTAGCTTAGGCTGTTGTCCTGCAAGAATGTCTGCTTATGCCCTAATTGTGAGAACAATTTGTATGCTCCACATCAGTGTAACTTTTCACATAATCAGTACTGTAATCTGAACAGCTTTGTTGCAGAAGTTTCTCTTTTGGGGGAGCAGAGAATTAATTGTTACAAATGTGTAATGAAGATCAAGAGACATCTGTTAACTATGCTGTTTTGAGTTTTGCTGTGTAGGTGCAGCATTAATTTACCTGTGTCTTCTCTAACCTCCCCTTTTGGTCCCATTTCATTTTAATGCTTATTACTGTTCTAGCATTAATTTTATACCTCACTGACTTCCATGGTCATTTTTAATCCTTATACATAAAAAGCTCCATCTGAGTTGCAAAACTTACTTTTAATTTACCATGATTTTGAAATGTTTTTTGAGGAAAAAAAACTAGTTCATCTTTATTTTCATATGCTGCACTGCCCTGAGCACACTTGCTCTACCAGTAGGATGTTACATTACATTGGTAGCAGTTTAGTTTTATGCTGGTGCTGTGCTCTGGCTGAGGTCATCACCTGAAGCACCTGAGATCTTCCAGTCAAAAGGACATCATAATTATTAGAAACTGGAACAGGCAAAGCTTTGTTTATACAGGTGCTGATGCTAAAGGGTCAATTCCCCATACTTCTGCATAGCTCAGTGGTGTAGCTGCTGCCATAAATCTCATTATGAATTTTTTGGAGTTCTTAAACAGCTTTCAGAAATGTTGATCCTCTGGGCCTGGGGTCTCTAAAAATAATTACCATTCTTTATCCTTGGATTGAAACCATGTGCTGAATAAACTTAGCTATAAACAATCAGCACATAATTTCCTCAACCCCGCACCTTTTCAGGTCCAGGTCCATGACTAGGCCACCCCTGATCACCTTCTCCACTATGGTGTGGTGCCCCAGTGTACAATATGCTGGTGACATTTCACCCCCCCTTGATCTGCTGGAGCCAAACTACATGAGTAAGGTAAGTCCATTTATTTTTCAATGTTACTTAGTTCTGTAAAGTTTTTATTGTATACCCTATGTATAATTTTTAATTAGGGGCAAAAAACTTTACAAAACCATGTGCTGTTGAAAAAGGACTTGTCCTTAAACCATAGGCAGCTCAGAGATAGATGTAGTGTCACCAGCATATTTAGAAATCTATTCGCAATTAAAAAACAGGTAGTTGATACAGGTGTTGGTGACTTGCACTCTGTGTGTGTGAGTATGTACTAATAACATTTTTAGTTATTTGGGGAACTTGCAGTATGTCCGATATTAGAATTGGAGGCCACCTTTTCTGATTTCTAGTTGGTGGTTGTATTTTGTTTTTTGCCTCAGGAATTTACATAAGAAGCAAGTTTGTCTATGCCATATCTGCAGGGCAGTGAATTTTCTCTTGGTTAGTGCTTGTCTTTCAAAAGCAATGTCTTCCACAACTGAATTTCTTACATGTGACACGGTTTTTGTTCTGATAACATACAGAAGAGCAGCAGTGTTCACATATTTTAGATATACTTAAAGGTCAGCAGTAAGAAGCGTAGATATCTGCCCAAAACTGAGACTTCTAACCCTGGGAATGTAACATCTTGAATCTGTCAAATTTTTCTAAAGTAGGGATTGCAAAGGAGAAGCATCAGCATCAGTTTGGAACATAATTTTGCCTTGTTGAGATTTTTAATCTTATATTTAAACTCTTGAATCTACTTAACTGTTCAAAGTAAAACTTGCTTCAAGCCTGGAAAGTTGTTTTACCAGGTCATCCCATTTCATTTCTTTTGCTACTTTGTTGGCCCTTCTCAGGACATGGAGCTGCCTTATCTGAATCTGAAGGGGGCTCCTTGACTCCTTTTCTCATGATCCAGTCTTCTGCTGCAATTCCCACAAGTAGAACTTGTGAACTTTAGAAAAGTTTATATTTTAGAACTCCAGAATGTATTTCATGACACTATTTAGCTTTGAAAGAGTTACTATGTTATTTTTTATTTCCATCTTTCTTCTTACATTTGGTTTATGCTCTGATGTGTTTCATTTCAGATTTTTACAAGCTTCTGATCATGTGTATAGAGCATTTAGGGTTATAAAATCTCCATCTTTGTAGAGCGTTCTTGACATGTTACTGCAACACAAATGCAATACAACATCCATCTAAACGGCTACCTATTTCTTAGTCAGATGGGCAGCAAATTGCCCCAAGAGTGGAAGAAATGAAACTTCATCAGGCAGTTAGAACTGAATGGTTAACATGCAGCTCCAAAAACTTACCCCAGGTGTTAAGTATGTCTGTCTTTTCTTGGAGATGTAATGCAAATCCTTTCTCTTAAGTATATGGTATTTTAAAAAATACCCTGAATTCCTTCCATGAATTGTGGCCTGGACATAAGAGAGTGTCTTAAACACAGAAGTTGTAAGTCTAAAAAAATTCAATTAAGTATGGTACGTTTTCTTCAGTGTGGTAGAATACTGTGGGAAAATTAACGTGCTTAAAACTTTTTCATAAGTGAAGGAAACTTTCTTTTGAGTAAAACCAGAAAGGTATTAATGTATAAAATTGACACTTGTTAACTCAGTGGTATTATGCCTGTCAATAATTAATATTACCTTTATTTTTCTTTGTAGCATTTCATCTAGATAGAAGAAATTCCCCACCAAACAGCTTGACACCATGTCTAAAGATTCGGAATATGTTTGATCCAGTTATGTAAGTAAATGTTATCTCTCTGTATTTCTGTATTCTTTTGGAAGAGGCCTTTTCTTTCCTCTGAGAGGGGTTTGGAATAAGTGAGGAAACATGAACACCTTAAAAGAAATGAAAGGGTTGTAGAACAGAGAAGATCTTTCTCTTAACACCTATTAGAAGGGATTGTCTGTCTTCTGTCCTTCGTTGTCTTGCTCTATGTCTTTGGTTCACTTCTTAAAGAGCACTGCATTTAGTCAAACTACTTGGAGTAATGACTGGTCTTTCTCAATTAATTTTGTAAATGTTCAATTATATCAGCTGACAAAGGAAACTAATGTGGCCTGACAACAGAATGTAAATTTTTCAAGTATTGTTAAGTATTCTGGAGTATTTAGTCTGTTATAGAGCTTGCCCAATTTGCATTTAAAAGGTTGAATTTAAATCACTTACTACTTTATGGCACTGTAACTGCCTAATTTTGAAACAAATGGATTTTTGTAGTGGGAGCAAATTAGTGCTGAGTACTGGCTTCTAATGCTCATATGTAATTCTAAAGTATGTACTGTAATAAGCCTTGTTTCATGTGCCAAGAATTAAGGAATTTTTTGGTAGTCTTTTAAAGCTTCATCCACTGCACTATTTTGTTACATCCCCTTTGTCTGTTGACTGGATCATGCAAGGAGTTGGGGACTAACACGTAGGTTATGCCCCCTCATCCTGTCAAATCTTTCTCTTCTATGAGCTGTCTTTCAGAGGATTGCAGCTTAAGAAAGTACTTTTTATCACACCCTCAGACTTATCTTAAAACAAAAAAAAAATTCAAAACCCTCAGTGCAAGACAAACTATATTATCCAACTGCTTGTGTCATTAGAGGAAGAAGGGTTATGCTCTTGTTCCACAATCTGAAAGGGATGAATGCTATCACTGTGCGACTGAAACAGGGAATGTAGCAGTGTACGTGATTAGACTGGCGTACTGTTTTGACATTTGCTGTGGGTGCAAGGTGTGCTTAACAAAATTAGTTTAGTTGCTCTTAAGTTATAAGTTTACTAAGAGTAATGACTAAATATGTTTTGGCGATATGCCAGGACCTGGTAGAAGCAGCCCCATAATAGAGGTCTTTTCTCTTGACCTGAAAGTCATCTGGGGAATATACCAGTTAATTTGTATTTATCAATGTTAGCACAGTAAATAATCATCTTTCTACTGCTGAAAGTCGGGACACTTACCAAGGGAACAACTTGTCCAATTTGTGCACTTGTATGTTGTGAACCCTCAGATCACAGCAGCAGACTTAAACTTTGGTATGTGTTCTAGGCCAGTTACTGTACTGGACAGAAATGTATTTTTTTAAGAATCAGTCCAAATATCACTTGCATAAGCCCATTTTAGGACAGTGCCCCACTCCCCACATACAGATTATTCCTTTTGATTCCTAGGGATGAATTTTCTAAATACACAATTTACTGTGTATTCAGCAGTAAAAGCCCTAAATCTGCCCCAGAGGCATATACCAGAAAATTATGTCAAGTTGCACAGAAACCAGACTCAGTGGGGAAGGACGAGATTGTTGTAAATGTTGAAAAAATTATGTACCTAATTAAATCTTTCATTGTTTGCCTAGGGAAATAGGTGATCACTGGCATCTAGCAATTCAAGAAGCAATCTTGGAGAAATGCAGTGATAATGATGGAATTGTTCATATTGCTGTTGACAAAAATTCACGTGAGGTGACTGTCTTTCCAGTAACATCTTAATACTTTGTTCATCCTTTTCTGTTAGACTTGTAAAAAACTCAAACCCCTTTCTCTCTTACTTTAGGGCTGTGTATATGTCAAGTGTCTCTCTCCGGAGTATGCTGGAAAGGCTTTCAAGGCATTACATGGATCTTGGTTTGATGGTAAGGAATGCGAGTTTATAACAAAACATGGGTAGAAATGACAGAAGATGGGTGAAGTTGGAGTTTTTGAAAATATTTTGTGTCCAAAATATTGAACAGTAACGAAAAACCTGGTAAACTAATTTTGATGTAATGACATGTTTGTGTTTTACATCCCAAAGCAAAACATAACAGTAGTGAACTAGAAGGTTTCTCTTTTCCTATTTCTTTGCCTCATAGGAAAGCTGGTAACAGTAAAATACCTGCGACTAGATCGGTATCATCATCGTTTTCCCCAGGCTCTTACTTGTAACACTCCACTGAAGCCATCAAACAAACACATGAACTCTATGTCACATCTGCGTCTTCGAACAGGCACAACTAATTCTCAGGGAAGTTCCTGAGAAGACTTTCTACAACTGCTAGGACTGTTACTTGCAACAGGAATTTTCCTGTTTGGCTGCCGTCTTCCTTTTTTAGTGCTTTTTGTATGTAATACTTCAAGGAATTAAATAAAAGTTTGAACGTTCCAGAAATCTTGTTTCCAAAGGGACTTAGCAATGAGACAGTAATACTGAGCTGACAAAAGAGAAAAAGTAAAAAGTTGCTTCACAGAGTTTTCCGGGGCTATAGTAAACCAATGCATTTAAGTTTTGCATGAGGACTACCGAATTCATTATGCATTTGCAGATGTGGTGACTGTATTTTTGCACCAAGAAGTGTTTTTGATAATACAAAAGCATGGAGAAAAGAAGACTTCCTGTATACCCATAGTCTCCTGTGAAATAATCTTGTGGGTATTTTGTAACAACCTACAGTTCCTGATGGTGAATAAGTTAAAAAAAAAAAAATTCAGTCAACATTAGTTTTTTGTTGCTGTATAAGAATCTTCTTCTGCAGCTGGGGTATGGGGAAAGTGAATTTGGCATAAGTGGTTGCATATAATTGTGAGGGAAAACAAACTGAATGTGGATGTATGGGGTTTTGTATATAAATGTAAATGCTGGTGGTGGCAAAAATGGTTGTGTTCTGTGAGGATGTCTGCATCGAAGCAGCAAATAAGCTTCCTATTTTATTCAAAACCTAATGTTTTATAATATTTTGGCTGTACCATGACAAGAGGCCAAATACCTAAAAGTGTTGGATACAGGTAAAATATCTTTTATAGGTTTTTTATTAAAATGCCTGACTGATTTTGCGTGAAAGGTCTGATACCAATTGTAATGAATTTAAATTTGTGAGCAATAAAGAAGCAATTGGCAGATACTGGAAAAATATTTTGTGAAAAGCTGTATTTATTGTTACAATTGTCAGGGCTGTGACAAAATACCATTGGGATTAAGTGACATTCCCAGTACATTATAACTTGTTTTAATAAACCTGTTAAAATTTTAAAAGGTACATAGTTTCTTGCAGCAATTTCAGCTGATGAAAACTAGTACAGCTGACAGTAAATCTTGTGGTTCCAAACTTGTAAATTTACTAATGTTTACCTAGAAGTACAAAATTGTTGCTGAGAAGCTTAGTTGCAAACCTAAGATTATTGGCTTTACTAATTCCCACTCCTACAATTTTATCTAGTTATCCAGCTGAACATCCTGTAGGAGGTGAGACTGGGAGCACACCAGTCCCACAAATTTTACTGAAACTCACTTTATTTTGTAGATATGATGGATTTGCAGCATGAACTTGCACAAATAATGCACGTTTTTCTTATGGTTAAGTAAACATGATGCACACTATTCTGCAACAGGAAATCCTATTGTGCCTTACCTTTGTGCTTTTGTGGGCACCATGTTTATTATTGGAGAGTTTGTTAACCGAAAAGTTTTAAATCCTCAGTTTTATGTCTCAGATGCTAATGAATGAGTATATATAATATATAATCAGCCATGCAGAATTCTACTTACCAAGGACAAGTACATATTTTTGATGGGTAAGTAGATTGTGCCAGGTCTGGTAGATTTTGATGAGTTTTACTATATACATATATGTATAATATACATGTATATGTATTATATATATGTATATAAACTAATTTTGTTGTATTTGATGTGCATCATAGTGATTTGTTAACCTGACCTTAGTGACCCCATCTTGTGACCTGTTGCAAGAGTGAATGTAAAAATAGTTGTGGCATTTTAAAAGGTTGCCTCGATGCAAATGCATCAATCTTGCTTCTAAAATATATTTCTTGTAAACACTGTACATTTTATTATTGTAATATGTACTATTATGCAGCTTATTTTACCTTAAACTGTTAAGTTGACCAATATCCCTTCCTGCAAGACAGAGGGGAATGTGTATAATACCTGAACATTTGAGAAAAATCAGATTTTGTGTAATTTGTCACCCTATCCTGTAAAAACAAAAAACCAAACCAGATTCAAATTAAAGGTTTATTAGGGGTTTTTATATGTGTCTCACCTTCTAGATATTTGGATGTCTCTGACTCAAATACTTTTTTCATCTGGGGCGAGAGGGAAAGATTATTTTGTCACAGCCACCTAGCTAATTTTTAGTATTTGTTAGGATTTGAGCAGGTGCTGCTGTGAGCCGACATACACAGCTGTGCTTCACTTGACTGTCAGCTTGACTTTTGCCCTAATTTTGTACACAGGCAGTGCAGAGGCATAACCTTGATTTCTAAGTTGTGGACATGTCACATTGTCTGACCTGTTAAAGGACGGGGTGAAGAGTCTTAGCCTTATGCTTTCAGCTTATTTCTTAAGCTATAAAAAATCTTCAAAGGGATTTTGATAGACAAACAGAAAACACTGGCTTTTTTTTTTTTTCCCTGTCATTATACCGTGTTCTTTTAAAATTGTTTTAGTGACGATTTGAAGGGTTGTGTGGCAGGAGGAGCAAAGACGGGTGTGTAAGTTATTTACATACATTTCCCTCGCCTGCTCGTGCCCGTTCCCTGTGGAAGGTGAGCGGGAGGGAGTAAGAATTTCCATGCCGTTCAGTTCTCCCCTTTTCGGAAGCCCGGCACCAAGTGCTGTCGTAGTTTCGCGGCCGGTGCTGAAGTCAGGAGCTGACTCGGGGGGGGGCAGCCGGAGCCGCCGCGGCGCTGTCCCCGCTGCCGCCGGCGCTGCGCAGCCCGGTGAGGTCGCGGCGGGGCTGCCTCCCCTCGGCCAGAACACCCTGGCCGGGGCTGTGGTTCGGAACTGCGGGACCGTCAGTTTAAAAGGGCGAGGAGTCGCTCCCTCGGCCCGTCCGAAGCGCACCTTTAGCCCGAAGGGCAGCGCGCTCCGGCCGTGCCGCAGCGGCGGGACGGGACAGTACGGGACGGGGTCCCGGCGGCCTCCCCGCGCTGCAGGGCCGCGCCGGGCGGGCGGCGAGAGACTCCCGGCTCCATGTTCATATTTGGCGTTGGCCGCCGGTGCCCAGGAATTTCCCGTCATGCTCGCCGGGCGGCGGGCCCGTCACTGCGCTCCCGCGGGGGGGCCGGGGCTGCTCGCTCGCTCCCTCGGGCCGCTCCCCATGCGCGCTGCGCCGCCGCCGCTGCTCCCCGCGCTCTGCCTGGCGCTGGCGGCCGCCGCAGGAGCCGCAGGTAGGAGCTGTCCCCGGCCCCTCGCCTGCCCACCGGCCCCGCCGACGCGCCACGGGGAGGGCGGGCCGGGGGCTGCGGCGGGGGCGAGGGGAGGAGCGGCCCCGGCGGCGCGGGGGGCCGGGCGGGCCGGGCCGCACCTGCCGGGGCTGCGGTGGGGCGGGCGGGGAGCGGGTTCGCGCGGAGGGAAAGCCCGCGGGCCTTGTGGCGGCGGAGAGGTGCGCTGGGGTCGAGGCTGGCTTGGGTCGGTCCCCGTGTCACGGAGCGAGTCCCTGAGAGCGATCGCAGTCCCCGCATTCCGGCCCCATCCCAGCCGCATCCCGGCCGTACCGCCCCTGTGGCCGCCGCAGCGCCTGGACCCACGGGCACGGCGTGGCTCCGGGCGTCCTGCGCTCCAGCCGGGGCTCCTGTCTCAGAAGCGGGGTGACTGGTGTCGGGGTGCACATGGGAATAGCTGGTTCGGGGAAGCAGCGCTTGACCGAGTTCAGTTCTGCCGCGGTCGCTAGCTCGGTAGATTGTGCTGCGCTGGGACAAAAAAGGAGCTTAAACCTCACGTATGAGCTCTGAATTTGGTCGTGTTTCTCTAAGGAAACTCAGTGTGCTGGCTAGTTGGGTTTGTTTGATGTTGCGCTACTGACAGATACAGTTGATGCATAAGATTAAGTATTGTTACTGTCCCCTTCCCAAGTTAATGTAGCTGTACTTAGTGCATCTTAATATTCCTGGAAATAGAAATGCGACTTAATTAAGCTTCCTGTAATATTTGACAAATTAGCTATAAATGCTGACTTTTCTATTCGAACCAAAATTTCAGTCATCACCCTCTTAGCATGAAGACTAGTCTGAAGGCACAGTGATCTTAAATAGGGATAACCATGCATTAAAAATACCAAGTCTGTCAGTGGTTATCTACAGATAAGGCCAGATGTTTACCATTATCTAGCAATAAATGCTGTAAGGTGATCTCTGTAAGAGTTCTAACCTTAAACACAGCTTTTAAGAAAGTAGAGATCCTTATATATATCACACTTCTAGCTCTTTTTCTTTTAAGCTTCCTGTTGTTCCTATTAAAACAGTTATGAGACTGCACTTTTTTGATAGATTTCAGAAAGAGATAACTGCAATAGCCAGATACTTTGCTTTACCGACAGGACTTGTTTATGTCAAGTGGTCTGTAAACAGAAGAGCCATCTCCACTCCCACTATGGCACTGTGCCACTTATCTGAATCCAGCATTAACTCTTAGAATTTGTCCTGCTTATCTTCTTGTCCCCACTGAATTGACACGAGTGCTTGCTGTCTTATGTGCTGATGATTCCCTACTTTTTATTACACTGCTGCGTGCCTTTGCAGTTCGTCATGATTCCTTGTCTGCCAAATTTGGTTGGTAACAGTGCCCTTTAAGTCTGATTCTGGAAGTAGTTTCCATGTGGCTTGTCATCTTAATCAGACGTTTGCTCATAGTTTCTAAAAGAATCGCCTGCCTTGCTGTAGACATGGCTTATTTTAGAACAGTATTTCTTAACTGTCTTTTAAAATTTATGTAGAAAGTTAAAGACAGTCAGTAGCTTAACCAGAGTTAGTAAATAATCTTAGAATTTTGAGATGAAAAAAAGGATTATTTTTTTAGTAAAGTTCTGCATTGATTTCCCAAAACCACTAAAATTAGTGCAGTTAAGTTATATATAGTTAAGTCTAGAATGTGGTAGGTTGGTCCATTTCCTGTCTGATGTTCCTTGAATCTTTATAACACACATTTGGAAAGATTTTTTAGGAGGATTTTTGTCTCTCAAAAGCACGGTCTTTAAAAATAATGCCTTTGTAGATGGGGCAATGTTTCTATATTTGGTAGCGAAGCCATGTAAAGCAGTTGATCCTAAACAAAAATAAAATCTTTTGACTGAATGACCTTGCTCATTTTTCAAACTGGTGGTAGTTACACGCTCTCATAGGGGTTTGATTAATTCAGATTTTTATGTTTGTACATACCATAAGAATTCCTTATTTTTTGTTCTTACATACCATAAGAATTCCTTACAGCTGTTCAATAAGGGCAACTTGCACAATTGCCATGTTATTTATGAAGGTATAGGAGGATCTTGTTTACCTACTGCTCATGTTTTGTCAGCTTTGTAACATGACACTTGTTTCTGTATCATTGGAGATCCAGCCTACTTATTGTATTAGAAATGCTAGAACATGGAATTTCCCTTTTAGATGGATTGTTAATGGTTCTTTTGTTATTTATTTTAAAAGATGGGGGAATAAGAGGAAGAAGGGGGAGAGCAGAGGACACTCCATTAAGGATTTAATCTTCTCAGACAGAAGGTTAAGAAGTCTGCCTGTCTGCATCTGACTGGCATTGCTACAAGCCAGCGATGCAGTAAAGCCATCCAATTTTGAGACAGCTTTGTTGAGCTGCATAATTCAAGTGTGTGTGTCCTCATTACAGAGCAACTCTTAGGCGACATGCAGCATTATGATAGTCATAGGTAGGGAATATGACCTTCTTTTTCATTTTCTATTATTTTGCTTTTTCATTAAAAGCTGCAGTTTCAGCAGCACCCAGGCTACGCACAAACTTAAGCTGTGAAGCCTTTAGCTAATGGGAAAGTGGGATAAATGTCAGCCTAGTTATAGCTTGGTCTAGCTCTAGTTTAAGGGTTCCTTTAGCCAAAAGACATCCAGGAAAATGGACACTCAAATTCCTGGTCTATTTATGATGTTGTGATTAGGTATTACTGTAGGATAAAGTCAGGTGTGAATTTATCTTCCCCTGAGTAACTCTGAAGTTGGAATGCTTATTTTGGAACTGACTCCAAGGCTAGATGGAAATAGGGTGTTTCTTGCTCTGAAATAACCGTGTCCATACATGGAGTTATTTCGAGGTTACTTTCTCTACACAAGGCAGAGGTCTTTAAAACACGACAAAGAACTTGTGAGCTTTTGAGGCATTTTTTTTAGTGCCTTATTGAGTAAGAAGTGGCTACAGGTTAACTTTCTCTTCCCTTACTCATATTGCTTTGGTAGGACTTATTGTTATCTTTTCAAATGCTTCATTTGCCTCAGAAGGATCTTTGGTTCCCAGTAAACTATTACCGTGTACTAGCTTTAAAAAAAAAAAAAAAAAAAAAAAAAAAAAAGGCACAAAACTAAAGATTTAAATCCTCTTCTGTGGAAATTTGTGAATGTATAACCAACTAGCAGTGTTTTAAAAGTAATTTTCAACCAACCACTTAAGAAAAGGAAAGGAGCACATATTGCATCATTAATTTCTACTAGAAGATGAGAATGTAATTCTGGGTTTTAACAGGGGGTTTTGTGTCCTTGATCTGTGGACGTGATGATCCATGTATTTTGTCTGAAAATAGGGTAGGAGAATTCTTTGGGAACCCCATTTATGGTGAGGTAATTAGAAATTAGAATTTATCTGCTTAGCTTCAGCCTTCTGGTCCTCATTTAGCAACCTCAATTCCAACAGCATTATGTGAAAACCACACAGTCTAGCAACTGGAACTGTGGATAAAGAGGCTTTTTGCAGTAAGGACTTTAAGACCTGAGGAATTGAGCGCTACTAGCCCCAAATAGGCAAGAACAATGCTTAAACTTATAAGGTGCTAACACAGTTTTGCTGTCCTCAAGACTTAAGTTATAGTTTATCATTGTTTTGTAAAGTATTTAATAGCATAAGCACTTCTTTATTTCTAGAAAATTTGGGATTTAAACGTGATTCAGTTTTTGAGTGTTGCACAAAGTCTGTGCAACTCTGGTGGGACTTCTGGAGAGCTCCTGATTTCAGTAGCATCTGAATATCAGGATTAATGATTTCTCTGAAATGTGAGCAGCAGCTTAGCAAAATGTACATAGTGTGCTAACACGTTGTTTTGTTAAGAAGTGTTACCACATCCAAGAAATCTTAAGAGGAATGTTGTGCATGGCATTTGGAAGTATTTCCCCCTGGGTCTCTTTAAGTCTGTATTCTTCCCAAAGGGGACAACGCCTTTGCATTACACCTGATGGAAAACAAATCCCTACTGCCAGGGAATAACAATAGTGCTGATGGAAAGTAGCTGCCAAATGCCACCACTTTCACTCCCACCAAACAATGAAAATGGAAAAAAGAAATTCAACACACGGAACCTTAGCAGCTTCCTGGGGAAATGATCTCTGCCAGCTGTCGCCAAGAGAAAACAGCCGAGAAAGGTGTCGGTCTGTCTAAGGGATTGGGGATCGGCCTGTTCTTGTTCCTCTCCATTCCCCGGTGCAGCGCGTGGTTCTCAGGGAAATCCGCAGGCGAGGCTGTGCTCCAGCGGCACACACGGAGAGCGATTTTAACCCCTTGGAGGACCTGTGCGGTGGGTTGGCTGGGGTGAGAGCCGCATGGATGTCTCTTTCAGTTCAAGCAGCACAGTGAGTCTGGCCTTGGGGCTCCTGCAGCTGGTTCAAGAGCAAGCATTAGTTTGATGTAAAGCTGCTCAACTGGCTAAGAAAAACAGTTAACATCGTGCAAGCAGGCTTTGCCACCTGAGTCAGATTGTCACCATCCTGCTGCTGGGAGGAAGGTTGATATTAAACATGAAACCAATGCAGATCCCTCTTTATGTGTCCTGATGATGAGCAGTCACTGCCTACACCTACAAATTCAAGTCGAATTTGTACTAATAAGTGATTCAGCAGAGCACTGATCCAGTCTGCACGATGCTGAAACCAAGGCTTGAAGATCAGAATTGGTTAGGCTTCCACTCCTGCACACCACCAGCACTGTCAGTAGCCATAACACAGAGAAAGAGAAGGGAGTTAAAAGAGGAGCAGGTGCTTAGGCTGCCAGCTCAGGGACAGGTGGGAAAGTAAAGGGGGATCAGCCAATTGTGAGAAGTTACAGCCCTGAGATGCAAATTCAGAAACTCCACAAATAAAGTGACTTGGGTTTTCTGTAGCTTTTGAATGGCTGCAGAAAAACAAAATCAGCCCTGTTGGTTAAAGCCCAAGTACTTGCTGTGGGAACTGTACTTTTAGACTGCATCCCCATTTTTTCCTATTTTCGCAGGATAAAAATCAGTGTTTCATCAGGGGAAAAATACTCTGTGCTAACAGCACACCTCTTAACACTTTTTTTAATAAGAGAAACCAGATTGTCTATGCACACACTTGTTGTATGTGCTCCTGCTTTTTCCTAAAAGCAAGCTCAACTAAAGAACAAGATCTTCACCAACTTGTGTAGCAAATTAGCAGCTCACTGGGAAACAGACCCACCAGCTGCTGCTGGTTTCTAAACTGCTACCTGGCACCCCTCATCCAAAAACACAAGGCAGCTTTGCTACTTGCCTCTGAACTTAAGAGTAGTGCTGGATTGTATCTATTTATTTTAGCACTTATTGAACCATGCTGGGAAGGATTGCAACAGATACTTTGCAAGACTCTAGACTCTGCCCATGAAATCTTTTAAAATGTGAAATACAGTAGCTGTGTGGGGGAAACAAACCCTTTTTTTGCTGTTACAGAGGTATTACAGACCGGTATACATTTTTTTCCAATGACAGTCAAGTAATATCTGTGGCAGTAATAAGGACAGTGTAATAGCTGAGTGATGTAATGCTATTTAAGATGAGATGCAGATTTTCAGAGCATTATCCCATCTCCACAGTCACTCTTATAGACTAAACAAGCCAAGTTCTTAAATTTTTTTTTTTGCAGAAATTTGGTTTTCTGAACCACTCTTTTTGTTTTTGCTTGTTCGGGCTTTCCTGAATTGTCTCTGTTCTGTGCCCCAAACCAGAAGGGTATTCCAGCTGATACATCACTGCTACTGAGGAGATCAGACTTCCTCACCAACCTCTGATACTATCTATTATGTTTCTCTATTTAATAAACTCCAGATTGTTATTTGCCCTTTTTCTTTCTTTTTTTTTTTTTCCCAATAGTTTCACACTGTTGCCTCACTTTATTGTCACAGTAACACTGACATCATTTTCTGCAGTACTGCTGCTGGTCTGGTAGTCTTTCTTTTAGTTGTTTTGTGCATTTGAAGATTTCTTTTAAAGTCCAAACATGATTCTTTGTACTTGGCTGTATTTAATTTAATTTTGATGATTGTTACAATTTTTCCAATTTATTAAGACCATCTGCTCAGCTCTTCAGGGCGTTTGACACTCTTTGCAGGTTGATGTCTCTGCAGATTTAGCAGGACTACTTGCTGGGGTTTGGCCCTGGTCAGTAGGAGAAGCGCTGAACAACTGTGTTTATTCAAGCAGCTCTGCACCTGTAATATAGAACCTTGATCCAAAATGAAGGTGCTTTTCCAGTTTACTATGTAAAAAATATTTTATATTTGAGATCTCTTTGATTTACTGCTTTCATCCTGCCTGTACAATAGAATGAAAGAAGGAAATGACATTGGTTGATGGGGTTAGATTTTGGCAAGTTTGTCATGGTGTCTTTTTGTTTTTTAATTTCCATTGCCTGTTTATGGATTGTTTAGTAATTTGTTTTAAAAGCTTTCTGAGTGTTGAAGATAGGCTTATGGCCATGTAATTCATCAGTCTTTTTTTACTCCCTTTTCAAAAATGGACACTGCTGTCTTACTCCTGAGTTTTTGTAAAGGCAAAGCCTTTCAAAAATCCTCCAAGGTGCATGCTCTTTTTTGGATGATTGCCCCACCTTATTTCCCAGACACTGTAGGATAAATTTCTTAATCAGTCAGGAGAGGAAGAGCAACCTCAGGGAAAGGTTGCTGGCCCACAAGATAGCTCCATCATCCAGGAATACAGTAATTCAACATTACTGTGCCTAATTTCTGCTAATCTCATATCTATCCAGCTAAAGCACCTGAAGTGAGTTCCTAAGAGTGAGACTGAAAGCTTGATAGACTTCGATAATGATCTCTCTTTAAAAAAAAAATGCAGCTTTGGCAGATCCATTGACAATTTTTGTGCAGAGTAAGGTCTGTGCGTCAGATTTCAATGTTTTGAAATTAGTCACTGCAACTTCTTCAGATAACTGCCTCTGCTGTTTTTCAGAAAAGTCCCTCAGTTATACTGCCATGGAAGGTCATCTAGGCAGTCAGCCTATTTCCAACCTGATAATCTGGTGTGTGTGTGTTTTGTTTTCTTTGTATTGGGTTACAAATGGCAAACTTTGAGAATTTGCTTAACTCATCATAGCTTATGGTTTATTAATTTTCTTATTTGTTTTGCCTAGCAACTACATAGACTTTCCAAATGTCTAGATAATTGTAAGAGATTGTCAATCTTCCTGTACATATATACCAGTGCTCTAACAATAACATATTAAGCAAATGTTAGAATTCTAACCAGTGGCTATTGTTTCAAAAATCCTTAAAGTGGACATAGAGCTCGATGTCCTTTATTGTTTTATCTTGATTGGGGTGCCACAGGCTCTCACACTTGCACAGAGATGTGCTGAAGTGAACTGCCGGAGCATGGTCCTGTGCTGGGGATTCAGGATGCTGTGGGAACATGGCTGAGTTGCTGAGGAATTTCTGATGTCTCAGTGAGAGTGGTGTGAAATGTCAGGACTGAGAAGGGAAAGACGGACCCTGATAATTTAAGTGCAGGATTTCCTTTTTTGGAGCTCGAGTCCAAGTAGGACAGAAACAAACTGCATTTTGGGGCAATGCTTAATGAAGTTCCTGACAGCAGGCTGGGGCGGGGGGGAGAGGGGGGCTGCTGCGGGTGCCTGCTGCTGCCTCTGCTGAAGGAAGTGGAACAGATACCACTTTTAAGGACAGATTACGCAAAGAAAACATCAACATTTGTCTTAGAATATTCATCCAGTTGGGAAGCTGAACTACAAAGCCTTGAAAGTAGCAAAAGGCTGAGGGAAGAGGAGAATGAACGTGGTGTCCGCGTTGTTCCCCTATGACCTCCTCCAAACCAGTCGAGCTGAAGTGATTGGCGTGCCCACCCCGTGAGCACCGGCACGGCCAGCCCTGGGGTGCGTGTCTAGGGCGGCTCCACGCGGGACTGCGGGGCTGCTGCCAGCCCTGGCACTGTTGTAAGTTTGCTGTACCAGACCAGGAGAAAGTATTTACTTTTTTTTTTTTTTACCCCAAGGTAAGTACTTTTTGCCCTGCAGAAAAGATTTTGCATGGCTACTGCAAGTCCAGCTGGAGTGGTGTAGAATGAGGGGTTTTGTCTTTTGAATGCGTGGCTGGAGAATGTGGATTGACAAATTGTACAGTTTAATAAATATTTTTCAATCAATTAAAAAGGTGGAAGAGACACCTTCGTATTCTGGACACTTGAGAAAGAATTAAAGAGAAAATAATTGAAGCAGGTTTTGAAGTAGTATGTTTTGCTAGAATTAATACTTCTTCTGTTCATGAATTGAAAAATAGCTTTAGGGTGCCTAAAGGTGCAAATCCTTGTGCTGTACATACAATGTAAATAAATTTAGCTAATTAAAAAAAAATGCTATGTTTGTGCATTTTTAGACTGCACTGGAATGAAAACCATAATTCAGCTCACACAGATTCCATGTAATATTTTTCATTGAAAAAAGTTTGGAAGATATTCAGAGGCTGGAGCACCTCTCCTATGAAGACAGGCTGAGAGTGCTAGAGTTGTTCAGTCTGGAGAAGAAAAGGCTCCAGGAAGACCTTAGAGCAGCCTTCCAGTACCTAAAAGGGGCTATGAGAAAGCTGGAGAAGGATTTTTAATAAAGGCCTGTAGTGATAGGACAGCGGGAAATGGTTTCAAACAGAAAAATGACAGGTTTAGATTAAGTATTGGGAAGAAATTCTTTACTGTAAGGGTGGAGAGGCACTGGAACAGCTTGCCCAGAGAAGTTGTGGATGCCACATACCTAGAAGTGTTCAAGGCCAGGTTGGGTAGGGCTTTGAGCAACCACTGGTCTAGTGGAAGGTGTCCCTCTCCACACCAGTGAGGGGGGTGGGGTGGGGTGGAACTAGATCTTTAAAGTCCCCTCTAACACAAACCATTCTGTGATTCTATGATCCTGTGACATTTTCTCTTGGAAGAAGGAGAGTCTTGATAAATGTTTTTATCCATGTAATTACCTTAGTACAGGTAGATGTACTTATAATCCTGGTTATTAAATGGCAGAAAATGTTATTTAAAGTTGCATATTTTTAGCTAATCAACATACTTAATGGTAGCCCAAGTGAAGATTTGTTTTACAAAATTTGTGTTACAGAAATTTAAGTAAAGATATTTGTTAAATTAATCCAGCTTGGATAGTGGTTTAAGATAAAATAATCTTTATATTTGAATCAAATTTATTGTTGTTAGGAGAGAAATAGTTTTGCTTGGTCTCTCCTTTTTCATTTATTGACATTCAGTATTCACTCATCTGATTGTACTGTAAGTTCAAAGAAGATTTAAGGTATAAAGACAAATACTCTTTCCTTACTTGTTGTAATATCTTCTCACTGTTATTCGTAAAAATTAAAGTGCACCTTTGAAAAGAGAAGACTTAGGAGTTTCTGTTTTACTTGATGGAATTTTATTTTGGCATGGATTAGATGGTTTTGTGGGTTTTTTTCAACTGCATATAGGTTCTTTGGTTGTTGGATAATTAATGTTATTATTACAGTGTATGCGAGCCATTCTTTTTTTAATTTTATTTTTTGTGCAGTGTCAGAATTTCTATATGCTATAATTTAAAAAAATATTTTTGGATAAAAGGCTGAGGTTTTACTTGTATATTCATAAGGCTGCTCTGTATGCCATCGTGACACTATCTGTGTGATCAAAGGTGCATTTTTAAAGGGTGCTTTCATTCCGTTGACGTACCGAAGACCTGTGTGTGCTGAGGATGATGTTTGAAGGGCAACTCACGGGGCTGTGCAGCGTGTGGTTGTACGAAAGGGAGCTGGCACCGCTCGGTGGTGATGAGTGGTATTGGTTTACTGAGAAAGCCACGTAGAAAATTTCCTTGTAAGGGAGACCGCTGGGAAGAAAGTGGCAGCTATGATGTCTTTAACTCGAAGTGCTTTTCTAGCAGCTGGGACTCTAAAAAAAGAAATCACCAACCTGAATTGGTCTGAAATGAACTTACGCCACCTGACAGATCATAAGTAAATTTTATAAACCCCGTTATTTACTTACAAACTTCTTTACAAAATAGTAAACCCTCAGAGTCTGAACTAAAACTTGTATTTGGTCAAGTAGTAAATTATAAAAATACAGGGAGATAATTAAACTTTCAAGTGGTTTGTACTGAAGAATTGAATGCAGAATGAAATGACACAGACAAGACACGTGTCTTTTGCACTGGTAGTTTATTTTCCTAGTAGGGTACATGGCATCTTATGCATGTATATGCATGTGTATGCACATTATGTGCATATACATATAGACAGATATTAGCATCAACCACTTTTTCAATTAAAAGAGTTTTAAATATCTTAAAAGGCTGCTGGCCATAGACACACTGATTGTTTGTTTATAATTTCCTATGTAAAACTGTAATAACCCCATGGCATCCACTGAGGATGCTTTAATTTGCTGCTGTGGTAGTGTGTTGGGGTGTTTAATTCTCTGATACAAATTTTACTCTGAGAGCTCATTAAACTGGAGGGAAAAACCACAGCCGAAATCACAACTGGTTTAGCTCTGATGTGCTCAGGGACCTTGTCTCTTTCAGTGAACTAGTAAGTGTCACTCCTACATTTCCTTACAGTGCCTCATAAAAGAAGGTCATCAAATTTAACTGGTCTGCAGTGCTTGAGAATTCAGCTTCTCTGTGCAGTGGAAGTGGCAGCATCCTTCACACCTCCTACACTGCAGCCTGTCTGTGCCGTGTGGGTCAGAAGTACATGCTCAGCAAACCATGCAGGGCTGGTTTTCACTCATCTCATTTTAAGAACAGGGGAAACAATGCTCTTTTGAAAAGAGTGTACTTTTTTGTTGTGTAATGTTGGAAGTCCTTTTGAGTCATACCAGTTAGCTGGAGGCTTTCTCTTTACTGCATTTGTATGAGAAACTCTACCTAAGAGGAACTGCTTGTATCACATATCTATCGTATATCGTTACCCAGGCAAATAGGCTTTATAATATGAGCAAGAAGTCTACTGAGTTACAGAGCACTGTGTAACACAATTTAAAAGAACGCCAATTCCAAATAATGTATTTGTTTAATCTTCAAAATTAGTAAGTTTTTTTTCATTGAGAAGTGAAAACTAATATGAAGGTGTTTCAGAAAAGCAGAGTAGAAATTTCTGTTGAATGGATTGAGTGGGATATTAGGGAGACACACCGACACAAGTCGACCTCATAGCAAAAACGGATTTCATGTCTTCAAGTGCTGGGGTGCCCCTTGGATAATTCTACTCACAGCAATAACACAGAAGTTTTTAAAAGTTGTTGTTTTGGTTTGGTTTGGTTTGGGTTTTTTTCCCTAGTGTTGATAATGAAGCCTTTATTTGAGAGCAGCACAAAAAGCTTCTGGGCTTGCCAGTAGGAATTGTTAAATTAAAAGGTTATTTCCAGAACACTTGTATCCTATCATCTGAGCACCAGAAGCAATTAAATCTTTACCCCTGTCCTGGAGAGGACTGCCTGGAATGGAAAAGATGAGAAATTTTTCAAGATGTTGAAAGGATCATGGTTCTTGGAAAAGACACATATAAGAATAGTTTATGACCATTGTAGTTACAAACTCACTGCCGTAAAAGGAATGTGCTGTATGTTGGCAGACTACCAAGTCAGGGAAAATGAAAGTGCAGTTCAGTGCTATTTTGGTGCATTGGATCTGGGAGGAGCTGGATTGCAGGATAATCCCAACTGACTGATATTTACTTTCCTTTGGAAAGTATTGCCAGTCATAACTCTTAGGAAACAGTCTGCAAATGACAGATGTCTGAGCGCTTGCAAGGCTGAGAGGGTCACTGGTTTTTGCCCTTAGCCAAGAATCCTCTTTTGTGCCAGGCTTGGGGACTCCTTACTTGTCTAGTCTCTTCCTCTCCTTGAGGTGTCCGCTTTTTCTTTGCAGTTTCACTTCTCCCATTTTGTCTGTTGCCCACAAGGATTCCAATGTCTTGTCTCTACAATAACAAAATCTCCATCCAATTTACACTCATCCCTAAGGACCAAATTAGAGTACTTTGACCAAGGACGCTCTTAACTTTTGTATTACTTAAAGGCGAATTAGTTGCCTCCCTCCTCCCCTTGTATTCAGTGTGGCAGGAATGTCCTCTACATCCTCACAGGCCATGTCCTTTGACTGTTCAGAGCAGACCAGGACCACTGCCCTGCTGTGTGCAATGGTAGGCAGTAAAACAAGGAGAAATCAGCCTTGCAATTTGCTCGTTCATGGGAGCAGTTGCAGAACAGGAAGGCATTGATGTAATTTTCCCCTTGTTGCTTTTTTGAGAGGGTACAGCCCTTAGAAAACCCTTTGTTTTGATTATCCTCTCACTTCTCAGGCTTTTTTAATTCGGGCACTGGACACACCTCCGGGCTTTAGTTACACCAGCCCATCAGCCTCTTTGTTGCCAAACTGGTTTTTCACTAGCTGGTGAGGAGAAGGATTCCGTGGCCAGTTCAGCATACAAGAAGGGTTATTCCTCTAATGGATTGTGAGCTTCCCAGTTTAGCTAATGCTACAGAGAATGTTAACTGAATTTGGTAATTAGATGAAAATTAAATTTGTTCTCTGCTCAGGTGTAATATTTTTCTAAGTATAAATAATTTTTCTATTCTGAATAAGCATTCTAATATAAATGGAAATGCAGACATATGGAGCCTCCTTACATAGTGTATCTTTTTGTCAACAATTGAATCAGTGTAATCATGCTGAATTGTATGCAAAGGTTTCAGAATCTGGTTTATTTCCCAAGGTTTGTAATAATTTCTTTATTGGAAAGGTGATTGTTTTAGCCTGTATGGTAATCTAAAATCTGTTGTGGGAATCTCATCTCTCTTAGATGGAGGACCAAAGCCTGGGTAATGAAGCTCAGACTAAAGGCTAAACTCTGAAAATATCTGTTTCACCTCAATGGGAAAATTTATGCATTCCTGCTCATCCTCTTTTCCTGCTTTCCTCTGGATTTTTTGTCTAATCTCAACCTTTAGACTTTTCTTCTTTCTCCCCTACTCTAGCTGTTAACATGGTGAGTATAGAAGGCATTGCTACTTTCCAGATCCAACACGAAAGAGGTACCTCAGTAACATCAACAGAGTGGGCTATATAACCCTATTTCACAGGAGAAAGAAGGCTGGCCTATGGGCACCGTGAGGAAGCTGTGGGACTGGGGAGGGCCTCCTGCACCCCTTGAGCTTGAGCAGCCCTGGTGAGTCATGCTTGGTGTGCCCAGGTGGGTGTCTGCCCACCTCCAGCCCTGCTTGCTCTGCAGGTGCAAGGACAACCACTGTAGTGATGCTATGAAACACTGAATCGACTCTCCAGTTTTAAGCCCTTCTCTGGTTCCTTTGAAAATGATAATTCCTGTTCGTAAGGGCCATTAAAGCACCTGTACCCTAAACCATATGTGAGCCAAACTGATACCTGAAAATGTCTTATGTGTTAGACTGCGTTTTGCAGGAAGGTTTTTTTAGGCTTGAGTTTCAGTTGCTATGTGAAGGGTTTAAGAACTAAATCCAGTATAAGAGAATATGTAAAGTTCAAGAAAGCAAAAACATTTTGAACTTCATTGTTTAGACTCCTTTCTAATGGTAGTGTTAACTTCAAGTTTCAAGGCTGACATTTTCTGGTCTTCCGCTCAAATATTACAAGGTATGGCAATAATTACCTCTTTTATTGAGGCACAATGTAAACTTCCTATAAGTAGACTGGATTGCCCTTTAGATTGCACATTCCAACACAGACAGCTAAGGAGAACATGCTTTAATTGAGAGTCTTGAAAGTGAAGTGGGAATTCAGGTCTAATACTTCAGATTTCTGTGGCTGTAACTGAGAAGCTAATATTTTATGGGGGGAGGCTAAATGCAGACAAGCATGCAAGTTAAAAGCTACAGTACATCTGTAGAGCTGTAAGGTTAATGCAATTAATTTAATTTAGAATGCTTTATGCCTCTTCAGTAAGTCTTTGAGAAGCTTAAATTTATAATTATCATTAGCTTAGCTTAGTTACTTACCTTACTTAGAGAGTGTTTTACTCTCATCAGACCGTGAGCTTTTGCAAGGTATTTTAATAGCAAATCATGAACTTTTGAAGACACCTGGTTTGCATTATCAAGCACATGAAAATCCAGAGCCTAAATTCTCTCTTTAAAGGTAAATTTCATAGAATCACAGAATGGTTTGGGTTGGAAGGGACCTTAAAGATCTAGTTCCAACCACCTTGCCATGAGCAGGGGCACCTTCCACTAGACCAGGTTGCTCAAAGCCCCATTCCAGCCTGGCCTTGAACATTTCCAAGGATGGGGCATCCACGACTTCTCTGGGCAACCTGCTCCAGTGCCTCACCACTGTCACAGTGAAGAATTTCTTTCTAATAATTAATCTAAATTTACCCTTTCCCAAGGTTTTATCAATTACCTTTACTATTTTGTGCCAAATGTTTCAAATACAGTACAGCAAATTGAAGTGTGCAGTTTTCTAAAAAAATATAATTATAAAACACAAAGTCATATTCGCAGAAGGGCTGAGTGTGTTTATTGGAGGGCTGAAGGCTGACTTCTCATTGTTCTATCAGGCTGTTGGGAGGCCAGGACAGAAGGGTTAGTTAGCCCAGGTAGTAAGGTATGTAAGTGTGAGAATACCTTGTGCACTGCAAAGGGTGCTAGTTTAAGGATCAGAAATCTTGAATGAGAAGTGGGAACTGGAACTTTTCCCTTCTTTCTCTGATAAATAACCAGCAGTCATCATCCCCCTGCTGAAAAGTTTTCCTGTGCTCTAGTCTCCTGGCAGCTTCGTGATTGTTTATTAAACATCTTTGTGCAAGCTATTCAACATTGCCTTTGCCCCCACTGTAGCATACACCATGACAAACCCAAGACATTAACTGCAAACAGTGAAGTCCCTAAAAAAAACACTAGGTACAATGCAGGGAGCAGAAAAGACCAAGGGCTTTGGCATTAGCACAGAATGTGTCAGGGAAAAATGACTAGGGAGTAAATAACTGTTTATATACCAAAAGAGGCGATCTACTGAAACACTTGTTCATGTGGTTCTCTCTCTAGGCTGCACTTTTTGTTCCTGTAGTGCCCAGGGGTTGATTTCTCCTGTCTGCTGAGTTTGATTGGCAGCAGCTTTAGGTGAGCAAAAACCAAATTAAAAAAAATATCCAAATGTTAAGGCTGGAATAAATGTATATACAAAATATTCCACAAAGCTTTATTGGGGAAACATTTGGTTATAGTTTGCTTTATGTCAAAATAAATAAGTAAACCCTTTGCAAAACAACTGTTTGAACTTATTGCTGAACTATAAAAAGCATAACAAAACAAACATTGATAAAAATTAAGCTGTTAATGTAACACTTGAGTATAGGAGACTCTCAGGCCTTTACTGCCTTCTAACTTCTGGTTGTTTGGCTTTCTTCAGTGTGGCAATATTTTTGCTTTTTGCTTTTTCCAGTGACAGAAGACTTCCTGACGAGAGCCTGGGAGCCTGGCTCTCTGGCTAGCATGTACCTATCTCTTAATTGTTTCTTGCCCTCCAAATGAGTCCAGAGACTTGAGGGTGGGGAGAGGGAAGTTGGAAAAAAAAAGCAGAAGCCTCACACTATTAAGGTCTCATTATTAAGGCAAGGAGAAAATCCTGATTCTTCCCTTAAGAATTTATGGATGATTTTTTAATTTACTTGTAAAGAGCTAAAGCTTCACATTTTTTCTTGTGAGAGCTGGGATTCTCATGTAATTTTAGGAATTCTGGACCTGAGCTGCCAGGAAAAACACTGAATATGGAAAAATTTAAACAAGTAGTGTTATGAGCTCCCAAGACCCTTGATGTTTCCCTTACTGCTCTTAAAAACGAGATGTGGTAATATCAGAATTTAATCTCTCAAGTGGTCCTTCCCCCAAAGAAATTTCTCTAGTTGCAAACAGAGGTTGACAAAACATAAACTGAGTACATACAAAATTCTTAATTTCCGAAGGACAAATTTGAGAGACCACCTATGTTACTTTATAACTAATCATGTTTGTTTTGAGACTGAACTTAGGATTTCTGAATGTCTGCAGTGGACAACATAGAAGCTCTTGAAAGCCCGTCGTTCTTTAATATATGCCAACAGTGGGATCCTAAAAGGAAGGCTTTCCTGGAGTTCCAGTGTGTACCCTAGAAAACAGCTTCTGAAGCCCACCTAATGACATATTGTATTATCTGTATTTATAAGTTATTTATAAATTATTTACAAGTTATCACTGAGCATATTGTCCACCTTAGGAGAGCTGGACAGATGGAAGATCCACTTTGTGCTAGGTTAAAGCATGAAGTGAAGTGAAGTGAAGTGAAGTGAAGTGAAGTGAAGTGAAGTGAAGTGAAGTGAAGTGGCTCCAAGGGGTCTGATGACACCAAGGGACAACTGTGGAGGAGCCAATAGTATCCTGGGTGTTGCAGGCAGCGCATCAAGCAGCACATGTTTAAGAAAAAAAACCCAAAATGCAACTCACCAACCAGTGAAACCAAAAAGTGACGCGTAAAAGAATAACCCCCTTCCCTGGACTGTGAGGTCTGCTCTGACCTCTTTGTGGAGCATCTGTCCTTCCAGAAAAGTGTCATGTTGCAGTGCTGCAATAAAGATGTGGGGATTGGCAAGTCTGTGCGGTGGAAGTGCAGCACTGCAGTACTCACTGTGGCTCAGGCATCTGACAGTCACGTTAGCTGGCTGTACCCAGGCCACCCAGCCTTGACACTGGCAAGGTGGGATGTGTGTCAGCACAGCTGGGCTCCCTCGGGGCTCAGGCAGGTGCCTCCAGCACCAACATGTGGGCTTGGCTTAACCTGAAGAGGGTCGATTATGTGTGGCATGCTAATTTAAACCACCAGCAATGCTATTCCCAGAATGGTGTTTTCAACAGAATCACAGAATCAACTAGGTTGGAAGAGACCTCTGAGATCATCAAGTACAACGTGTGACCTAGCACCACCTTGTCAACTAGACCATGGCACCAAGTGCCATGTTCAGTCTTTCCTGAAACACCTTCAGGGATGGTGACTCCACTACCTCCCTGGACAGCCTATTCCAATGCCCTTTCTGTGTAGAACTTCTTCCTAATGTCCAGCCTAAACCCTCTCTGGTGCAGCTTAAGACTGTGCCTTCTTGTCCTGTCACTTGCTGCCTGGGAGAAGAGGCCGACCCCCACCTGACTACACCCTCCTTCCAGGTAGTTGTAGAGAGTAATAAGGTCACTCCTGAGCCTCCCCTTTTCCAGGCTAAACAACCCCAGCTTCCTCAGCCACTCCTCATAAGACACATGCTCCAGACCCTTCACCAACTTCATTGCCCTTCTCAGGACTTCTTCCCATGTTTCTTGTCGTGCTCTGGCTGTTCCTGTTAAATAACAAGTCTGAGGCATAAACATGGCACTGGAGCCTGCTGAACGCTGTGGCCAAGCTTGCATGTGCCACAGAAAGAGCAGAGGGAAGATGCGAACCTCTAGCAATGTTACTGTCATTCTCCCTCAGCCTCTTCTTTTTACCCATGGAATTGGCAAGCAGGGGTGAAGCACCTCCAAACAAATGTGTGAATTGCAGTGAGTCTGACTCTGTGCTTCTCTTTACTGATTCTTCATAAGCCATTCTTCCAGGGTCTGTAAGCTCCCCAGCAGGGTTTGTGGGTGTGCATACAGTAATTGGCACTGGGAGGTCCTCTCCTACTGGAACTACTGGGCATTGCTGTAATGTACAGAGTAAATAGAAATAGCAATCAAAGGGTCAGCAATAAAAGAATAAAATATGTTAACTGCAGTAAAGCACTTTCATGGATGCTCAGTGATATTTTATTGGGCTTTCAGGACTTGTATATACTCAGAGTCTTTATGAATACTTGAGAGTAAATAACAACATTTTGGTGAACACTGAAACACTTGACATTTTCAAGAGGCCAGGATCTATTTTATAATCCTTGGGAATTTCATATAATATCCTCCAAGCTGTTTACACTTAAGGGAGGGAGAGAGAAAAGGAGAAGGAGAAGGAGAGGGAGATGGAAGGAGGGAGCATAGGGGGTGAGAGGGAGAGGGAGGAGAGGGAGAAGGGAGAGAAGAGGACGCAGGGGGAGGAGGGGGGGA
>JAWWES010000041.1:32613634-32664389 GCA_035583135.1 Lophotriccus pileatus
GCCTCGCCGTGCGGCGCGGCCGGCGGGGCAGGGGCGGCGGGGCAGGGGCGGCGGGGCAGGGGCGGCGGGGCAGGGGCGGCGGGGCAGGGCGGCGGCGGCGGCCTGCAGAGCTCTGGCGTCCCGCCCGTCTGCTCTGGAGGGGTTCGCGCAGCTTTCCGCGCGGCTCCGCGACACGGGTTTGTGTGTCTGTGTGTGAAGGGGTGAAGGAGCTCGCGGGCTGCCCTTCTGGCACCGTCCGCCCGCCCCCCGCCGTGGGACAGCACGGAGGGGTCGAGGGTTTCGCGGCGGGTTTGGTTTGGGTACGCCCGAGTTGAGGCGTGTTGATGCGGGCAGGTTCCTGTCAGATACGCTCCAGACCGGTTTGGTGATGGATACGGCTGGGGGCTGGGTGCTTGTTACAGTCACGGAATCGTCGTAGAACGGTTTGTCTCGGAAGGGACCTTTAAAGGCCATCTAGTCCAGCCCCCTGCAGCGAGCAGGGACAGCTTCAGCTAGATCAGGTTGCACGGGCTCTCGTCCATTCTGACTTTGAATGTTTCCAGAGATGAGGTATCCACCAGCTCTCTGGAGTGTTCTACAGGTGCCCTTTCTGAGAGTTACTCTTCAGGATGAGACCATGGGCAGTTTCTTCACCGCTGGGGAAATGCTTGGGATAGCGCCTGCTGCGGGCCATGGCTGGACGCTGGCTGCCGCGGTTCCGGAGCTGCCACAGACCAAAAAGAAAGGCCTGGCAGGAGGCTGGGAGACCTGCTCTCCCGCTCCTCGGCCGCACGGGGCCCGATCCTGATTCCACCAGAATCCCACAGAATTTTTGTACTGACTTTGGTGTGGGTTGGCTCTGGTCCTCTGTCACATAATTCTGAAGTGAGCTGTGGCTGTACATTGCTGGGCTATAAGGCCAGCTGCATTTTCTCCTTCCCATCACGGAGTGAACAAAACAATTAGTATTTGTGCATGAAACCCTTCTGAAATAAAATCTTGTGACTGCCATCTCTCTGTCTGCTATATTTGAACTGGCCGGAAGATTGTTTAAATATATCTCATGGACAGTTTACAACATGAGTTATTTCCTGCCCTTGAAAAGTCATGGTTTTAAAATATCTGACAAGTTTATTACAATGAAATGTCACATTCCTCAAGCAAGTCATCAAAAGAACAATTTTTTAGCCATGACTGGTTTCCAGCATTCACCATTCAGAAATGTTGCAGAGTCTGATTTTGTTTTGAATAAAATAAATAGAAAAAGCCTACATGTTTGCCTAGCATTCCTGGGTGTTCTAGGCAGGATTTCTGCTATCTAGCTGAGGCACTAAGGTTTCTTCCTTTGTACCTTTGTACTTGTGACTTGTGACTTGCTCCCCCAAATTGCTCTCATTTGGGTATCTAAAACAGCTGTGAATGGCCCTCATAAAAGTGCCCCCTCCCTCTCACTTGGTAGCATATAAAATCGTTTCACTGCATACTATGTAATATATATCAAAATGGTAGGGGCTGGGGTATCAGAAATGGGCTAAACATACAAAGAAAAGTGCATTTAGAATTGTGGTCCCATGTGGTGGTTGTATAAAATTTCAATTATTGTTTTTTCTGTGACTGTATCTTAACATTTTTGATGTTTTAATTTGTTCTCATCTTTTTTTTTTCTTTTTTTTTTTTTTCTTCCCTACTCAGCTCTTGCCCCTGTTCTTTGCCTCTGGTTTTGTTGGTGAGGATATCACAGTGATGTCTGCATTCAACCTGCTGCATTTGGTGACAAAGAGCCAGCCAGTGGCCCTGCGAGCCTGTGGGCTTCCCTCAGGTTGAATGGGTGCTGCTTGTTGTGTCATGCATAATGAAGGCCCTTGTAGGAATGGGTGTCTCTGCTGCAGGAAACAATGTGCTATGAGTTGCTGTGGTTTGTTTAAATTTTTCTTTGAACCAGAAGTTTATTTGCTTTTTTTTTTTTTTTTGATAAAAGTCACTGGCTTGAGCAAGGGGTTTCATATCTGAGATTTCAAGAAGTTTGGAAATGCTAAGTTCCTTGTCCGAAATATTGTCTCTTAAATTTTATATAATTTTCCTCCTTCTTGACAAAAATGGTGAAATTAAACTAAAAATGTTTTATTAAATGCCATATCTACTTTTAAAAATATACATAAAAGAATTTACAATGTTGATTGTTGTTAAATCATAGGAGTTAAGAACGTTTCCGAAAATCTTTAGCAGTATACTGTAGTTACACTCCATGTGTTTCTTTTCACATTTTTATTATAAATCAAATATGTCGTACTAAAAATTAGGTACGAAAAGTGTGCAGATTTTAAAAGTCAATTCTTTTATTCCTCTGACAGCTAGTGTTCTTTAGTTACATGACACTTCTCTACAGAGCTAAATGGAAACATGCAATTTAATGCCCAGATGCAGCTGTACTTTTTATGTAAGGCCCAGGTTTGTCCGTTAGGTCTGGAAAGGGTGCCATAAGACCTCATCTCCATGAATTCTTTATATCATGAAAACCTTGAACTGAAGCATTTTGTGTTTCACTTCAACAGCAACAGTATCTGTAATGGCAGCATAGTATTGTCAGTGTACGTGATTATGTGGGAGAAAATAAAAGCTGCACTGAGATAATTTTAAACATGACTAAGAATTTTCATGACACCAAAATAAAAAAGATACAGTCCTGGCTGATCCATGTTTGAAGCCTCAAAAAAGAACCAGCTTGGGTGTTACGCTACACTCACAACTGGTTCATAAGGCTGCAGAATGTTATGAGCAGTTTTTCCCAGAGCTGAACTTAGCAAGCATATGGAGGTGATGTTTTAAAGATTTTTTTTCAGTGATAAGACATCAGTTTTCAAGCTGATGGATTTTTTTCTAAAGCAGATTACACTTTATTTGAACTAAATCTGAGTCCAATTTTTGCAGCATTTGTGTTCTGTTTCCCCCACATTGCACAAAACTCCCGTTAACCTTGATAGGAGCTGCAAACACATATTGAGGAAGAGAGACAATAACCCACATTGTGTCAGCTTGACCTTGGTTTCCTGTTATATTTGCTGCTGAGCCAGATTTAAAATCCCAAAAATATAGGGTAAGCAAATTTCCTTAGTCCTCATTTTGTACCTTTTGATGTGTGCTCATGTTGCTGGTGTTTACCTTAAAATGGAGGCACTCAGTCTTCTGGCCATTTTATTCCCACTCCGAAAAGGAGATCCCAAGTTGGTCAAACACACACAGCCCGTGGGAGGTTTTGCTGTTGTGTACCTATTTGCAAAGCATTGCATTATTTGTTTTGTTAAATTGTTTTTCTGTCACAATCCAGTAGTCACATTTTGGAATTAAAAAGTTAACACTGCTGTTTATTCCCTTTGATCCCTAACTGTGCAGCCATTAATAGATTGAGTTCCATTGACAGACTACTTTATAGACATATATAGAGATATTTATATATAATAAACCCAAATTCATCTGCTAACAGTGGAATAATATACAATCACATATCTCACATATTTTAAGAGTAATCTAAATTCCCCAGATGCTTATAAATTAACATAGGCTTGTTTTGCCTTTGGTTTGTTTTTTTGTGTGTGGTGTATTATAGGGGGTTGCAAGTACATGGTATAGCATGTATCGAATAAGACATGGGAATGAGATGTAGAGCCAACATCTGCTTAAATGCCACAATGCCCTGTGACTTTGAGTATACATAAAATACCCCAAGTTCTCATGAGTTTTTTATAACAAAACACTTTGAGTTAGTACTTTTCCCACCATCCAGATCTGTGTGAATTTCAGTCCTTCAACCATACCACCATGCCATCTGAGTCTGGGATGGTGTGGAGCTTGGCTGCCTTCTAATTCAGTGGCAAATTCCATATTGAATGAGACGTTTTTACCTTCGGGAACCCCTGCCCATCAGCATAAGAGGAGTAAATGGGGCTTTCAAACAACCTTTTTAAACTCTATGCAGTTAAATATTTGCAGGACAAGGACTTGAATGAAAGTATCATTTCAATTTCTGTGCTTGGAATGATACCTCTGTCCTTCCTGTAAGAGACAAAGTAACACAATGCAGTATTAATTTATATTTAATGTATAGCTGTAGATCAGAAATAAGTGACATTTTCCCCTTCAAAAATTAAATTAATGAAATACCATTGGGAGGTATTTTAGAACAGAGATGACCTCTTGTCTCTTCTTTGAACCACTATTTTGTAAGCATGTGTGAGTTACATGGGATCACTTGTGCTAGTGAGGTGTTTTTACTTGCTCTTTTTCTGTTTGTATATTAGCACCTGGAGTGCAGGTCTGTTCTTCCAAATTGTATTTTAAAAATACTTTTTTGTCTGAAGTTAGGACTAAGCGTTTCAATGTGTGCAAACCTGGTGCACTGTTTGCTCATAACCTTTTTTATAGACGAGATGGCAAGTCCGCGCAGGAGCAGGCACTCCCAGTAGATGGCACTAGACATTTGCTGTTCTGCATGCCCAGGGTTATATGAAAAGCTTCCCATTTAGGAGTTATTAATACAGAAAGTACACCCTGAGACCTTAGGAACATTTACAGGTATCTTAAGAAAAAGTGTGAGCATTGGGAAGAATCACATCACTCTGTGCTCATACACAGCCTACCATCACGTTGGTTCAAGGATTCTTCATTGCCTGTAACGATTACAGCTCCGTTGTGTCTGTCCTGTGATGTAGAAGTGTTGCTCCTTGAGCCCACTTTATTAGAGTTGAATGCTCTGAATTTCTTTGGAACTGTAAAATGCACTCAGCACCGTCCAGGATTTAGTTTACAGAAATTAAGTCTTAAAAAAACCCAACAAAACAACAAACCACTTCAAAGCCACAACAACCCCCATCAAACGTTCAGTGTAAAAACTACTTCAGCTGCTTTAATGCATACCAAGAAGCAACTGATACAAATAATGATTATGCAGATTCCATGTACATATGTTTTCTGAAGCAGACCACCAACCTATAAAGTAAAAAGATAGCTTATTTTGCTTTGCTGTGTCTTTTAATTATTGTGGGTTCTCATTCCTTATAAAGATCTTCTATTTCTTTAACACTTTGAATGTTGTGCTGCTTACATCACATTTTTGCATGCGATAATTTGGCTTTTCCTCTCCTGTAGATCAAAGAAAATCATGGTGCTTGTAAAATTAAGTAAAAGTAATGATGAAGAAACTACGGGGTAGACTTAGGGTTGATTTATTTTTTTTTCTGCATAATAAAGTCCTAGGTAATATTAAGTTCTTGTGAAGTGTTTAATTACTAAAATAACTACTAGTAGGAAACCATACTTTTCTAGGATTAGATGAAATTACAATGCATCTGTATGAAGATGGTGCTGGGCATATGGTGTAAGTCTTTAATAAATAAATATCTATAGTATAGTTTTTCATAACTTGTTTCATTAAATCTTGTTAATACTAAATTTCAATATAATGTCTTTTCATAAAATTGAAATGAATAGTGAAGAGAAAATTACTGGGTCTCAAAATTGGACTTCTATTAGTAATCTTTTAACATAAAGGATTACTTTTAGGAGCAGATCTTGTCAACATTTGCATACATGAATAATTTGTGTGCATTTGTTCCTCTGAACTGTCAAACCACCTCATGTCAGTGAAATTATCTGTGTGCATAATATTTGCCAGATATGACTTTAACAACAAAAAGTCTAGAAAAGACATTAGTCTTGTGTGTTTCAAGTATGAAACTGTTGCTGTCAAACTTTGTGTGACTTAAGTATATCTAAATGTTTCATATTGTATGTTTCTATGTTCAGAGATATCATTTCCATAATGTATGTTGTAACTTCCCCATAGTTTACCGTAATGTGTTTCACCAGAGATGTACTACTACAGATGTCTGTTCACATGGTCCGAATGAAAATAAAAGTAAGACTAATACTGTATAGCATAAACCACCAATATTACTATGGTTAAATGCCTGGCAATGTTTTCATTATAAATCCCTATTTTCTGGGGTTTATATCTTGAACATAAAAATTTGCTTTGTGTTTAAGTATGTCATACAAGGTCTCAGATGAGCGTTCTGTTTCTCAGAACTGGTTGGGGGGCAAAAATTAAAACGCATTTGTACCAAGCTAAATTTAAAAAACCAGCAAATACTAATTTGGAGCAAAAATAGATTTTTAAATTGCAAATAGTCTTAAAAATATCTAGCTTACTACCTCCCAGCAGTTATGAAGAATTTGATAAATGCTTGAAAAGAGTCTTGAAAGTATGCACAATGTGAGCACAATAGTAAAATAGCATGTAAAGCCTTTCATGTGTCATTATTATATAAATGCTTGTGTATATGTCTGCCTTCTAGTCATATGAAACTAGAACACTGTAGTACTGTAATAGAGCATATTTTTGGAATGGCTTTAAAATTAGTTTTAAAAATTAACTTCACATATAGCTGTCTTAATGGGGAGTATATTCAGTGTTGTACTGTATTTACAAATGTTTCTTTTGTACAATAGTATTCAGTATAGAATGTCTTATTTAATGCAGTTTAGAATGAAATTTATTTGTGGATATCTCATTGGGAGTAATACTTTAAGAGTACCTGATACTTGTAAAACTTGGGATCATAAAGAAAACTAGAAGCCTTTTTTACGTACTGGAGTTAGTACGTACTAGCCCTAGAATTTGTACCCTGTTTTTTTGCTCTTCTCAATGACTTGTTCTGGTGGAGTTTCACACTCTTCCTCATCTGCTCAATAGTCAGAAGGTGATTGTCCCTGCCTCATCTGGGTGGAGGCTCCTCAGTGACTCTTGCATTGAGAAGCTCAAGGATAATGAGATGTCTCTTGCACTCCCAGGCAATGCACAGAGCCGGTTTCTTAATGTGTTCCTGGATGGATCTTTTAAGGTTGTTTGTGTTCCTTTCCTGCTCCCATAAAGGATCCACCACAAGCCATTTCCACCCTTCTTGCAGGAATGTTTTAATTCTGGAACCTCTAAATTTCCTGCGTTCCATTCCTGTGCCTTCTGCAGGTCAGGCTTAATGTGTTTTCTGTTTGGCTGGGTATGGAAAAGATGAAGTTTCAGCACTAATGGTGTTTCTGTGTTTTAAAGTTTCTCTTGTAAAGTTACTTTTTTATTATTAGAGTATTTATCAGGAGGTCTGAGAAGTCCTTTAAGGACTGCCTTCACTTTTTTACCCTTCAATTAAAAGCAGTTCCTGTCTTTGTCCTTTCTCTGAGGAAAATGCGATGAAGGTTTCAGAGAAGAACGTGATATAAAGGAGAGATGACAGCACATAAAAAGGAAGGAGATTTTTTTATGCTGCTAAGCTGAGGAAGGATAAGCAAGAAAAGGTGCAAGAAGTGAATATGAAACTTAAAGTCTGTAAGACTAGGTTGGGAAGCAATGGAGAAGATAATCTAATGGGCTACTTAGGGAGTGGGTGAGCTTGGAATTTGATGGAACATGGAATGGATCTAGATTGTGGACTGGGAGTCAGGCACTAGAGACACAAACATTACCATAACTTAACTGCTAGGTAAACCTCAGGTTGCTATAGCACAGATCATGATTTGGGGAGGAAAAAATAGAGGGTAGTTGTGTCCCAGAGAATGCTAAGAAGAATAAAATGTTTTTTCTTAATTACAAGCTAAACATGTCTCTCAGTCTGTGATTTCCTTCAAAAGAAGCCGTGTTGGGAAGGACACATGGCCAGGGTATGAAGGTGCCTCCTGCTCTGGCTGCAGGAGGATGGGAGGTGCCAGCAGCCCAGGTCCGACGCTGGCAACTTTATGCACTGAATGCAAGAACTCCCAGCTCAATGTGCTGGCCCAAGTCAAGGAGTACCAAGGAGAGCAGAGCGGGAAACGGCTTGACTGAGTCCTCTTAAAGCCCTTTTATACAGCTTGACCCCATCTTCCTCACCCATAAAGCATGACTGAATTTTAAAGAAATGTAGGGGATTCCAGAAGGCCCATTAGCGAAAGAGGTTGGCAGTTACAAACCTTTTTGGCTGTTTCTCTGCTGTTAGTCCTGAAACAGGTTGAGAGGGCAGGGGGCTACAGTGTCTTCGGGAGTAGTTCTTCTGGTCATAGCAGAGCAACAGCTGGAGCACAGAGTGTCCCAGCAGCTCCTGTCTTCATGCTGGGTATGTCGCTCAGTGTTTGGAGAAATGGGATGAAAGGCCATAGAGCAGGCTATGCCTGCTTGTGCGTTTGCTAAAAGGGTTCCTTACCCTGCACAGTGGAAGACAGACCGAGTTTTGCAGGAGGTTAGATCTGGGCTGTTGTGGGGAATTGAAGAAAAAAGACCACCCCCCCCTCTCCTTTCCTCCACCCCCATCCCAAGTACAGATTGTGGCACCTTGACTCTTGAAATGCAGTGCTCATTTCACTGGCCACATCACTATTGTGGAGGAAGCAGCAGGAGGATTTAGCAGCAGCCTGAATGCCAAAATAAGCTACACACCACTGCGGTGACTGCTGGCAAATGCTGACTTCTTAATTGTTTCTGATGCAAGGTTAAACCTTTATTAAAGCAGTGTGAATAAACTTATTTTGATGAAATATTTTAAATGCAAAAGGTAGCACAGAACACTCTTATTAAATTCATCTTAATTCTGCTGTTAATAAAACGTCTTTCCATATGTTGTGCACCCTTTAATTGATTCTGACAGAAATCTACTGACCAGATGCAGAATGCTCAATGTCTTTGCCGTTCTTCCTTTTAATTTAAAAAAATGTACTGCCTGTGAAAGGTGCTAGGATCCTATCAGCAAAACAAAAATCTCTTTATCTGTTAGGGGGGAGTGGAAGAGAAATCCATCATTATAAATATTCCCCCTTTCCACTGCTGTACCAAGAGATCTTGATCTTGTCTTGCCTGGTTTGCATCCAAGAGTAAGGCAAATAGGTCATCTGCCCTGTGCACTCTGTCATCGGCCATCTCAGCAGAAACAGTAACAAATGTGGCAGTTTATAATGTAATGAGCTTGTGCTCCACTTAATTGAAGGTTCTTCTATTCACCGACCTCTGCTGAGCAGCCACATGTTGTCATTGCTATGGTACTAGTGAAGATGACAACTCAAAAAGCTCCAGAGGAAGCTGCTTTCACCTCCACCAGCCAGCACAGGGTGGTGGTGGACTCCTCAGTCGTTATAATTTGGAAAGGTTGTGAGACCAAGATTGTGGCTGGTAGTGACATTCATTTCATTAACGTCAGATAAGGAAGTAAAGTAGACGTGCTGGGAGAGGACAAAAGGAGCTGCTTTTCTTTCCCCCCTTTCCACTATGCAAAACACTTCAGTCTTTTGTTAAATGTTTTTTACATTTGCAGGGTTCAGATTTCTTTTCTAGGGAATGTCTCTCTGGCTTGCATGGCCATGTAACCTGCTGCAAGCATGCTTGCAGACCCGTGGAAACAACAGGGCAGCTCCTGTTCCTGTAGATGCTGCCTGTATGGGACCGTTGGGGTTCCCAATACCATTTTCTTTGGAAAGAAAACAAGTGCACAGAAGAGATGCATGAGTTATCATTTTGGGAGGTTTTTTTTGATTGGTTTCGTTTTGTGGGGTTGGGTTTTTTTTGTTTGTTTGTTGTTTTTTGTTTTTTTTTAATGTTAGGGGCTTTTGGTGCTTTAGAAATTTGCTGCCTTATATGGGAGATTTCTGACGATGACTCAGAATATATGCGTTTGTATTAAACATGAGCCATGCTGATGACTAGGTGGAAAAAATAAATGTGACAGCTCTGTTACTTGATTGCATGGGAAGTTTGCAAATTTGCAAAGAAGGGGCTTGCCCTTCCCTTGTGGCCATCTGACCCTCCTGGGTGTTAAGTAAATAATTTTTTTAAACACAGTTAATTTTTGGGTGGTGTTCTTTTAAGATAGAACCTGGCATTTGACCCAAAATTGTAACTGCTGTCCTGGTATCTGGCTTTAGGATTTTCAATGCACAATATAGTGGAAATGGTCTTCGCCCCATTAATCCTAATGCTTGCATGAAACTGCAAATGGTATTTCAACAGCGGGTGGGAGTTAGCTACCTACAGCAAGAAAGCAAAGGGGCCATCCCTCAGAGGAGAAACGCAGATCAGTTTTTCAATGTGTAAAACATTTACAGAGTTTCTTTAAGGATGAAGTTTGGATTTTACTTAAACTTGACCTCCCAGCATTTCAGAGTTTCTTTTGCAGCATCTATCCCAGTCACCAGCAGGCTTAGGTAATTTAAAATGGCTTGTGAGGGGATTATAAAAAGGACTATAATGTCAAATACAGGTTTTTATAAAACTGTGTTTTCCAACTCAGAAGGCAATAGAACTGTTTGCAATGATTTGCATTTTCAGAAGTTGTTCTTTTTTAAACTGGATGAGCAGTTTCTGGCTTGTTTGCAGTGAGAGGACCTGCAGCATTCTTCTAAGACTGTGGACTAGAGGCTACAGAGAACAAACTGAACAAAAGTGAAAGAGTTGAGCATTTGCCGTTTTGTAATCAGAGAGAGAGGCAAAATTGTCAACGAGGCATAAACTGTGTAAATCAAATCTGAAATAATAAAAAAGAGAGATTCCACTTTTAATAATACTGAGTGTTAGCAAAAGCATATGTAAGGATATTTATTTAAAGAATTGTATACAAATAATTTTTAACTTTGCAGGATTCCTCTTAATGTCAGTTTGAGATAATTTACCATTGGTCAACTGCGGTCTGATGCACTTGTGGGGGGACAGACTTTGCAAAGCAAAAACTTAGAGCCAGATCCTGTAGTACATTCATAGACCCTTAAGTAGCTCGGCATATTCCAAAGGGTCTGCCTACACAGGTCACATTGCAGGACTGGGGCTGGGATGGTATATGAGTAATAAAATGTGCTGGAAGGCCCTTAAAAACTGCTTGGGTATATTAAAAGAAGTAGTACGGAAAACTAGAAGCCCGATTTATTATATGGCTCTGTTCTGCTGGAACATTTGATCTTGGTGTATTTAATTCAGGAAGTCTAAGTGGTATGTGCTCAGTCCATGACTGTAATGTCCATTAATTCTAGTGGAACATAAGCATACATAGAAGGGGGAAAATGTATGCTTCCATGCATAGTTGAAATATTGAGCTAATTTCAGTGATAGGAAGCAAAAAAGCATAAGAGAAAACTGTTTGAATGGTTCAAAAGACTGTTTGAAGTGGGAAAGCCATCAGGAAAAGTGCCACCACATTTCAGGGCATGTCAGACACTAATCGTCACCCTGTGGCATGTTGGAACAGGTGAAGGGCTGAGTGGTGAGGAGTAATGGTTTGCTAACTTGTGTTGGTCTGTCTGAATATATCTTGTTGCTAGTTTTCTTGTGATTGCTTATAGGAAAGGAATGTTATGAATCACGGATTTGAAAAGGTCAGTTGGAATTTATATGTGAGGTGAGATGCTTAATGTCTTCATTATCAGGTCAGCACCCAGAAAATACTTTCTGTTCACCTAATTTGTACAGAGGACTCCAGAGCTGAACTCTGAAATGCCCACAGTCTGTACGTGAATAGTAAATGGCAGCATGTATTCCCTTGTTCTTTGGAAAAAATCTTCCTAAGCACAGGAATACTATGAAGTCTTCAAGAAGGGTTTCTATCTGTGTTTGTTTCACCCTCCTCAGATTTTTTGTTTGTTTGTTTGTTTTTGTTTACACATTAAGATTTGTGAGCCTGGTCTTTTCCTCACAAAGCCTTCCATCCTGCTCCAGGATCATAACTGCTTTCAGTACTGCTGTAACTGCTGGCAGGAGGCTGAAGGCAAGTGCCTGTTGGTGACAGTTGCCTGCACACTGCTCTTCTCATGAGTGCCCACCCCAATGAAGGCACCGTGGTGTGCTGATTAGAGAGATTTAACCTGGCTTTCGATCCTGCAGTGGAATGTAAAGGGAATTTTGTTTGCCCTTGCAAACCAGTGTTCACCTCTCCTAGCAGTAGGTCTAACTGGAGTTCAGAACATAGCTGTCCTAGGCTTTTCTAAAAGTCATTGCTGAGGACATCACCTCCAAAGAAGAAGTGAGATTCTTTCCAGAGTCCTAATATAGATCCTATGAGTCCAGACTCTGTTATTCTCATATTGTATTTGATTTAGTCTCACCTTTAAGGTAATCTCACTGATGTCAGGTTATTTGTAGAAGTGATGACCTTTTTTTCTCATCTGTCTGTAACTGTATAATTTGCCAGTGAACTGTGAGCCTGCCTTTATGCCTGAGTCACTGAAGAATTTTGTTGCCTGTATGGGAAGTCTTTTCAGAGCCCAAACCTCATCCTGTCTATGGAGAATCAGACTGAGGAAGGTGGCCAACCTGTCCATTTATTCTCTGGTTTAATAACAAGTTTGATAACATCTCCATTACTAGAGACAGTTTTTCTCATTTTAGGCATATCTTTGTGTAGTTTTGTGTTGTTCCCTGGACCAGTTTCAAAAACAGAAGCAACCAGTCTTTTACTAAAAGCTGAGCACTTTTGTTCCTCTACCAGGTAATTTTTTTCCTAATCAAAGGACTGTATTCCTAGAATTTCATCCAGTGGTTTCTAGGATTCATTGCACTTTAAAGAAGCTTGTAGGCTAGCCCTGTTTCAGGTAATGTATTCTTACATCCTCTGCAGTCAGGGGTGAGTCTTGCTTTACCCCCTTGGCTCTTTGGCAATATGAAACTGGTGTGATCCATTTACTGACCTATTATTTTGTTGCTAGCAGTTAAATAATAAGTGCAATTAATTGAATAGGGCCATTCTTGAATGCTGAGGGCTGAACCAAGAGATTTCCGATATGATTTGTAGTGCAACTTTTTGTTGATGCATACTAAAATTACGAACCTGGGGAACCCTTTGTTGGGGTCAGCTGCATTTTACCCCACTGCACTTTGGCAAAATTTCCCTGTAGACAAAAATACTTGTTTGTAGTATAGAATATGCAGTTAATAATTAAAACAAGTGGGGGAAATCTTTTTTTAACATGCTTTGTACTTCTGATCTATGTTGTGGATCAAGTGGCGTCTAGAAATTTTTTTGTGCATATAGTGAGCCCATTGGTTGAAGAAAATTAAATTTTTAAAAGAGATGAAAAATTATTTAGGGAGAGTAAAGAGGGAGTCCTGACCATTCTTTCAAACACTCAGTATTTTCTCTTTTTCCAAAGTGAAGCTATGCTTACTTTGTTGATTTGTTTGTTGTGTCTTTTTGGTTTGCTTTTTTTGTTTGTTTGTTTGTTTTGTTTTGTTTTGTTTGTTTGGGTTTTTTTTTTTGCAACAGCTAAGTAGCAAAGAGTATGTTTTTTTTAAATTATGGGTGGATGTTTTTTAAAGTGTTGTTGGTTTATAAGATTTTCTGCTCTCTAGACTACTTTTTAAGAAAGAAATTATAGATAAAAGACTGTCTTTTCAAACAGTTTCTTTCTGAGCTGCATAATGCAGGATAACAATAGCTATTTATATAATGTATATGCTTCCTTTCCCTGTTAGCTATACTTTGAAAGACTTATTAGTCCTAGACTCCTGCACGTTTGGAGAATAAAAACCTCCAAAGTTTGACATCTTTAAATAAGCAACCAAATGTTATAAAGAACAAACCTCACTTACAGTTAGGAAACAATATTTACATTTAAGGTTGAAAAGCCAGGATGTAGGAAAATTTTGCTAATTTGGAAGGTGACCTTTAAGTGCACCAAAACCAAATAATTTGTAAGCTATGGCACAGGGCACATTCCTGCAAAATTTGTGTGAATACTGCTTTAGTGGTTCTTGAAAGACAAACAAAGAGACCTGGAATGAAATCTTTATCCCTCTCCCAAATAGGATTGAAGCTAACAAAGGCATACAGCAGCGCTCTTTCAAAGCTTGCCATTAAAACGAGGGCTATGCAGCACAGCTAATGAGATGGCTCAGAGTGGAAAACAATCTGTTTTTAAGAATGTTTAGATGAAAACTAATTTCTAATCTATGAAATAAAATCGCTTTTCAATACCTTTCTTTAAGCAGTAAAGCTTTTTATGTTTGCACTATTTACTTCAATCAGATGTTTTCAATTTTACTTTTTTCTTCCTGAAAATACTTCCTAGGGTTAGTGGTTAGTTGATAGTGAGCAACCGCATTATTCTTTTTCTGTCTCCCCTATTCACCCACCCCCACGCATTAAAAAATTGAGAAAAGAAGAGGGGGAGGAAGAAAGAAACATCTTTTCCTAGATGATTTGCAAGCATCTGTGCTTTAAGCTACTTTTTATGAACACTTCTTAGTAATGACTCAAGGTAAAAAAGCAGAAAAGCATCCAATGTTAGGAAATTGCAATCCAATACCATGTAATTTAAACCTGCCATTGCTTCTCCTGTACTAAATGACATACAGATGGGTAGCTCTGTTGCCTCTACTTTGGGAACACAATTGGTCTTTTTATGAGTGTATATATGTTACTAGCAGAAAATATTTTTGTCAGCACTGTTTATTTCTAATTGTACCATATTTTAATTACTGTCATAATTAGAGTGCTTTTTCCCTGCTGTATTTTGTCAGTTAATTTTTGCCAATGATTATCAAAGTTACCTGAATATTTGGCAATTTCTGCTACTACTTTGAGAGTTTTCACTCCCAGAAGCAACCTTATTGTTGTTTTTTTCTTTCCTGATATGAATTTTTGCACTATACTAATGTGGTTTTTTACAGCAATCCTTTTTTACTCCTTGGATTTTCCGTGTGAACTAAGCAAAGCAAAAGCTGAGATTTTCAAAGGAGAGTAGTTTCAAAGCAACCTCACATTTTACAACATGTTTATTGTTGAACCTTGTACAGTTTTGTGCATAAAGAAATTACTTGCTCCTCAGGACTCCTAGTGCTTCAACAGTGAAAAAATGAAATGGCTACTGTTATAAAGAATGATGACGCAACTAGAAGTTAAATCAACCTTATTGTAATTCTGAAGATTTAGAATTGTTTTTCAGCTACTTTTAAGGGTAATGAAATCGCTAGATGTTGTGGCTAAACATCATATGCCCATTACCATAAGTCTCCAATATAGATGTCTTGTAAACAATGTTTCAGCTGTAGCTGGGTTTTTGCAGATTTTTTTTTTTTAATGGTCGGAAAAATGGTACTTTCTTGTGAATGATTGTGTGCGCAACAGTTTAGTGTATAACACATCGAAGGGCTTTGGCTGTAGCACATTGTCACTGCTCCAGTGGAATCACCTGGCTCTCTATAAAAATTCTTTTTTAAATTTGAAGAAATAATCAGCTGCGGTACAGCTGAGCTATTCTTCGTGCATTAGGGACCGGTCTGGTCATTGACAAGTGAATGCAGAAGCTATGCTGTGGCTGTCTGCCAAAGCAATTATTCAGGATTTAAGCTAAAAAGGCTCCTTCTTCCATATCCTCTCCCTTTGCAGGGTCATGTAGGGATAAAAAGGACTGTAAGGTGGTCTTTTCCCAGGAGGAGCTGAGGAAGAGGCTGACACCCTTGCAGTACCATGTCACTCAGGAGAAAGGGACTGAAAGGTAAGATAGGATGAAAGAAACTCAGATCTCAAAACACAGGCATATTTCTTTTCCACCCCTCCTCTTATGGCAGTTTCCTCACCTTCTCCACCAAGTTTTGTTGTTGGGTTTTTTTTTCCCCCCAGGATTTCTGCACTTGTTTACTAACCCCTACAATTTAACACTACTGCAAAGACAAGCATCTGCAACATGGGGGCCAGGGCCAAAGGTCTTGTGTGACTATTAATGAACACTGCATGTCTTATAAAGTCACCAGGCTTATGTTTAGAGTCTGTTTTTAGTTTACTACAAAACGTGTGGAAGTAATAGTGGTTAGGTACACTTTTTTTGGAAGACATCGTGGTAAGCAGAACCACGAGGGAAATGGCCCTGTGCCAGGAGGCTGGAGTTTTGAAGGTGGCCATTGTAAGTATAGACGTTTTGGCTGCAGAGAGAAGGTAGCATAATTTAGTTCTTTTCCACCCCACTCCAATTTCTTTTTGAAGCACATGTGGAGAAGGTATTTATTGGCTCATTTGTGGTTGGAATGTAAAAAATTTTCAATAACTGCCCTCACATGGCTTTAGTCGCTGGAAGCCAGCCTCAAGTCCTGGAGGGAAAAAAAGACTCACTTCCAAGAGTGTTTTTAGTGAATAAAGTCTCACTCTCAGCTGATTCCAGCACGAAAGTAACTTGCCAAAGCCCAGCCATTTTTTGTTGTCTAATTTATACCACTGAGCTTGGCCTAAGGCCCTGGCTTTACCTCTGCTCCAAATGTACTAATGATGTAACTGCTTGTTTTCATTCATGAGCTGAAAGGGCTCCCTGCTGCACGTGCGGTCCCGATTAATAGGCAAACCTTTTCTTGACAGTGCTGAGTTTGGTGGCTGAATGTGCTGGGGAGACTGGCAAGGATGGTACCCCTCTCCACTCCAGCCCCCTCGATCCTCCTGCAGCCCTGGTGGGGCAGGGGATGGTGGCCTCTGCTGGGGGGCCTGCCTTCCCCCCGGCCCTCCGCGCTCTTGTGTACGGGACCAACAACGTGATTTAATGCACACAAACAATCGGAGATTAGGTCATTCTTAAAAATCCTGTTTATAAAAAAAATTGGACCTCATAAAAAGGGTGAAAGGATAATAAAAACAAGCTGCTGAGCACATAGGCTTTTTGTTGGGCTAGCACAGCTGATTCGTATTAGGTGAATGACCTCCTAGCCTTTTAGATTGTTAACTTAGAAAAATATTCCCTTAAAGCTGGAATATTGCTTTCAACTGAAAATATAAGGCACACACAGCTTGAAATCATGCACCAATTATTTCATTTTCAGCTACAATGCCTCTGCTACCCAAGCAGCCAGTGGCAGCCTGACCCAGTGCCTCACACCTCGCTCCACTGTGGCTGCCGAGCCCGCTGCAGACGCATGGCCCAGACACTGGCCCAGGCAGGTGTGGCAGGTTGAGCTACATGCTAAACAACCCATGTTTACAAAAATTTGACATTTCACTTGCCAAATAGGGGAAGACTCCAGTTTTATGCCTTTTTGTTGGTGGTGTAGTTCTGGCCTTTGAACTGTGGGACAATTTGCATGATGTGTAACACCTGAGGCACGCTAACAAGGACATTCCCCTTTTCCTGTGCCTGCTTTATTTGCTGCCTTTAATAAAAACCAACTTCCAACTTTGAAATGGTGGGGTTTTTCTGTAATGTTTTCTAAAGACTTAGATATTTTGATAATTAAAAAAAAAACAATTCCTTTATTTAATTTTAAAATGTTGTGTTGTTGTTTTCCCAGTGCCTTTGAGGGGGAGTACATACACCATAAAGCTAAAGGAATATACAAATGTGTTGTTTGTGGGACTCCTTTATTCAAGTGAGTATGCTAAATATAGTTTTGAGATGTCTGTCTCTTAGGTTATGTGTAATCTTGTGTATATTCCATACATAATTGTATAAGGTCATTTTATAGACTCACTCATTCAGCCTATTAAGGGATACATGAGAAGCAATGTAAATAATAGTGCTATGATAAATTAATCTCATAATAAAGATGAAAAATTATGATAAATAAGACAGTAAGATATCATTCAGGTAAAACAGGAAATACGACAGAAAAACAAGTAATAATTGTTTAAATATTTTTTTCTATATGCAGCTATGCCAAATAATTGTAACACAGTCTTTCACTGCCTTGACAAATACTGAGGTTTGACTGTTAGCATTACTTACAGGTAGCTTTAAGAGTTACTAGGTGGTGATGCTGGATCCATGCTACAGCATTTTATTTGATAATGGAGAAAAAAGTAGATGCGGGTTTTTTAGAATTCAAGCAGTTAAGAAAACAAAACAATACCTGGGAAAATTGCATTACTTACTGTATTTCCATCCATCCCAAATAGCACATGTGGAGAGCTGATTTAGGAATTGGAGCAAGGATTAAGAAAGAAATACTAACTTTTTTGTCTTGCATGAAAAATACTCTTTAGAAGTGTTCTGGGAATTATAGCTGTAAATTTAATGTTAGAAGCAGTGCTGATTGAATTCTCTTGATCACTGCATTGTTCTGCAGAGATTCAGTTGCTGCTTATGTGTTTTTTCTTATTTCTAGCTGCTTGTGTTCATTCTGATGAATTAAATTTTTTTTCTTGCCTTTTTCCCCCCTCAGTTCACACTGACCTCTCACTTGAGGAGGTACCTTTACAAGAGCATGAAGCAGGATGGTCAGGACGGTGCTAATAATACAGAAAATTGAGCCAGTAATAGGTTACAAAGGAAAATACAATTGATATAGATCTAGAATCACCAGATGCGGTAGTGATCCTTGTTCTCAAGAGACTGTCTGTAAAATGAAAGAAGCACTGAATCTCTGTAATGTTTGATTGCTCTGTTGGGAAGATTACCTGCAGAAACTTGAGTAATAAGTAATAAGCAGTTGAAAAACTGATGGTTACAAACACAGCCAAGACAGTAGTCTCATGTCATGTGTTACTGTGGTGCTTAGCTTGGGGGTGCAAACTGGGGATCCAAAGTCTCCATAACCTGGTTTTCTACTTTGCCATTTAGACATTCTCCTGCTTACAATAGCCAAATCTTTGTGGGGGAGATTCTGGCTCTGTCAAAGTCAATTCATATTTGGTAAATAAATACAATGGAGTCAGGATCTCACCTTCTGCCTTCAAGACTGACTTCCTTTCTACCATCTAATGGAGGAAGAGTTGGGGTATTTTTGTGGAGTGAGATTTGGAAAGCAGTAGTTCACATAAATGAATGAGAACTAGTTGCATCCACAATCTATTTGATATGGGAAAAAAATGCAGTATGAGACTTACCTGTGATTATCTTAAGTGCTCAATATGCTTTGGCATAGGCTTGAGTTAATGATTTCTTTATGTGAAGTGAGCTATATGGAAATGTGCCTGGTTTTGGATTCTCTTTGAGACTCTCTGTGGATTTTATGGGAGGAGAGAGGGAAAGAGGGAAGTTATCTTTTATTTTTAATAAATCCCAGGCCAGTGGGCACTTGAAGTGATTGTGCCCTGAAAGTGGACTAGCCTTAGCCCAATCTCCCCAAAGTCTTTGTGTTGCCTTGGGAGTTCTTGACAGCTCTGGTCTATATCAAATTCAACCAGTTATTCTGAAGTGGCTGACAAGGGTGGGAACAAATGGAAAAGCCAATAGGAGTCCATCTTCTTTTGTTTACTGACCCCAAAATATCAGTATATAATGTCTCCCTCAACCAAGGAAGATAGATTTTTGTATCTTGGTCACTATTTTAGCCCAGACAGCTGAAAAGGGGGATAAGGAAACAGACAGGAGAATGCAAAATGTACACTATACTACCTTTTCCCCACAAAATGTAAATGAGTGAAGTATTTTCTTAGGAGTAAGGTGGTAGTACAATACAAAGGAAGTCCACTGCCCATTTAAAATGAAAGTAGTTTTGTTGGTGGTATGGGAGGGGAGTTTAGTGGGGGTTTTTTGTTTTGTTTTGTAATGTCCAGATAGTCATCTGAAAGTTGCATTTACATTTGTTTCTCATTGGCTGTCCATTAATTTTTTTTTCTTTATGTCCTTGTAATCTGTAAATATATATATTTGGACTATAGACCTGTCAGTTTAACTAGGAAAGAGACTGGAGCTTCAGCAGTAATATTAACAAACTTCAACTTTTAACATTTCTGATTTACGTTGTTTCATTACCATGTGACACACAAGGTCAGGGAACACATGAATTTTACACTACAGATGAAAGACTTGTTTTTTGGTAGGTCTTTAAAAGAGAACTCTGTCTCTATCACAGAAAAGATAAAAGAAACAACTAGGAATTTGACATCTCTTCATCTACCTACTTGTACTGGTGTTATGAGAAACCTCCCAAGCTTTATGGAGGACATGCTTTAACTTTTCCACAATCAAAGGTGCCTCACACATAAAATCCATAATCATGCCATTGAATCTAATTGTTCCATCTCTGAACTTTCACGCCAGACAGTCTCCTACATCCCAGTACAGCTTCCCTAAAGAAAGCAATAAATGAGAAAGGCAATAAACTAATCTCAAGGACCTCCTTTTCTGCAAACCAGCCCTTACGTAGTTTTGTGTTTTGTGTTACACTTACTCCAATCTAGCTGTAGGCCTGTGCTAAAAGAAGGACCCCTGCTGCCCCCGCCTTTCTCTAGGGTGTTTTTTCATGGCTTCCTCTTCGCTGGACCTCACATGGTGTGGCTGGAGCATGTCTCAGTGCAGAACATTGATCTGATAGAAAACTAATAAGCCAAAGAAAAAGCCCTCATACTTACCAGCCATACCTGCTAGTATTTTTTATGAGCCACATTTATCATGGCTGGACAGCCTCTGCCATGAGGTTGTGTTTTTCTGTATCAGTTCACAGAGGGCCACCTACGCCACCCAAATCCTCAGTGTTTTCTAAGGGCCAAGTGTATTTGCAGGAATGAACCTACTTTAATTTTTCAATGCATTTTCTTGTGCATTGTGCAAAAATACCATTCTGTCCACAACCGTGGTTAGAATGGACCTGACTGAAATCCATGACTCATGATATTGCCATAGGAGAAAAGCCATTCCATATTTAACAAACCATGGTCATGTCCTTTACCATGTGCAGGACTGTGAGAAAGATGTGGTATAGATGGGAACTGGGAAGCCTGGGAGAATGATTTCCTTTTAAAAAAAGAAATATTATTGTTCTGTCAGTTTCCAATTTTTAGGGCCAAGGACTGAATTTCCAAGTCTTCATAAATCACCCACTGCTGCCTTTATTGCTTCCTGGAAGGAATTCTTGGTAATGGTGTGGGCTTTTCTGAACATGTAGTAGGGGACATAGCAACAGCCTTATCCATGCTATATTCATTTGATTTTTGTTGAGCTGTGTCATGTCTTCACAACATCTTTCAGACATCCATCCAATCATGAGAAAGTGAAAGCATGGCTGGGTAATATAATTGTACCATTAACATTGTACTGCTGACACTGTACCACTCCTGCCTTCACAACACAAGGGAGGATTTCAGGTTCTCTACAAGGAATTTCCTTGCCTCAGTGCTGAGTGCTTAATTAATGGTCTTTCTTAAGTGCTTTCTTAATGATATTTATATCATTTGAGCATGCCAAATGACAAATCAGCACAGGCTATCTGGCCAGGAGAGCCCATATGAAATCATTGCTGTAGTGTCTCTAATAAGATCTAATAGAACTCCTTGAGCAACTTCATCTGTCCTGACTGACTCTTAGTTTCCTTAAAAACTTTGTCAAAACCAGCAACTTCTATTTAATAACATTTGTTTGAAGTAACTTGGTTCTCACCAGTTTAGAAATCAGAATTGTTTAGGTTGGAAAAGACCTTTAAGGATCACTGAGTTAACCCTGCACTGCCAAGTCCATGTTTCTAAGTGCCCCATCTACATGTCTTTTAAATATCTTGAGGGGTGGTGACTCATCCATTTCCCTGGGCAGTCTGTTCCAGTGCTTGGCAACCCTTCCCATAAAGAAATTTTACTAATGTCCAATCTAAACCTCCACTGGTGCAACTTGAAGCCATTTCCTTTCATTCTGTCACCTAGGAGAAGTGATCAACACCCACCTGGCTACACCCTTCTTTCAGGTAGTTGTACAGACTGATAGGGTCTCCCCTGAGCCTCCTTTTCTCCAGGCTAAACATCCCCATCTCCCCATCAGACTTGTGCTCCAGATCCTTCACCAGCTTCATTGCTCTTCTCTGGACAGGCTCCAGCATTTCAATGTCCTTCTTGTAGTGAGGGGCTCAAAACTGAACACAGGAGGTGCAGCCTTACCAGTGCCAAGTACAGGGGATGATTGCCTGTATTTTCCACTGATTCTACTAGGAATTTCATTGCTATTTTCAGTGTAAAATTTCAGTGGATTCTTTGTATACTTTAAAATCTGATATGTTATTTCCCTTGTTTGAAATTCACCCTGTTTTGTACTGACTGCGCATCAGTCACCCTGCTTTTTTTCAGCTGGTCTTCACTGACCTTATGCTTGACTATGTGTATGTATGTACCTCAAGTAAAATCAAGTAGGGTGAATTGTTATGGATTATGACTACAGAAGCTGTAGATTTCTATATTTATCTGTTTATGGCTCCCACATTTTAAATGAACTCTGGACAGAACTCACCCAGAGACTACTCATCACCATCCCTGGAGATATTTAAAAGACATATAGATGTGGTGCTTAGAAACACAGCTTAGTGGTGGACTTCACAGCACTAGGTTAATGGTTGGACTTGATGATTTTAAAGATATTTTCCAACCTAAATAATTCTGTGATGTTAAAATGGTCTTTTTGAATTTGGTTTTTCATCAATATGTAAAGAGAAACTGTCACAGCATCCATCAACAGTGAATCAAGCTTTTTTCTTTAAGCAGGCTTCCTAAGGAAGTAAGATGTACAGCATTATTCTGACTCCGCGTCAGTCCTTTCCTAAAAATAAAACTGTATCATTTAATCTACTTGCCAATTTCAGCCAAATTTGGCAGGGAAGTAGTTATTAAACCTCAAAGTTATTAAGTTCTTAAAATGATAAGAAAATCAGAAGAGAGATCACATTCAAGCCCTCTCTAAGGGGAGATCTGAACAAGAGTTCAACTATATTATTAGATGATAGCAGATAATATTATTGTAAATAAAATGTATTACTGTGTTATAACAGAGAATCCATGAGAGGGTGGAAGATAGAGAGGCATTAGGAATGTCCAGCTCTGGGAAGTACCTGTGAGTAGTTCTGCTGCCTGAGACACTACAGGATCTGTCCTCTGGCTGCAACGCAGTGGCAAGGCCAGCTTTGCTCCTTTTGCTGCCCAAGGAACTACACAGTTCTTAAAGCTCATGAACTTCTCAAATTCCCAATCCCAGAAATTCCTAGATAGTTACATTAGGTATTAATTTTTACATTGTAATACTGCTGTGGGGTTTTTTTTCTGGAAGCTTGACTTTTTATTTGGAGTTTGGACTCATGAGTAAGATCCATGACTGCTTCCAGGTAATGGTTTATGATTACAGAAGGACTGTGTCCATAATTGTAAATCAAATTAACAAAAGCCTCTTCTCTGGCCCTAAAGGCAAGTGGCTTGTGTTTGTAGCCTAAATTGCTCTCCTTTGAAACAGAGCATCTTGGTTCATCCTGCTTGTGTGGAATGGTCCCTGGCTTAAGCCTCCCCTGCAGCTTGTCTTGGTCCTGTCTAGGAGAGACTAGTTCTTAGGAGCATGATATGGGCCAACACAGTGTCCAGGGACATGCTCACAACTAAGCATTTCTGCCCTGGCCTTCTTTAGCTTGCTAGCAGTGCTGTAGCCAGGAACACTGATATTCCAATTTGCTATTTTCTGTACCACTGGGGGAAAACACAGAAGAGAGAGGAATGATTGTATTCTGCTCACACATCAGTTAGCTTAGATTGCATCAGGAACCTGCTAAATCATTGTCTCTTCAGCAAACTGCCCAGGCCAGTATGAAAATGAAGATTTACCAAAGCTGCATCTATCATCTTTATGACTGTGACAGACCTTTATTCCATCAAAATTCTTTCCAGAGGGGAGTAGTATTGTGAATGTCTGCCCCTACCAATGTTGTGTTTAGCATCCTTAAAGGAAAACCTTGCAAAGGCACAACCTGCTTTAAAACTGCTAATGCAAAGGTGTAAAAAAGCCAAGAGAATTAAATGACTCCTTCCATGTTAAAGCAAAAGGATTAGAACTGCAGAGTACTTTCTGAGAGAACTGTGGGACTTTCAAAGGCTGTTCTCCATGTTCCTTCGGCAAAACCTATATAAACCTGTTAAATACTTCATCAATGAAGGGTGAAAGAAAAGGCAGTTGTAACACAAGAGCAGATGTTCTGCAGTAAGTCTTTTTCCTCTCTCCTTGCTGAAGGTCTGCTTCCCTGGCAAGTAGCAGATCTGCATTAGCTTCAGCCCTGGGGTGTGTGGTCACACTGTGCCACAATGTGGCACTGAACAACTGCAGTTCAGTCGTACTTAAGAAGACAGTAGTTTAAAAGTCACACTATAGGAACACATGGTGATTATCATTACTCCATCTCAGTATTTGGGAGTCTGAGCATCTGATATATGATGCCTTTTAAAAGGAACAGGTTGAAACCCTGCACCTCTTTGCAGTACAGATAAAATGACCATCATATATTTTATTGTTTGTGTTTGACTTAGTTATTTCTGGGATCTTTAAAAGTATTGCAGCACCTTGTCCTTAGCTAAACCTTTCCAGTAGCTCACTATTTCCTTGCATACAGAGTGTTGGTGATTGAGCCTACTTGGCATTTGTATTGCCATGTGTTGTGTGTATTTGAGATGTATCACAGTTGGAAATACCCCTTATAAATAAACTGTATATATACCCTCTTGATCTCTTTATGCATATAGATTCATTTCCAAGGATATTTATAAGTGATTGCCTGACTTTCAGAGTACTCCTGTAAGGCAAAAGTAGAGAAAATACACACAAACCTATTCTCTGTTCATGGGGGTTTTTTTCGCTCTTGTTGTAATAAATGACAGAAGACAATTTGTACAGCTAGGACCTGGCACTGTAAGGTGCATCTGGTCTGGCAGGTTGCTTAGGTTAGATGTTAGAGTATGTACTGTGATAACAATTAGGAGGTTTTGCCTTCCAGTTAATGTAGTTTTAAAAGTATAAAGGGGCCAGAGTGAATATTTTTGTGTGAAGCAGAACATTGCTTCGGAATGTACTTTCAGTATTTAATCTTATCCTATTTAATGGCTATATTTTAGTTGCACATTTTTAACACCTATGTGCAACGAGTTTCTGATACCTTTGTCTAAAGTACTGTCAAGAAGAAGATGTGGAAGATCTAAGAAAAAACTGCTGCTTCCATTGAAATTGCTGGAAGCTTTGTCATTCCTTCGAGGAGTCAAAATGACTGTGTTCTTGTAGAATGCTTCTCTCATATCTGCTACTTATGCTGAAGATACTTTATTATTTTCCGCATTTTTTTTTCTGTGCCTTTCTAAGATTTCTAACAGTTTCTGTAATAGTGTGTCCTGAATTTTGCATTGTTTTCCTAAGGGGAAACAATAACCATAACATAGGTGACCCTCCTGCTCTCAATGGCTCCCAGTACTACCTCCCATGTTGTGTTTTCTTTCATAGCTGTTCTGCTGTTGCCAGACAAAGTTCTATTCATTTATCATCCCCATATCAGTTTTCTGATTTGTTGTCCAGTAATTTATGACTGTTTGGAGCTTTGGTACTCATTACAGTGCCCCGTGACCCTTGTGACCTTCCTCCACATGCATTCTCTGCCACCTTGGCCCCTGGGCCAGTTTGTTGATGCTGTGAATTTCAGTATATATGTCCATACCAAGCCATGCAGCTGAAGAGCAAGAGCTTTGTTTGACTTGATAGCAAGTATCTAGAATTTAAGCAGTGAGAAGTCAATCGTACAGATAAACAGAAGCTGAGAGTATGATTCATAAGTTGTGTCTGACTATGTAGGTAGTGAGGTGTTGCTGATACAGTGATGAGCAAGAGAGGATGATATAGGTAGGTATACAGCAGCTTGAGGAGAATTTTGTAAATAAAACACAGACTGAGTGGCTTTCCTTGGAACTCAGTGAAATTCCCCCCAGGTTACCACTTTTCACAGAGTGGGGCCTTCATCCTGCTAGGTGTAAATGCCAATTGAATTACACTGCCAAACTGAGCATGGGCTAGTGCCATGGGCAGTTACCAGTGGTGGTATTTGTGAAAGCACATCACCAACATACTTTCTTTGTTCACTGCTTTTGGCGGTACTTTATAAGTACCAAGTAGGAAGATATGTTATGTTTTTTCCCTTTCATCTTTTCATCTCCTGAGAATTATATTTAAGACATGAAATACTGTGAACACTGGAGGAAGATGGTGAATGAGCAGGATGGGAGAAGAGAGTTGTTTCCTTTCTGATGACTTCAACTAATAGTGTGAACTTATTAATTTTTAAATTATGACTGATTTGATATTTTTTTGCTGTAGCATAGATCTTGGCATGGAATTACAATGCCAGCTATATAAAATATACAGAGTACATGTAAAATACATCTACATGTACCTGCATGTACAAGCATATAAAATAAAAGAAGAAAATAAATCTGCAATTATTTTCTGAGCTTTGGTCATTTGTTTCTGAAACAAGAAGGACTGTAACTTCCCAAAATAAATCCCCTCCTTGATGCAACCTTACACTTCCTCCTTAGAATATCTGGGGAAATGCATTTTGCTGCCAACGTAACATGCTTTAACAGGTCTCCTGCTGGGCAGACCTTGTGTCCCGCTGTGACAGCCATGACCATGTGTACAACTGATTGTTACTGGGCGATATAAATCTGATTGGAACATGCCCGTTAATTGGTTTGAGAGCTCAATATAGACAATGCTGTCTTGTAGCAGATTGTGTAGATAGACCTAGTCATAGGGTTAATTCTGCTTGACAGCACATCAGCAGCATCTTGAGTAATTACCCAACTTAAGTTTTCCCACAGTTGAATTGAGATCTTCAAAGGCTTCTACATTTACAAGTATTATTAACCGATATCTGAAACATGATGTTCCCACAAGGGCTAATTTTTTCTTCCTTTTATTAAATATACAGGTTATAGGGTTCATTTGCTAAGTGCTAAACCCTTAGAAGAAAACACTACTTGTTAGAGAGAGAAAAATCTGCAATGCATGACCAAAGCTAATGGTGCATAATGCACAATTCATTGTCTTTTTGCAAAGACTTTAAAAGAAGTTAAAATTTAGGTCTGGCTCCCTTCCTCTCTCCCTCTCTCCCACCCCCCACTTTCCACTTTTTGGAAAATCAAACCACTTACTCCTATGGGCAGAGTGAGTAAATTGAAGACACACATAAACAAAAACCTCCTAGGACGTTGTACAATTAAGTACAGATCATTGGATACAATACATATGACATTAATGAAACGATATCTGCTTCAAAAATAAATTGGAAACATTCATGAATAAATTAAATCCTCTTAATGACTTTTCAAAAATGAAAATGAATGAAAACTATTTATTTCATACAAACAACTGTATGCTATGATTCACAGTATAGAATTTAATCCTGTTTTAAATTTTTATTTTTATTTCTTCATTCTGTGATTTGACTTTTATAATGTCTTTTTTGTAACTCTACATTGTAGAAAACAGCAAAATATTAAAGATAATACTAATTATTTGGGTTCAAATGCCTTTGAACGCATTTAATGTTAATGTACAGAGTTAGTTACTGGTCTTGTAAAAAATTATGTTTGCTAGGGGAATCAGTCTGACAAATGGCTTTTATGGCATAGAGCAGTTCTTGTAACTTACGATCTTTTTATTTTCTTTTGCAGGTCAGAAACAAAGTTTGACTCCAATTCAGGTATGTTTAGATTTACAGTGTTTTACTGAATGTACACTATTCAGGTTAATCTCAAAAGAATAGTTTATCAGTTCAAGTTCAGTTTAGTTTTAAACAAACTGGGGTAGGTCAGTCTTAAAAAGGGTCTTCATTTCTCACCCTCTGAAAACAGGATTATTACTGTGAAACATTTACTTTCATTCCTTTCATCACTTGCTGTCTCTTTACATTTTCCCAAAAGATGATCAGGAAGATGTATCTTGCAACAGGCTTAAATTGATCCAGAAGAATTATTATACAAATAAATGATAATACAGACTAAAGCAAATGGAGGATTGAAGTGAAGTTTGAGAATGATCACTGCTATAGAGAGGAATGTTTTTCTTCCTGGTGGACAAAGACATTTCATGGGAATTTGAAGTCAGTGCAGCCTATCTGTCAGGAAACAGATGATTTGTCATCAAATTTTCGTGACAGATGCATGTACACAATACATGCCAGACCAGTCTGTAGAGCTCAGCTGAGGAGATTTACTAAAAGGCAGTCTCTCTCAAGTTGTCTTTTTAAAGAATTGTAATGTGTTGTAGGGATTGGGAGAGAAGTGAAGGTCAGTCTAACAGGTTAATGTGTATCTAATAAGACAAAAAAACACAGGGCAGCAAACAGGGGAACAGTTGTGAGAAAGAAACAGAGATCCTAATACCAGACTTATTTATTCAGTTAACTATTCCTGGGTGTTTTTATGGAGTTAAACAATAATAAATTAAGAATAGGCTGGTGTTCCGAAACTAGCATAAAAATCCATTGCCTGAAACGGTCATTCAAAACACATTTTTTGTTAGATTGAAAAAAGTCTGTTTTAAACAGGAAACTTGATATTATCATGGCTGTTTTGTTTTTAGACCAATGTTATCTTCTATATGGTTTGCTTAATGCAGTGATTATAATTGCTTATAATGTTATGAATTTTACAATATATATTAATCAGAGGGTTTATGTAATAGCATACTTCCTTTTATCCCAGTTATACCATGATTTGGGTTTAAATGTGAAGCATTATGTTGCTTTCTCTTTCCACGTTAGATTTTATCTTTGGAACTATATGGGAGTGAAATCTACAGCAGGAAGTGTTTAAATGGCCAATTCCTACATCTTGTATACTTGAGTCGTCTTGCTTCTATTATGATTTTAGTCTGTGAGTTTGAGGTTACCTGCTTTAAATACTGCTTGAATGAACTTTATGCTGATATTGCTTCTTGGATCATGACAAAAGATGGACAGATTACATGGAGGATAGCCTCTCACATTGTCCATCATTATCCACTTTATTTTAGTACAGTCATCAAAACCGAAGAGTGGAACAGAATGTCACATCTCACTTTTCTGTTGAGTGGAAAATGCTCTCTGCAGAGCTTCAATTTGCCTGGTGGATTAAGCTACAATTTTCTGACACTCTCTTTTGAAGCAGTTTTCCTGTTAGGTGCACTATTCTTCCTGCCCTTGGCAGTGAAGGCAGGGATATGGTGTTTCCCAGGGAGCCCAGTGTAGCCATAGAAGTTTGGCCATAGTTTGGCACTATTGCCGCTGTGGTGAGTGCCTGCTCAGTACGTGTCACCACATCTCTCTGCTCTGGAGCTCCTGGTCCCATTTTATTCTTTACCCCAAAACCTGTTCTTGGGACTGAGAATTACTGAGGTGTAATGCCTCAGTCTCATCAGTGCTGCATCTTTTGGCACAGGTTTCAGCTAACAACCAAGGGTAGATGTTAAAAATAGTAGAAAAAACAGATTAAGCACACAATTAAAATGGCATTTTAAGAAAAAAGAAATCACAGAAATTATATAACCTCAGTGTGCATTTCATGGCCAGCAATACCAAGGCTGAAAAAAACCTCATCTTTCTGTGAAGTCCAGCAGCCTTCCTTTCATAGGGACAGCACTCAGTTCTTCCACTGAGAAGCTCTTTGTGATAGTGAGATGGAGTTTCTCTTTTGTTCCCAATATGTAAGAGCAGAGGAGAAGTGGAGATACTGAGGTCAACTCAACACGCATCATCCAAATAAAACAGCACTCATTTTGTTTCCCCACCAAAGAGTTTGCTGTTACTTTCCACAAGCAGACAATAAGCCCAGACCTCCTGCTGCCTCTGGCTGAACAGGAGGGTGTAGGCAGTGAGCGGAAGGATGTGTTGGTGATGGCATTCTCGTAAAAAAAAATCTTTCTTTCGTATGGGGGGTGCAGTGCCCTATATAGGACCATGTTCTGTATTACACAGGCCTTTGAAGAGTGTAAATGTAGCATTGGTTTTAAAAGGGCTGTTGCCATTTGACACCAATGACTCTGTATTTATACAACCTTGAGTTCCTTGGAGACAACTTAAGGTATTTTCACATCCCTCATTTCATTTTGAATTCCCTAGACTGTCATTCCTGAGTAAAGCAATGATCCCACAAACTGGAACAAACATGCTTTGTTCTCATTTATCTTACGTTACTCAAAATGGTTCAAGTGTTGAACATGAGAATGAGGTTATTTTATTCTAGAATGCTTATTTTTTTCCAAGGAGCTGTTCTGTAACTGTTGCATGCTCTAAATTAACCTTAATGTTAATTCCAGTTAACTTGCAAGTCTAGATGTGCCCTTGTTAAGCAGTTATCCATGCTTACTATACTTGTCTTTCCTAGAAATATTTGTGAAGCATTGAAGAATTAAAAGAAGTCTTTCTGAAGCAAGTACAAAGTCAGAAATACAGCTTTTAAAGTGCCCAGTAGGCTCACTGAAAATGTAACCCTGGAAATGTTGTTGAACACTGAAATATTAGGCAAACATTGCCAAAAGAAGATTAATTTGAACTTGAGCAGTAAGTTAAAAGAAGGCTGCAAAATTCCTACAGTGATGATCAGGATTTATGATACAAATAGCTATAACATCTGTAGGGGACATACATTCTTCATATCATGACTAACAGTTCCATCTGAGAAACTTCTTTTTCTCTGCTGATTCTTTATAAGTCTATAGCTGGCAGAATTTCTGTCTCAGAGACCATGGGGTTACCTTCACGCTGTTAGAAGATGAAACAATTTTGCTTTCCTGTCATAATATGATGAATTTCACTGGTACTTAAAATACATTTTTTTCTATTATTTCTATCTTGAAAAAGGTCGTAGAAAGAATATTTTTTCCCTTAAAATTTGCTACGGAACAAAGTAAACCACAAAAAAGGCACAGCTGAAACAATTTTGTTCTAATTATTATTTTTTTTTTGTGTCTAAATTGCTTATTGTGCTATGTGCTTGGTTAGAAAATGTTGGAATTTAAGAATGTAAGAATTATATTGGAATATTATTGGGATTCATCTGATGAATAATGAATAGGTTTTGGGTTTTTTTAACTTAGAGGAAAATAGGTCTTCATGTTGCTGTTCTGTGACAGGAAGAATTTGTAGGTCTCAAAAGCTGTTGCTGAACACTGTCAATAGCATGATGGTAATGGTGAATTTCCTACTACCTACTGAGAAGGCTGGAGTTTTCTTGGGGCATGTCCTGTGATATTTTCTGTATCCTGCATGTCACTGTGAAGGTGAGATATGATTTTCAAGTGATAGTGTTGGCGGTGAAATCATGAAGTGTAAAAAAAAATTAGTTTTGTTCTGTGTTAAAAAGAAAGGGAAAACTCACAGACAATATATGAGGACTCCAGTGGAGTCTTTTTTGTATATGTGTCACTCAGACCATGGAATGTAGGAAGTCAGAGTGTGCAGGGTGCAATAAAGGGAGAGATGGGGAAGCACCACGCTGTAGAAACACATCTGTGAACTGAAGAAAGAGGAGTGCCCAAGGACACACAGTGTCTTCAGCTGTGTTCATCATCTGCTTTGCCAACTTCTCTCACAAAAAGAGATGTATCTCCAAAACCTGTTCTTCTGTCTTCCTGCTTCTACATACCAAATGAAATGTAGAGATAATGTATGTGAATTTATATGACCATTTGTGTCGATACTTTGGAAACATTCTGATTAGTATCAGGAATTAAGCTATAATAGCTGCCTATGCAGCTAGAGGCTGTCCTCAGAGACAGCTACAGACCAGCTTTTGTTGGATTCCTGCTGCCCCAGCAGTCAAATACAAAGCAAGTCAAGGAGCCTGTGACAGTTCCTGGAATTTCCTTCGCCTGCCTTGTCTGGACTCACACTGTCAGCCAGTGACTCTGCAGGTCATTTCTCCTCTCCACATTGTATTTTCCACCAGAATGAGTGTATCCCTATGTCTTCAGCACTGTACAATGCTGCCAGACCTCTGTGCCCATCAAAGTTCCCTTCCTTTCCTTTCTCAATTCCTGTATTTACTGGTATCTTTCCTTTAATGTGGCTCATACAATGCACTAATTTGCAAGGCTACATGATCCAGCACAGGTGCTAGAGAACAGTTGAAGAAAATTATAAGGTTGGGGGTGGTCAGATGTTTTCTTCTCTCAAATTCCTTTTGGCTACACTCCCAGATGTTCAGCAATAGGTTTTCCAAACTCTATCAGCTCTGATTTCCCCTAGCCTGTCATCAGTCCTATTGTATGAAAGTCATCAGTACAAGCATAAGGAACTCTTCACCCAAGTAAGGGAGAAATGAAAAGCAAAAGGCATCTTGAAAGTATCTTTCACTGACCCTTGCTACTAGGGAAGCACAAAAGAAACTTAACTTGCCTGAAACCTTAGGTTGCTGAAGCAGCAAGGTACTTAGTGATATCATCCATTGATCTAAATCATCAAAGGTCTAAATACAGATTAAGAAATCAGTTTCTAAATTTTATTGATATCAGCTTCTTCACCTAGGTTGTGATAGAGCAGTTCCTAATTTCTTCTTAGGAAAGTTGAGGAGTTTCAGGAACAGGGAAGAGAAGTGACATTTGGTGTTCTTAACATAACCACGTTGACAAGTTCAACAGTCATGCTACTGATTAAAAAATATTAAAAGATCACTTCCAGAATCTGTAACAGGGAAAAGTGGAAAAATAAGCTAAGATACTGAAGAACAGGAATGCTCCAGAGCTTTTTGGATGAGGCAAATTACCTCTCCAGGTTCTCCTTCAACTATTTCCTTCTCTCTTGCCACCACCAGCACATGGATTCTTGAAAAGGTATGGGAGCTGGCACAGAGAGATTGTGGGAGGCAGTTACTGCAAAAACAGAACAGCAGCTCAGATTATTTTGTCATTACTTGTCAGTGCTATTTTGTTCTTGGCATTAACAACTCTTCAAGTGGAGTGTTGGGGATGCAATGGTGGGAGCACATGACCTGTCATATTTGTTCAGCAGCAAGATGAGCATTTAGAGTCAGGTGCAAGCTGAACCATCTGATGTTTTCAGGGCTGTACTGTGATGTAGCTTGGAGTATTAGATGGCTGGGACATCTCACTGGTACACCCCAGCGCCACTGCACGAAGCACCACTTGTCAGCCTGTGGTACGAACTGTGCATTAGAACGGCCTTACTCCTGGAGCCGGGAATGTAATATCAACAAAGACAAATATAATTTTCTCTTTTTGTCATACATATACTTTAATAGTCATTGCTGCTTCTTTCTTGCCTTGCTTTGAGGATCTTGGTGAGAAGGATTTTACAATGTGTTTAAATTGGTCCTGTAATGAAAATATTTATATTTAGGTTTTCCATTTTATTACCATTAACATAAACAAATTCATCAGACTTATTTAGGAAAAAAAATTACCCTTCTTTCTAATTGCAGAAGACAATATTTTCTATCTTTTTTCACTGTAAACAGCTAAAAAAGGCTGTCTTTAAGAAACAATTGGTAAGAGTAGTCTGGAAGACATGAATCATATATAAATCATGATTTTATTCATGGAATTGAAAACTGTGGGACTGAGTTAAATTACAAACTCTACAGCAGATTGTTTGAGGATTTTTTAGTAGTTTTAAGTATAGCTGCTTCAGATAGGTTTGGTCTATTGGGAAGCTAATCTATTGTTAGTCAGCAAATTGCTCTTTCCAGTTAGCAACACTGAGCAGCGTAACAACCTTACTGTTCTGGATGGATGACTTTTTATAAATACAAAAGTCTTGCTTAGACCTGTTAAACATTGTGCAGTTTTTGACTGAACAAGGTTACCTAATTACTTTCCAAGAGCTGCTTGCATTGCAGTCTTGTTCAGTGGACAAAGCAGAAGAGTTTTGATGATACTATTGAATTATGCTACACTTACAAACTTCATAAAGAGTTTTCCTGGTCCTTTTTCGTGAAAATTCATTCAGTCAAATTAACTCTATTACAGACTAACTGTGATAATTAACATTGCCATAGTCCCATTGAATTAGCCAAAAAAGGAATACATGCAAGAGAAGCCACAAGGGCAGTTTCTGGTCACAGCTGTGGCCCACTGAGATGGCTATATAGCTCTAATGCACCGTGTACCTACACATGTACAGCTCAAGTCAGTTGTATTGCTACATTGCTTAATTACTACTTTATTCATTTAAAACATGAATCAGGGGATAAAATTTCCTGTCTGCTTTGTAATTTGAAAAATGAACTATAATTCATTTGTAAGTGTAGTGTTCTGGCATTTGCATCATGTAGATACTTCTGCAGAGGTTTTGCAGAATGGGAATGCAGGATGCTGTTTAGCTCACTGCATGGTGCCAGGATATAAGAATACTTCACATCTCAACTATCTTCTGGTTCAGAAGCAAGTGTCATCCATTTGGGTGTATATAGGTAGCTGGAATGCGCAGGTTTGGGCATAATTTGGATGGCTGATTCCTGTCTTCAGTGTTGTATGGACATCTGCTGATTCTGTATCATGTTCTAGCATTATCTGACAACTCTGTGATCTTGGGCATAGTACGTTTTTCCTACACCTTTTGCTCCTGTCCATTGCCTTTATAATTTTTTTTTTTCAAAATCCTTTGTAAGGAAGAGGAAGAGCTGTCTCCTGCTATTGAGCATGTCCAAGACCTAAAGCAGTGGAAACACTTTTTCATTTGAGATCACCTCATAGGTCCACCATAAATCACATCGTGGGTGGCCTTTACAAAGTGTCTTCTTCTAGGATAAGTAAATGAAGTTGATTTAGAAAGAATTTCTGGAAAGCAATGTAAAAGGCAGGAAGATGAATGTGTTCATGTGAATTAAGAGTATTTCTCTCGGCCTACGCAGTCACCCACACCACAGAATTTGTGTCGGGGGGTCTCAGTTCTCTGCAGAAGAAATAAAATGGTCTGTAAATGATCTTCTCAGGTCCAGAATTTCTCACCTAACTGAACAGCATGATTTCTGCAGCAGAATGCATGACTGTGGCTATAGATAAAGGCCTGAATTTGTTTGTTAAAATCCAATATGTATTAATAATAGAGTTTAAATAACATGTAAATATGATCCAAGGACTTAGGCATATGGGACAGAAAATACTTACAGAATATAAAACTTCCAAAAGCTCTTGAAGACTAATATTCCTATCAATGAGATGGGAACCTGTTTACCATAGTATCGTTCATGTATGCATTAATTTCCAGAAAAAAAAAAACCCACAAAACAATGTGTAAGATACTTGACATGGAGAACATTAAATGTTCTGATCAATTCCCATTCATTAAATCAGTTTGACTCTTGCAAGATTCTGAGCAGTCTGATGACTTCTGCAGGCCATGAGAGTTAAAGATGCCCTAGACTTGTTGAGGATCAGTTTTATGGTGCTTTCCATTTCCATGGTGGAAATACTATTAATTTTGAAAGGAAAGGGATGTGAAATCAGATATTGCCCTGAAAAGATCCTAATAAGATGTTTGTCAATATAGACTTGTTAATATGGTACAATGCAAGGCATTCTCAAGACAAATTGTTTTTTCCTCCTTAAAAGGACTCTTTTTAGGCTGTATCTCCCATCAAATATGCCTGTATTCACTCTGAATCTGTAAATTCCTTGCTTATTCTAGAAATGCATGTTCAGTCTCCACTACATCCTTCTGTAAAATTAACAAAAAGTTCTTAAGTGCTTCCACTCCCTTTTCATTCATTCACTCCCACTCAATTGAAAATTATTCTTCTTCTCTTTTTGGGTGACTAATAAATTTTTTCCTCTTTTATTTGGCTGACAAAAAGCAAGCTGAGGAGGTTGGGTTGTGGCGCATTCTTCATTTGTGTAGTGACTAAGGCTGTGCTGGGAAATCAAATGCTGACTCACTGGTTCCTAAACCCTTTTTTGGGTAGATCACGACATCAGTTGTCCTATGAAAAGGACATCCCTTGTTTCTCATAGCACTTTTATTTTCTGCCTTCTTGAAAACAGACAAGGTCAAAGGAGGAAGGAGCAGACTGCAAGGTGGCAAGGTTAATAGCCTCTGCAAGACACTAAAATCCAGTTCCTACTTGGCTTCTTGTGGAGGAGGGAAGTTCTTCTATTCATGTGATACCTTATTAAATCAGCGGAAGATGGTGAAAAACATGTCTTCTAGGCTGAGGGGTGGTCCCACTTTTTCATCCAGAGAGTCTAGCAGCTGCTTCATGTTCAGTTTCCAGTTTCACAGTAAAACCAAATCAAACCAAACATAACCAAACTAAATCTAACCTAACCTAACATAAATCCCTGGGTTTGGCTGAGGGAGAAGAATTCCTTAGGATGCTTTCCTTCAGACACCCTGACTTCCCTTTCCACTCTGGAAAGAGTCCACACCTTCAGTAAGGACAGCAACACCTTAAGGAGAGCAATAACATCCCTTGTGACAATCTGGCACTGCTGTGACCTGAACTGAGCTCCATAGTTAAGCCACTGGGACAAGCACGACACTGCCAGCCTCATCAGCTTGTGGGACAAAGGAGGGGGCAAGACTGTGGCATTCCGTGTGTGCCCCCCTGCAGCCCCCACACACTGTGTGTCAGATGCCTCTTTGGACTTCAACAGCTTATCTATGGGAGGCTGCAACCACACACCAGGCAAAGAGGGTGACTGAGGTGTGCCTTGATGAATTTAACAGGACAGGATGGTTATGATCAACGTGTCCGCTCTTTTTCTCATTATTTTCTCATTAACATAAAGTGCATTTTCCTGTTTTGGTTCTAGGCAATGTCTCATTGAGCACAGTATCTTTTGTGGCTGTGTGTATGTTGTCTAAAATAGCACATCTGTTTTGATTAGCATGGTTTGTGGGGTTATGAATTTGAATAAGAAAGACGTGCAAGCTGGTTTTGTTTCTTCCCTCTGGATTTGTCAGAGGAAAAAAAGAAACTTAACATCTTGTTTGTACAAGATGATGAGAATGATATCATAGAGTATTAGTTGAAATTGGAAGAAATCTGTTATTTGAAAAAAATTAGACTGTACAAACTAGCTAAGTGATAATTATTAATGACAGAGGATTCAATAAAGATTAAAATATTTAATGTTTTTATTTCATTGATGCAGTGTCGTAAATTTATGACCATTAAAAAACCATATGAAAGATCTGCCAGCTTTTACTATTTCACATTTTGGTCTTATGAAAACTGATTTCAGGTTTTGTGGTACTAAAAATAAAGGGAAAAATGCAAGCTGCTTTTAATCAAACTGGAATGTTCAGTGATCACCATCACAATCTTTACAGTGTTGATCTGAGTATGAAGCAAAGAACATTAATTTGTCTTTTGTTGACTTAATTTAGTGGCAACCACAGCCTTTAAGATGTAATGATAGACAAGTTTGTGTCATACCACTGCAAATGCCACTGTACATGTGAGCTGGCATCTGCTTAGAATTAAGTCCTAAGTCAAAACACCAATGAGGTCTGCAAGTTAAAGTTAGACACAATTTGCATCGAGTTTTATGTGAGTAAGGACATCATGATCAGGTCTTAAGCCAGACAACAATGAATTAAGTTACAAGGGCTGAAAGTATTTCTAAAAGTAAAGAACTGTATCCCCATGTGATCTGATCAGGAGTCTCAGCAACCTTGCTTTCCATTTAGGGGTGAATTACAATTCTCTACTGTTTAGTATAGGATTGTCTTGCCTGCCTATTGTTCTTTACAGAGTAAGTAAATTAAGTGGCCCCAACCTCTTCATCGTCATGGTCCAGGTGTCTGAACAATCTTAGATCTGTATGCCCTTCTCCAAATACCATGCCTATCAAGATCACAAAATTAATTTTCAGAGTGATTGTTGTGAATAAACCTGGAGCATCTATATTTAGCACTAATCTTTTCTCTTCTTTAGTAGCTGTAGCAATGGAATTGCTTTCATTATCTGCATAATATCCTTTTCAGGTTATCTCTGTGTCTGGCTTTCACACAGTCCCTGTGTGTCTGTGGAGAAACTATAGCATTTCCTTTGGAGGGATATCACTATATCGGGGGAGTGGGATCATCTTAACTAACTGTAACTATCTACCTTAACATAGCCCTTCGAGCTTCAGCTTGAGTCAGTTGGAAGAGATAAACATCCTCAGATGAGTTCATCCCTTCTGCTGGAGAAGTCTTTTTCTGGGTGCACTGATTCATCCCTTTGAGTGCCCATCAACTTTAGAGTTAGGCACAAAGCTTTGATGGTAAAAGTCAGAAGAGATTATCACTGGAATGGATGTGCAGAGAACCTGAGGATGAGTGGATGTGATCCCAAGTCACTTTCTGTGGCTGATGTTGTGGAGGTGTAGTGGAAAAAAACCAAAACATACATGTAAAAGGAGAACTACACAATTGCTCTCAAGTTCTGCTGGGTGTCAGTAAACCTCTTATACACGGAGCTTGTCTGGAGTGTATTTATGGGAAAGATGAGTTTAGTTGTGATTATTTTAGTTCTGTTTTTCCTTGTATGCGTTTTCATTTCCCTTATCTTACCTTTCTTAAAGAAAATCAAATCTGCTTATGTTTCAGTTATTGTTACCCCAGAGAATTACTGCAATTGTTATCGCTTATTCTTGAATTATGAGTAAGAATTTTCAGATGTGAAAAAGCTGACAAGATATGTTTTGTAAATTTAATGTTCACCATGGTTCATCTGTTCATGGGCAGGAAGAAAAATATGTAACTTAAAGAGATATAGCCTAAGGATAATAAAAAAGAATGAAAGTTGTTGTAAACATACTCAATTCAGCTTCAGTCAGGGCCCAAATATTAAACTGCATTTTGGCATGTTTCAGAAAGCATGTGAACTTTTCCAAAAGCTTAGTAGGAAGAGATTTTGCTGATTTTATGTCACTATTCTTGAGCTTTTGGAAAGTCAAAAGTCTTTTATTCTATGTTAACCACTCTAACCAAGTTAAAGACTCCTGACACAATAAATGTAGATATGAACACTGAAAGGTGTATTTTTAAAACATTAACATTTAGAGATGGAAGCATTCTGTTTCTGCCTCTTACTTTTCAAGGAGATGGTCATGAGAACAGAATTTCCCTGTTTATATTCTCATTTAAGAAGTGTTTACCCATAAGATTTATGGATTTTGAAAGTGCTCATATACTCACTTCCATACTATTATCTCCCTTTGTGTCAGTGCTTTTTTTTCCCTGTTACAGACACTATAAGGTATTTAAATGGAGTCCCAGGAATATTCATTCACAGAGGAGTGGGATTTGGAATGTCAATTGTAAGCACTGACAGAATATCTGGAAACTAATTAAGGCATACTTCGGTTGAAGAGTGGCAAAAAAAAACATGTTTGTGAATAAAAGATCTACTTTAAAAAAAGTACATTAAGTACTGTGATGAGGGCATTAGGGGTCTTGAAACAACTTTAAAAGGAAACAGAGGAAGATGCAGCATTTCACTGAAATAAAAGCACACTCTGCTTTCAAGTATCGTAAGAAACCCCTGATTAAAAGACGACCCTCAGAGCTGGACTTTAGGTCATGAGTTAGTGTTAGATTGTGGCAAACTGAATTTATGTTGGCCATCACTTACCCTGGTTAACTGGTTTGGCTGTTGAAGGGAATTAAAGGAGATCTCTTCTTAAATCATTCTATTTTCTTTACTATCTGCGTGTGTGAGACTCTTTCCTTGCCCTGCAGTGACCACGTGTACCTAGATCTGTATCATTGTGGCAGTATGATTAAACTCGGCTGCATTTATCTGTTGAAGATCAGTATGATGCTAAAATCTATGCCAGCAGCTGCTTTCACTCCTTTGGTTCCAGGCATCACACTACAGACCATATGAAAACTAAGTCCCACTCCTAAAAAAGCAAATAAATGTACATAGCAGAACTGTAATCTTAACTCCCTTGCTCTAGTCTCTGTAAAAGTAATTTCTTTAATGATACGTTAACATAAGCTTTCATGTTCCCCTTTGCTTTCTCACACCAGGAAGGTCTGTTCCCAAAGGACCTACTGCTGGCCAACAGTAACACACCAGTGAGACTCCCCGGTGGGACACGCCCCCTCCTGGGCTCCTGTTTCTGGGAGGAGGGAGGGAGTATCTCACCACCTCACCACCTCCTGTGAAGTGTATACACAAGGCCGAGTTTGGGCCCCATGTCGTCACTTACGTGGGCGACTGCTAGTATGGCACCCAGAATGGCAAGGCAACTTGGCCATATTTGGGTGGGAGTGAGGACACAGATCATCTAAATGCCCGTGGTCTTAAGCTGATCTGATTTTCCTTCATCAGATCAAGACAGGATGGACCATACAGAGACACTGTCCATCCCTCCCCCCTCTACCCTTCTTCCCACAGTGAATGGGGTTATTGGGAAACTTCAGAACCTGAAACTCATGAGATTTCCCCTGGCACTTTGCCTCTGAGAATGTTTCTACTTATCCACAAAATGATCGAGCTTTAATGAGTTTCTCATAATTTGTACTAGCAGTAACAATATATTTCTTTCATTCCTCTGCCAATAGTTCTTGCATTTTTTTTTTAATTTTCATAAACCATCTTGGCCAGTGCCAGGGTTAAACGTTACACAGATGGAGGTGGACAGTAACATTAAAATGCCTAAGTAATCAAATGTATTTTAGCCTGCAGTTCTGCTTTAACATTTGAATGGGAGTGTGTTACTTCCTATTTAATAACAAAAAGGTGCTTTGTTAAAGTAGCTGAAAGAAAAGGGAGAGTGTTCATCAAATTAATGAAGATTAAAAGATGAAGGGCATGCAGTGTCATCTTCACTGCAATGTAAAGAATAAGATTATCTAAGTTATGCAGACATTCTACTTTAAATTCAGGCTGTATTTACAGAAACTTACCACCCATATCTCATTAGTTCAATGTTATGGCTTATTTGTGCAAGTCTGTTTTAAAACTAATGAATGATGGGGAATTAGAGAGTTACAGCAGTGATAGCAGGTATTTAAAAAACGTTGAAAGCAAGACTGAAGAATGCTACACTCTCAGGAAACAAACTGATACTTACTGAAGCCCATGCAAATATTTAAATGATCTAATAAAGATCAGTGAAGACAAATGAGAGAAATAGTCTCATGGGATGAGCATAGGAAAGTAAATTGTTAAACATAGGGATAGTAGGAAGATATGCTAGTATAAAGCTACATATAAAATTAATGTTTGCTCTGCTTACTCAGTTTATGTATTTGCATGGATTCAAAGTCTTTGCTGTATGTTCTTACTGTAAAAAGAGGTAAAATGTTCAAATGGAGGAGGCTAACATTAGTCCCAGAGGGTGGGACAGCTAGGAATTCTTCCTCCTCCCCACTCCATCTCCTCTCTCAAAAATACAGCAAGTCAATAGGATGGTGCCTTGTGAAAATGAAACACTATCATGTTTCATGCCAAAATGTGCAACCATTTTAATCGGGGTGAAGGTGAGGCTCTGAAACTGATGTCCTGTACAGGTCATTAAACTGCCTGCAGGAGAGGGAAGTATGTTTTTTAGTCCATTTTGGAATGTGGGACAAATGTCCTCAGGTCCTCTAGTTCTTGCTCTGAAGTCTGAAGCTGCCAGGCTTGTTTTGGTTTTCAGTAAGCTGCTTGATGGGTTGTTGCTTGTGGCATGGGAACCAAGTCATTTGTCAGACAGTGACAGCGCTGTTGGCTCCATTTTCTTCCTGCAGAGATCTGGATGGTATTTTACCTCTTTAGTTGCTTTATAGGAAGGAATACTATTGAGAACATCTGGAGCGATACATTCACAGCATGAACATTTAAAACCATGGGTATGCCTCAGTTTCCTCAAGAGCTGGGAAGAAGTCAGGGAGTGCATAAAGATTTTTTGGTCTGACTGCAAACCGTTCAGAGTACTAGATGCCTGTTACATTTCAGTGGAGGCTTGAACTTGAAACAGTCCTGTTTAGGCAACTGAAAGCAGACCCTTTTCTGCTAAAGCTGAGTGCTTCACAGCCAGAATGTGTGTTATTTTGGTTGCAATCTGATGAACATATGAAAGGTAGAGAGGGAAGACCCAGCAACCTCTGGCATTCTAGTATTTCCCTGTCCCTGCAACTTCCATTGCTATGATGCTGCTAAATCTGACTCGACCACTCAAAACTTAAGTAAACAGAGATTGTAGCTGTGGGGAATTATGTAGTCTTTAAAAAAAGGTCTGAGTTTGTTGAACAGAGTTGAATCAGTACTGGAGTAGCTTGGTGTCAAAGGTTAGATTTTGTTAGATCCAAGACAGGGTTGGGAACTGACATACTGTAGCTTTTCTTGACTGATCTGGTTTTTTTCAGTGCTCACAGCATGCTCAAAGAATGAAAAGTACAGTCTATTTCAGTCCCTTTCCAGAAAAGTGCATCCTGTGCTACCTGCTTGCTGTGAAAATATCCCAGATAATTTCAGTCCTAAAGTCTCATAGTTTGTAATGTAATGCTGAGACAGAGGAGATCTTTGGAACTGAAGGATTACAGGCTTATTTGAATTATAAAGGCAGTGACCTCAAGCAGCCTTTTAGTCAAGTCTGTTGTTTGTGTGGTCAGCTTATAATCATGTTTCTGTGATATTAGTGCAAAGATGTAGTGTCAGTGCTGAGTTCAGAGGTTTAGCTTATTCTAACAGTAGAGTTTTTATCTGTCAGGGATATTGCAGTAAGTCATCTTTGCACTCACTCCTTGCCCTTCTACCTTGTGTTGCCTCCAGTGGCGGTTTAAACTCTCAGTCAACCATTGAGCTTGCTAGCCCAGGAAAAAAGTTGAATAATTTTCTTCTGGTTTAGTGAATTAAATTGTCTCCCCAAAAATGAATAAGTGCCAAAGCTGGGGAACAATGAGGAAGCAACAGGACGAAGACAACTCAGAGCAGGGGCAAGAGAAGGGCAAGAACTGATGGAGTGCTTCAGCCATCTCATGACACCTTCCCTTAAGTCTGCCTTGCTAAAGCTTCTCCTCTTTGCATACAAATATTAGAAGTTGTTTAAAACAGAAGCCTCCCATGCATTTCCCATGGTACCTCTGACCGCTGTTCTGCGTTGAATGAGTCTTTGGTGAAAGACAATCCCATGAAAAAAGTTTGCTTCCAGCAAGTAAGTGTGTCGTGTTCCTTTTGTTTAAAATCCTGTTTTTTTAATGGATGATATCCTACTGGTCCCTTGTCAAGATTTTGTATTTTGCCTTCTGTGCTGAAAGCATCTGTACTACTTTCTTTTAAGAATGAACCACAAACTTGTCTCTCAGAGTCTCTGTACAGCTCCTTCCAAAGGCAAATCAAGGCTACAGTTCCTTGACTTCACACTCCCAAACACACACTGCCTGAGAGGAAGTGCAAACGTCCAGTTTGTTGCCTTTTTGAGTGAAAAAGAAAAATTTCCTGTAGCATAAGAAAAAGATAATGAAAGGAAAAAAGAAAGAGGGAGGGTTGGCAATGAGAAGCTGCACACACAGGGTGTAAAAAGCATTAAATCAAATCAACATTTCATTAAACTCTCTACTTGCAGCTACCTTCCAGCTTAGCTATTCTTACTGACTGTATGTTGGTGTGGATGACGGTTTTGCTGCCTAAGTTCTGTCTTGTTAACAATTTTTCTTCCAGTTAAGACTTCCCTACATGTATCTGCTCATTTATTTTATCTCAGGGCTTTCTTGGCAGAAGTTTTGGTAGTAAGGAACCAAATCAACAATTGTGTGTATGAGGTGTGAATCAACTTTGCTTCAGTAAGTTTAGAACACCTCGCGAACTCATTTGGTGCTACTTATGCAAGGTTTCAGAAGAGTTTACTTTTGAAGTAAATAATAAAACAAAATGAGGTACAGCACTGTTTTTGAATGTAGAACGTTATTTTGCACCTCAGTAGGTCTGGTTTTCCTACTAATACAGCAATGGCAACTGGACAAGTAAAAGACTGATGGGATGAACGAAAGCAGTATTCCTTTCCTGAGCATGCCAAATCCGTTCTGTAAATGTGACATAAAAAAAAAAAAGCCCCCAAACCACATGTCAGAAGTCAGGCCTCCCAAGGCAAACCTGGACTACAGCAGTTTGCACAAACTCCTGCATCTCTTTACTTAATATTTCAGACATTAGAAGGATGATTTCTTTGGTGTACAGCTAATTTTCTGTTTTATTTAGAAAGTTTCCTCAAGGAAATAAAAGAATTAGTATAATTGTGGCTGAATGTTTTCCTGCTTTTGAAAATTTGAAGTTTTTATAAATGTTGAAAACATCCGTAGCCTGATACTTAGCAAGGCCTTTATTAATCTCTCTTAAGTAACAACTCTTGTGCTTATTTTGGGCTCCATTGGTCCCAGCACAAGCTTATCAACAACTTGCAACAGTTATGACGGCGGAACTGTCCTGAGCATGTATGTGAGATACCCTGTGAGAATAAATTGTGCAGAGACAGAAACTTATTCTTACTCACGGCTTCACATAAGCCACTGACCCCTTGTCCAGAAGATTTAAGAGTATTACAATAACTGATAGTATCAAGATTCTTTCTTTAGGAGTACTGGTTCAAGTGACATCTTCCATCATGTCTCTTACATCAGCTAACTGTAAGTAAACCAGCACAGGAAATGAGCCACAAAATGCAAACTGTTACACACAAAAAAGTGCAGCGCTTTTAATGATGCATCAATACTGTTGTAGATTCAGCGATGCTCTATTTTGATGTAAGACTGACAATGTTACAGCTTCTGAATACCCCTTGTTTTCTTTTTTTCTCTGTAGAATAAGCTTTCCAGTGCTACCACCCTTTCATACACTGTTTTTCTTGCCTGCAAGACTAAAAGATAGCCGCTGATAGAGAATTCTAAAAGGCTTCAGGGTAACAGAGTGAATTAAACATTCCTCTTCCAGCTGCTGCTGTTCACAACACGTTTGACAGTTAAAATACATCACACATTCTCTTGTCTGTTTTATATAAACAATTAGTATTTTAAGTGGAGTCCAGAATCAACCCCAAATAGGAAGATCCAGACAGGCAGTTCAGATAGGAAACTAAGCAGTGTTCTAAATTTATATAAAAGTAGTTTGCATTCAGTTCAACCTAGGCCTAACACACTGTCTACTGCAGCACATCAGAATGTGGAAGGTGGGAGACCAGTGGCTTGTCTTTTGTGGAAGAAGGTTTTCATTTTTCATCTCAAAATTATTTCAGAACAACTTTTTATCTGAAATTTTTAATATGAAATATAAAATGAAGGAGAAAAATCAAAATTAGAATATAGGATTTTTATTTTCATATAATGAATTCTTTGTCTAATGAAAAATTCTAGTTGACCCAAGATATATGTTGGAGAAAAGCTTGTTTAAAGAGAATTTTTCTTTTTCTTTTTGTCTTTCCTGGAATGAAGACATTTGAAATCACAGACCTCATTGAAACAAACAAAAAAATCTGGCTTCTCTGTAGGTTTACTTCCTTGAAGATGAAGCAAACCTGAAATAACAGAAGGGCTTTAATGCAAACTCAATTTTAGTATGGAGGCAACATAGGGTGCGTAATATCATTCTTTGTAGTTTTAGGGGTTCTAACATGATCTTTGCAAAATGCTAATTTATTTTCTAAATGAGAGAATTTTTAATAAAAATGTTTTAAACTGAAAAAGCTTCTCACGCCTGACAAAAGGCATTTGGGATGTAATATTATTCAGTTGTAAACCCATTCTTTTCTGAGTCTAGACCATGTATAGTTCCATAACACAGAGAAGATAACATTCTGTGTAATATTGCTTCACACAGATGGTCTTGAAATTCTGTGTACCTAAAGTCAAGGCCTTTGTGGGCATGAGGATCTCTCTGGAAACCTGTCAATTTTTCCATTGTCAAAAGCTAAGCATGCATCTCAATCTGAAGCTGGACCAGAAGTAGCTATCAGTTAGGACTGAACCCTCTAGTTACTAGCATGGGTAAAATACCTGATAGGAAGCATTTAGCCTCACTTCTGCTTGCTGGGGAGGAAGCTAAATTTTAGGTTATAAACTTTACATCGATGACTTTCCTTTTATTCCTTTGCAATGCTCAGTGGCCAATTGCACTGGGTCCTGAAGTGCAATAAGTGCAAACACTGAATCATAAATAAACAACTTACTAACTTTGCAAAAGAAAGACAGGCAATTAATTTCTTTTAAATTGAGACTTCCTCTAAAATGAAACAATCCCCTCAGAGCCCTCAGACAAGGCAGCTTCTGCAGCTGTCAAACTTGGTTTACACCTTAAAAGAAAGAAAAAAAGGAATAGGGCACAGGGAGTGAAAATGAAAACAGCTTCAGGTTGTTCAATTTCCTGTTTGTTTAAATTTGTCCTTCCTGACATGCAGATTCATCACACTCCTTTCCTGGTGACTACTTCATTAGATTAGTTTAGTCAGGTATTCAGAGGGATTTTTATCTTCTGACTCATAAAATTCTTGAATTCCCCTAAGAATTTCCTATGTCTGACTGGAATTTTATGTCTTTGTAATTTCAGCTGGACTCCTTGAAGAAGTTGTTCTCTAAATTGCTGGTTTTGAGGTCACCGAACAGCATCTGAGGAGCCAGCTAGAGCCTGACCCCTGCTTTTCAGGAAAATTGATCTGTGCTAGCACTTCACCTCTTAAAATTTTTATCAAAAAATTAGTTTTTAAACTCTTCCTTTCCTGACAGTATTTCCCCTTGCTGCCCATGCCCTTTCCAGGTGTCCACTTCAGAATATTTCTGCCCAATTCCAAAAATGCACCCTGGTGGCTCAAAGTGCAGCCTGCATGCAATCCCATCAGGTTTTAATAATTTCTCTGCTTTAAAAGGAGAAAAGCTGAGGTTATGTGTATACTGGACCATTTAGCAGTTGATGAGAAGTGCCTTTGTATATCCCTTCTCTGTCTTTTTTTAGTCCTTTCTGAGGAGGGTGAGAGCCAAGTTAGGCTGGAGTCCTGGTATGTGCTTCTTTGAAGGGTTTAGTGAATTGAAGGTGATGCTTTTTGACATGTGAGCTCCAGAAATGTACCAAGTGATTGTAGTGCCAAACTTGCCTGTTGCACAGGGACTTTGCCTGCCTTCGCCGCCCTCTCGGTGCAGAATGACGGTCCTTCCCTGCCCTGGGTCACCGTGGCTCCGCTGCGCCTCTGGATGGCTTTGAAGGAGGAAACAGACAGTGGAATGACACACTGCTTGTCTTCCAAAAGTCTGGGGGGAAAAAGTGGAAACAACCCTGGTCACCCCTTTGCAGTGTTGGTGTCTTGTGTCCTCTCCCGGGTCATGGTGAGCTCCTGGATGGGTTCCCCGAAACACGGCTGTACGTCCTCTGGCACGTGTGTCTGTCTGTCCTGGAGGTTGCTTCCCTCGAGTACAGTTGTTTATGGAATCAGCAGGTGGAGACAAGAACAAGACCATGCACTGAGCCACTTCTGCCGTGCTCCCCCCACCCGGAGTGGCAGTGGCACTGAAGGGCGGCCCCAGACAGGAGCTTCTGCCCCACACCCCCGGTGCCCTTCCGACGGCAGGGGAAAGGGAGAATGGTGGGGAGGGGTACACGTCCTGGGTGATGGTCCATGCCCAGCAGTGGAGCTGGGGTGCCAGCACCACCGGGGCCCTGGTCCATCACCAAGGTCCAGAGGAGAAAGCCCAGGGAAATAAGAATACAAAGCAGCCTTCAGCGTTAGAGAGAACAATATCCAAAGAACATCCATAGCTGATGATGTGAATGCCAGCTACTACAGCTAGCCTAGTCCTGTGGGAAGCATCATGTAATAGAGGCAAATCCCCATGAGTACAGCAGAGTTTTCCTTGAGATACCTGAATGCCTCTATGAGAGAACTTAATACCCACTCACAGAATATTCTGAGTTGGAAGGGACCCACAAGGATCACTGAGTCCTGCTCAAGTGAAGGGCCTATACAGGGATCCCTATACAGGGATCACACCCGCAACGTTGGTGTTATTAGCACCATACTCTAACCAACTGAGCTAATCTCAGGATCTTAGCATCTTGCCTGTCTCCAGTTTTCTCCTGCATATTGGCCCATTTTCTTTGACTGATTCTCTCTAAATCTTCTCTTATTTCTCCTCTCATTTATTGCACCAGGTTTCGTTTCCAAGCAAATTACTCCTTCTTACATATGTCTTTACCTACAGTAGCATAAAATAAAACAAGACCCTGAAGTGAGTTGGATGTTTACAAACCAATATTATTTGTCTACAAAAACATGTAGGGAGTGTAATTGACTTCCACTGTGACTACTCATACTGTGCCTTATTACAAATGATCATAGCTTACCTTGAAAATGACTTCCATGTCTTGAACACTGTGTGTACAGTACATTTGGGTTTTTTATATATTTGAGTAAAAAATATAATAGAAGAATGATCCAGAAGGAAAAAGAAGACATCAAAGACGCGGTCATGGAAAAAATAGCACAGGCACAAAAGCAAATAACAGACCAGTGCTGAGCTGATGTGTGCAGCAGCCATGTTCTTGTTAGCACTTGCTCAGTCTTTGGAAGATTTCAGAGGCAAGCTGAGCTTCCCCCAGGAGACCATTAAAGGAGAACAGCTCCTCATGAGATTGGTTTTAAGTAGTTTGCTGTTTATTTCCATGAACTGTGTTACTGATTACATTGTATGGCTGTGACAAGGTTTCCTTTGAAAACCTTCTTGAAAGAAAATGTAGGTTTTAGGAGAAACGGCATGCTTTGCTTTAGAAACTGTAACAGAAAGCAAAACAGAAGGTGAACATTACAATCAGAAATACAAACTTTTCCAATTCAGTAGTTTTCAGACGTTTTCAAAGTAAAAAGTTTTCCACAGAAAACTTAAAGGAGTGTACATGAGTGCATGTGTACATGTATATTGTTTTTGTCAGAGTTTGCTGTGACGACGGGTCTTTATTTTCTAGTCAGCATTATTACCCACCTCCTTTTGTTTGCAAAGAATATTTAAACTTCCTCCCAAACCAGCACTAACTCCAAAGAATCTTACCCCTCATGTAATTCCTTTTTTTTTTCTTCTTCTATTAGGATTTTGTGCTGTGCCTGTAGCTTTTGCATCCGTTCATGCATGACAGCATAGTGTTCAACTGTGCATTGTAGAGACAAATTCTTAGGCAGAGGGTAATGTAAAGTTACCCTGGGTACTGAGTCCAGGGTGGCAGAAATACCTCAGAAATCTTTGCATGAAGCTGCAGGGAGTAGATCTTACACTTCCCACGTGAAGGAGGAATTCAGGGCTAGATTCCTTGCAGGGCTTGATCAGCCTGTAGTTCATGATGAGATGTTCCTTCTCTGGGATAAAAATCCTGCTCTAGAAATGTATCTATTTTAAGCGCTAGCTTAGTGGATAAGATGTAATATTAGGTGAAGAGGAGAGCTTTGCTCTCCACTGCTTCATGGTAGCATGAAAAGGAGCCATACTGCACCTCTCCATAGTCTCCTCCTGCAGTGTCTTGTCCTGTGGCCAAATGGCCCTTACAGCAGATCTAGTGATTTGAGGCTCTGTCTTCACCCTGCTTTCCGTGCTCTGTTCTGTCAACCTTTGGCAGACATTGGCATCAGCTAACTGCCCCAGTTTTTGCCCAAATCCTGACAAAAGCTTTCCTTGATGGCCAAGAAAATTATGTCCATTCTTAGTTATTTGTGATCAAGTTCCCTTACCAAGACAGCTTATTCAATATCTAAAGTAAACAGAAGAAAGGGGGTCTTTGTATTTCTTTTCTTTTTGCTTGTGTGTTTGGTTGGTTGTTTTTTTAAATCAGTGTAATCACTTTTTCCCTTGTTTCAGAACTTTACAGCAGTAATGAGAACCTATTTGTCCAGCTGAAATGAAGAGGGTGCTTGTACACTCCAGCTCAGTGCTGGAGGCACTGTAGAAGGAGGTTCGGTGGAAGGAATATAACTGCAAAAAGGGAAGACAGTACAGACTTCTTTTTTTTTTTTTTTAATGTAGTTAAAATTAATTCAGTCAGAATTCCACCTCTGCAGTTTTAGTTTAAGTGTGCAACTGAGTTCTGGCTGCTCTTTACAAACTTTATTTCCCAGACATGCATAACAATGCTAAAAGGAAACTCTTTCAACAAACAACTTGTGGATGTTCGTTACTTGAAACACTCCATGACAAATTTTTCAAATATGTACTTCATCTGTGACTGCTGTTCATTTCAGTGCCAGATGCTGATTATTACAAGGTTGCATTTGCTGTTTTTTTTTTAACTTTCTCTGTGAACATACTGCATTAGGATTTCAGTTTTGTGAAATCACTTCCATCATAAGGCCTGCCAGCTCTACTTCTATCCTGTTTTACTCATCCTATGTGAATCTATTTTAGTAAGTTGCATAGATAACTCATAGGTATACCAATTGCAAGATATTTTGCAATATATACATTTGTTTTACCAATACTGCTTTTGGAAGGAAAACAAGAACATATATTCGAAGTTGAATGCTTTGGACTGAGGTTATTAGGTCAACAGTAAATTTTAAAAACTATTTGAGACATTTCTTGATGGCATTTTAAAATTATAGCTTAAGGTTACACTGCTTCACACAGTTCTGTTTGGCTCCTTTGATGCTGAAGATCTACAGCTGACTTATGTGTAAGATATATTTTTAAAAACATTAGCTATGATTTAAAGTAACAAGAGACACTGTTCAGATGAGGGGAGAAATCCATCCTTTGGGAGGAAGCGAGTTAGGTTCAGTAGTTTTGTTGAACCTGAACCAGGAAAGAAACCAGTAGTAACTCAATCTGTGTAAGAAGACTTGAGGAAGATCCCAGCTTCTGCCTACCTGTAGATTTTAGCAGCAGCCTGTACATTCAAGATGTCAGGAATGTTACAGAGAAAGGCTCTAAAAGAGCGGGCTTGTATTTATCTGTATTTTAGAAGAGTGAGAGCACTAAGGAAGCAGCTAGGGCAGGAGCAATATTGTGATACAGTTATTAATTGCTAAAGAGAGTAGGCTCCTTGCTTTTGTTGCTCAAGAGACATTGGGGCACCCTTGTTCTGAAAAATTCAGATGTCAAATGAAATCATAGACGCAGTTTCAGATCTCCCTTAGTAAGTAAATGGCCCGTCTTCGTGAACGAAGAGCCGGGGAAGGTCCTTACCCGCATATGCAGATAAGGCCTTCGAGCCTGCGC
>JAWWES010000041.1:32664489-32687423 GCA_035583135.1 Lophotriccus pileatus
CCTGACCAGGAATCGAACCTGGGCCTCAGCGGTGACAGCGCTGCGTCCTTAACCACTAGACCACCGGGGGCTCCCAGATCTCCCTTAACAATCATTTTAAACAATATAATATCATCCCACTTACAAAGAAATAGATCTGGATTGCATATGCTGTTTCACGGTAAGTTGTTTTGATGCTCAGAGTGTGGTAGTGGAAGAAAACAAATACCACCTTTATTCATGACTTTCACTTTTTTATTTCCCCAGCGAGAAACATAAAGGAAAAAAACAGATGATGATTGTCTCATAAAAGCTGCTGTTAGAAGTTCAGTTGTTTTGAAACATTCCCTTCCCACACTGTTCTGCCAGAGTGGTATTTGCCTGCTGCAGTAGCCCAACTTTGCTGTTAGAAATAAGACCTCTTTTTACCTTTTCTTCCAAAGTTAAGCTTCATTTTGTCTTTGTGTTGTCTGCCTCCCTGCTGACCACAGCCAAGCTACCACTCTGAAGCTCTTTTGGCATGTTCTGCTGAAAAACAGTACCACGTTGTCCTTCTTATATCTGGATGGTGCCAGAAAGGAACAGCCTTTTTTTTCTTTGTGGAATACATATCTAATGTAAAGCTGTTCACTGGCGAACAAGAATGTTTCAGTGCCCAATTCTATTCCTAGCTACATTTGGGTAAATCAAATGAGCCTCCACATAAAGTAGTGTTACCTGATGGTAAAACAATTTTAAGTAAGAATATTCATTATTCATTAATCATCATGGAGATATTATGAAAAATAACCCAGGGTGTTCTGTGTTAGCCAAAAAACCCCCCTATATCTTCACAGGCATGCTACATAATAGCAACATGTCACTTTGTAGTTCTACATTAAACTTTTATGTGAGAAGTTACAGCTGTGGATGCCTGTGTCTTTCAGATTCTGTTTCAATAAACCTTTGAGAGAGAAAAAAGTGAAGGCCCTTCAGCTTTACAGCAGTTTCAAAGCAGAAGCTTTATTACCTTTTTTTTTAATCCTAATACGCTTTATGTTTTTAAACAGACATCGCTTCTCAGTGAAGATAAATGATGAGACTCTACCTTAAAAAGCCTTTGGGTTTTCTTTAATCCGCATTAGGTTAAAAGGGAATCAGAATTCTAAAAATAGAGCACATCACAGCAACAAGGTATTTTTCAGGTCAAGGTCCTCTTTTCCATCTGGTGCCATTTGGTAGTTTGAACATCTTCCATCTTCCCCTAGTTCTCCATCTGTAAATAACTCACTGAAGTAAATGCTTGGAACAATTACAGCAAAGAATGATAGAATGCAGATTGGACTTAATCTCTTTGGGATCTAAAATGAAAAACATAACTACAAACATTGCAGTTATTGAAAAACTGCACTGGTCTCCAGTCGGCAGGTGTATGAAATGGGAATAATGTCAGAGCATTACGTGTTTTGGGATTGCAATTGTGCTGTTCAAAACAATGTCAAAAGGTGTATTAGATCAGGAGAGTGGAAAAAATAGCCTAGCAGGGTTGATTTGCAAAAGTAGCCTGCCATTTTACTTCTTCAAATAATTATAGACTCATATTTTAACAATTAGATAGATATCTAAGTGCTTGCATCCATCTATTAGGAAGCTGGACATCTAACTAGAACAAAGTGTATGCAGACATGCAAAACTGGAAGGAGGTTTGAGATGCTTCTAAAATTGATTAATCAATCAGCTGCTAGACTGCTTTCCAAAAGCTTATGGGAACAAAATGTCTTTCTTTTTTCTGTGTGGTCAGTATTGCCCCGAGAAAGAGTCCTGGAATAGCCTATGAGATAAAGTGCTTCAGAACTTCCTGGGTTAATGTGAAAGGAACAATCTACTCCTGTAGGGTTTCATATCTCTACCAGGAATGCACAAAATGGGCTGGACTGTGGGCACACCATTTGCCCTCACTGCCTTCCTTTGGCATTACAAATTCTTTGGCATCTCAATTTGAGGAGACAAACTCTTCAGTTTGTCAGCTGCTTGGGACTGCTATGTGCTGTCTGTCTGCGTTGTTCTTATACCCACCCTGTGCCAGCTGCTTGTATAGTGCCTGCCACAGATGGCTCATTAGTAATATTGATTCAATCAAGTACCTAGAATAGGAGGTCTGAAAGTGAGAAAGAAAATGCCTCTTTTGAATGATTTGAAACCCTCTGCCCATGGTGACAAAAGGAGCATCCAGCACTGGTTACCAAACCCAACGTTTCACTTCCTGCCTATTCTGTGTTGCTGCTCAGGGCAATACCAGGCAAGAAAGCATTCTTGGATGGAGAAGATAAACCACTGTCCCCTCTTTGCCAGAATAGGGACCATTATGAAAAACAAAAGATGTGGTTTTGATGAGGGGGTGTGGGGTGAATTTTAGAAATGTTGCGCAGCTTTTAAAAAATATTCTAATATTTGTCCTAATATTTTCTAAATATATTTGTCCTAGAATGAGGAAGAATGGGACATAACTCAGTATGTGTAACACCCAGCAGCATAAGATCCTTTCTATTACTTATGCAGGATGGAGCAGAAAAGATCTGTCAGTAATATTCAGTTTACACGTTTTTCACTGGTACTTGACAGAAGAAAGTTTCATTGCTTTATTTAGTGTATTTTAGATGAAAGAAAGGATAATTGCTATATATCTGAAAAATTATTCATCTCTGTGGCTTGCTTATTAACTTAACAGAAACTGACCCTTAGGACATACCATCCTGTCCCCCATGCAAAGGGTTGTCAGAGTGAGCACAAACATAAGAGATTCTTTTTGTAAAGCCTGTTTATATTGACAGTGTGGTGCAAAGTGGTTGTGAATCTAAGAATGAGCCCATTTTAGGTGTCTAGAATGCAATAAAAATTGCTGGCCACTAGTGTGTCACACTGTCCCTCAAAGTAAACTTTACTTTCAGGGATAAATATATTCACAAATCTTAAGTGCTGTTCACACACACAAAAGTGCAAATATCATTTGAAGTTGTTCACTCAGCTGGGAAACTCCTCCCACTCTCATCTTGTCTCTTGCAATTACCCTTTGCCCCTTTCCTTCACAGGCTCTTTCTTCCTAGCTGGTATGTTTTACCATCCTTCAGAAGACAGCAGCCTCGTTCCTGCTGCCCATCAGATGTGGCGAACTAGACCTGACAGAAAGCCATCACTCAGAGAGGATTGATTCTCGGAATCATAGTGTGCAATAGGTCTCCTCCAGCGTCCAGCCTCTGCAGTGCTAGGGGATACTGTTTCTCTCTGCTTAGCAGAAGCAGAGGAGATCCAAAATCTTTCCCTCCCTCCCCTCCACCATTCCCTATAGGAGGATGTGCTTTACAAACAGCCAGATAGCTTTCAAAATGGGCTGAAGCTTTAATGCACAGCTAAGGGAACCTAAAATGTAGAGGGAGCCAACCATTTTGCAGTCCTACAGCTGGGAGGATGTAGGGGTGCAGGAGGATGGGAGCAGGGGCTGGAGCCAGGGTGGCAGGAGAAGTGGCCTGGCGCTTGCAAAAAGGGAGGCCACTGCTGTGTCATTTACCACTTATAAAGACAGAGTGATCATACAAAGGGTCCACAAGGTTCTGGTTGGCTTTCTATGTCACTAGGAGTTGGCTGATATGCAGGCAAGGAGGCTGCTACTGCTACAGCTTTGAAGTAGACAAAATGGCAAGAGAAGGCTTAGCAAACTATCAGATCGGTTTTCCACTATAGCACAGGAGGGGAAATGAGACAGCAAAGAGGGATTGATTTTCCTGGTCAGTTTGGCTCATCAACTCAATGAGCAATTCACTCATCTTCCTTTCAAGGTCAAGAGAGTGACAGTGTGTCTCACTGTGCCCTTTAGGACCTTTTCTGTTCCAAGGTTTGCTCAGTTTTCTGTCAACCCTAATGGAGTTTGTCCCAGGAATGCTGGTGCCTGGGTCGCCGTGTTACTTGAGAAGAGACGACTTGATGGAGAGTTAAAATTCCAGACTGTGGAGGCACAGTCTGTTTCCTATTCCCTCTCTTGGGGACCATATGTTGCAGTGGTGGAGCCTGTGGAACATGTGTCACATGTAGCATGAACTGACAGCCTAATCTGAAGTCACTCCAGTTGGGTACAAAGACTCCTTTAGGAGAAGCTTGCCTGTTTGTATGGGTTTCAGATGACTGTAGTTTTTAAAAATGCATGGAGTGCATCTAAAGCAAATAATTTTTCTGTGGTGAATGGGAAGAGCAAAAGGAGAAATATGGAGAAAGAAGAATGGATGGTCTTTCTTAATGTCAAAGTTGACATAAACACATCTCCTCCAAAGCCTTCTCACAAGATGACTTTCTCAGCAAGACACAGATTGCTTCAATCTCTTTGTAGCAGTCTTTGAAGCTTCCCCCTTATTGCTGTTATGGAGGAGGCAGGGTTTTCTTTGAGAATTTCTGCAGCCCTGAAATGTGCCTCCTCCAAAGGCTTTCACATGATCAGATAGTTGGTGGCTCCAAACAGCTCCCTCTTTGGAACTTCTGTGCCATCACACAAGGGTAAACTGGTATGTCTGTTTTGCAAAATTATTAAATTAAGAAAACTAAAAAGGCTTCATTAAAAATATTCTGACTGGGTCTATCTAAGGCTTCAGTTTTCATCAGGCAGTGGCTCAGCTAAGAAGATGATGAATGGAGTTGGAAAGGAGACACCAATTAGGAGACATCAATTTTTCTGTCAACAGGATAACCCCTTTTACAAAACTTGTCATATGTTTACTTCTTTTCCGTTTGTGAAGGTAGTTGTTTGGCAGCAGTATTTTGCATGAGGGGAAGAATTTATGATTTTTTTTTATGGTTGTCTTTGCTGTTATTGTTTTGAGTTCCTGTCTTTTAGGATATTTTCCTTGTTCAGGGTTCTTGCTCCTCAGTCTGTCTGCTGTCTGTAACCTTTCCATTTTTAATATTTGGAAGGGGGATGACTAGTTATTTCTGCAGTGAGTTCTGGACTGGAAACTCTTGTGATGGCAGTAGGCACCTTGGGAGCACAGGACTTGGGGATTGTGATGTCTTCAGGTAGCTTAGGAATGCCACTGTATGTGTGTTCCCAAAAGGAAAAGAAATACATTGCTGAGCATTTATTTGTTAAAAAAATCACATTAGTTATGTTTATATCCTAGTAAATGTTCTTCCATATTTAATAATTTAAGATACAATTGAAGACATATGGATTTTTTTCCGGTTTACACATTTTCTTTGCGCACATTCAGAAAACTTGATAGCTTCCATATCTCCTTTTTACTGTACATGAAATTTTACTCACTTTTCTTATGGGAAGCTGTATATAACCTCTATTTATCTGCATGCAGTGATTTGCAGCTTCTGCTGTGTTTCTTAATAGTTTATTGCAAGTCATTTTATGAAATCACTAGTAGCAAATGCTTAACAGATATTAGAATTAAAAACAAGGAAGTTCTGTATTCTTAGGCATATGTGTAACATGTGGAGAGAGCAAGAGCTGCCTGTGCATATTATATTTGGCAAGAGACTGAATGAGAAGAACAGGTAGCTGGTGAGATTTCAGATGAGCACTGGTAGATGTTGACATGACCTTAAAGCCTGTCAGGCTCTTATGTGAGAATCCTGCTTCAGGAAACAGAGCATTATGACGGGTTGTTGAGGGGTGACTGGAAAGTTACAGCTGTGTAATGGGTTGTTGTTTACCTGTGTTGTGGAGAGGGGGAGACTTTACATGGAATAGTTAGAGCATGGAAGGTCATTATTTAGGTAAGTGGCTATTACTAGGTAGGTCAGGTATATACCTCATCATCATCTGGTGTCAAGTCATGCAGCTCAGTGCTCAGGTAGCAGCTGCATTGAACATGCGCATTAGTGAGTGCAATTGTTTTGTCCTGGAAGTAGACCACATGCAGACTGTCCACTAGTGTCTAATATAGGCACAATTATGATTCCACTTGTCCGTGTCTGATCCGAAGCACTCATTACTGTTCTGAAATGAGACACAATAGTAGTCATCTCACTGCCTCTAATGTGTGATGTGTCAATGTCTGAGCACATCTTTCTGGATTTGCCTTGGTGAAGGCAAAGGTTAAGGCAGGGTTTGGGGCTCTAAGTTGCAGTTTCCCAACTCTTTTTTAAAAGTACCTTTAGACTGCAAAAGCAAAAGCACTTGTGTTTTGTAAGATCTTGCTGTTTATCTTCAGGGTGGAATTTGTGCTTTTTTTAAATGGATGATGAGGCTAAATCTGGCTTACCTGAGCAATCACCTTTGTTCCCAAGATAAAATGCTACCACTGCTTTTGGTGGAGTGCAGGAATACCTGTGGAGATGGAAGATGGGCAGCTAGTGGCAGCTTAGTCCTTTCCTGTAAACAACTTTGTATTTAGGGGGTAAGGTGTTTATCCAAAGTACCTAAGTGATTTAGGATAAAACAAAATCTCCATTTCATTTATTTCCAGGCTCTGAAGCGAAATAAACATTTTTCAAAGTGTGATTCTATCCTGCTTTTTACAATGGTATCTGCCACAAAGACACCCTCTTTTCTCACCTATCTTATTCCTCTTTTCCAGGTTGGCCTTCTTTTTATGATGTGATCAGTCCCGATGCAATTACTTTCAATGATGATTTCTCCTATGGGATGCATCGGATTGAAATATCCTGCAGTCAGGTTAGTTTATAGCAAACACAGACGATTCTGATGGCAAAGGCTGCAAAAACCATTACAGTGTGCTGTACTTTCCTTGAGATTTGCGAACCTTTCAGTGCTATTAAATAGTAACTATTGTGAGAGGGCACAATGGGTCGTAGGTATAACAGCTGAGTGGAAGGAGCTGAGGCACAAAGGGCTCGTTGGAATGCACATTGTTGTCTTATGTGAGATTTAACAGAGCAGATGTAAATGGTTGGACTCAGTGCTGAGGTTACAAAAATCAGCCTTCCTGAAGAGGGTGCCTTCAAAGGAGACTGAGCCTGGCCAACTGATTCCACACGTGAGTAGCTGAGAGAAGTTGAAAGCAATGGGGCGACTGTCTGTGTGCTGATTCCATCACTCTACATTACTGTGCAGCCGTGCTAACTCATTCCCAACACTCATTCCCAGCGCAGTCCTAATGGCTGCTTCAAACAATCCCATCTGCCAGAATAATGAAGTCAGTAGTCATTCAAAAGATGCCCAAATTTTCCGTTATCTGTCTCGTTCTACATTCTCTCATCCTTTGTACTGCCCTCCTTTCTATGAAGTGAATGGCATAATCATTACCTAGCAAAGGGAGAAGCTGCTGCACTGGTATTCAGCAGATGTACCCAGCAACTTGCAGTCCTCTAGCTCCGCACGCTCAAACTTCTCCTGAGAGAAGCAGCAGCTTCATTTGGGCAGTGATAATTTGCTGTTCTCCTTCCAGACAGTGTTGTTGAGGGGGTGACTGATTTCATGCCTGACAATATGAATCCTTACTAGTCTGTCAGTCCTCATGTATAACGCTCAGAGTGAGTTAAGAAACTTCTCAAGAGTATCCATTACCTTCAGTCTGCATAGAGCATTTGGCCCAATATGTTAGTCAAATTAGTGTGTCTGCTACTTTGTCATGTGTACTACATAATTCTGTAGTTTTTACATTCATTATATGCTTTAGAAGATCCATTCAACACTTTATGGGAACATCCGTTTCCCTAAATTCCCTAGCAAGGTAGCAATGGGACGGCAGATTGGGAAGCTCATGCTTCACCAGTGGTTACTGGCATAACCAAAAGTGCAATCCAGGCTCTTTAGCTCTGCTCAGTGGGCCTGAATAGTGCTAAAATCAGCTTACTGCCAACTGCTGAGCCTGTATCTGTTGACACACTTCAAGAGATGGCCAGAGCTCCTGGAGAAGCCCAAGGCAGTCTGTGGTCAGGCCAAGGAATCTGGGAATGTCATTTACCTGCTGCCAAACAAAATAGCGTTACCAGAACCTGAGACCAGCAGTATTAGCAGCAGTCACATGCAGACACCATAAAATCAAAGCAAAACCAAAACTAAAACCTGAATTTGAAGGAAAAAATATGACCAAGGTTGGTATATGATCCAATAGCAACTTCCAGACAGCTATTCCAACTTCCCAGGGCAGTAACCCCACAGATGATCAAGTCACACAGGAAAACAGCCTGGGGAGTGATGAGCATCTTTGCAGCCAGTGCTCAGCACAGTTAATACTGCTGCATTGTGTATCTATAACAAAACCATTTTCCTCCCCTCCTCTGAGCACCAGGGGTGTGAATCACACATGCAGCTGCAAAAAAAAAAAAAAAGTAAATGCAGTTTTACTGCAACCTGAAAAGCAATGGGATTGATATGGCAGGCCTTGGCAGAAATGTGGAGAAATACCTTCTCCCACACTCCAAAGAATACTAATGATGAAAAAGCAGTTGATTTTTCTTTAAAAGTCCTTCCACTTGTCTGAGAGAATAAAAAAAAATTCTTTTAATGTTCTCCATTATAGAAAGCAAACACAGGGTGAAAAATCACTGTAATATTAATCAAACACATCCATGGGATTATCCTAGAAATAACTTTCACAGTTTTTTGGAAACACATCACCCTGAGTGTATTTAAAAAGTCAATGAGTAGTGACAGGTAGAAGTTAATACAAAAGCATTTGAGGAATACTGTAAAACTTGTTGCATCTCTCTTTTTTTCCTCCTTCCTATTCAAGAGTCCCTTCCCCTGTGATCTCCCTAGCTGCTATTTGTGCCTGTACAAATGAGTAAAATTCCACAGTCACAGAAGTACTGTTTGCACACCGGTAGCTTGGACTCAGCTACGGCAGCTGACTGCAGGCTGCTTTCAGTGCCTCCCAGCAGCGTATTAGAACCAGGAGGCTTGGAACATCCAAGCATACTGACAGTTAGCAGTGACTCCTCTTTCCTGCTCCCAAGCGCATATTTTAAATGCTTTAACTATTTCCCCATCCAAGTGCATTCTGGCCAATATATTTATGTGCAAGGCTGCAACAGATGATTATTTCTTTTTCAGAGGCTTTCCAGGCATGTATATATGTCCTAGAAAAATGGTCAGCACCTATTATATGTGGGGAGAACAGTAAAATCAATTCATCCTTTGTACTCTCAGCTGAGGGCCAGGTTTCTTATACTGTGATACAAAGGATTAAATTACATTTCTCTTTAGGGCAGATGAGTTATAGATTCCTCTCTACACAGAGAATTGCCACACAAATTCTTGGTCAGGAATAATCTCAAAAGGTAACAAATTTTGCAGTAATCCAATCCTGGTGTGATTCTGCCATCACAAGAAGGTGTAATGAGGCCTCAGGCTCTCACACAACTTCTCAGGTTTTGTGTGGAAAACCTTTTTGATAGATTGTCTTTATAGTCTGTATGTGAATATATTACTCCTACAGACCATTTCTCTCTACAGTTTCTCTTGTTCTGTTTCTGTTCAGTAGAGAGGGAATGATTTATCTTTTGTTAAATGTTAGTCTGGAAAAGATCTGTTTAACACTTCCAGCCAGGAGGTTTTGAAGCATTCTTAGTTGAAATGAGATGATTTAATTAAGATGCTGAGCATTTAGAAAAGTACTGTCTCTGGGACACTTAATTTTTTTTATTTTTTTCCCAAGGTATGGAAAAGCTTTATAGTCAGGTGAAATGCCTCACTGTTAGATACCTCACTCTGAGAAAAAGCTCAAATTTTCATCCCAAAATGCCTAGAAAAGGCCTTCAATATAAAGGAAAAAAAAAAAAAAAAAAGCAGTGGAGAATAGAGGAAATGGTAGCAAGACATCAGTCTTTCAGGAACAAGACTTGAAGCTTTGCCTTCTCTAGGTCACATTCAACTTTCCTTTGCCTTTGCCTTACTTGCCATGTTTTATCTTCCTTCCTTACACAGCTAAGCAGCTGCTGCTTAACCCAGTCATCTGTGCTATTTTCCATTGCCTCTGGGAGCTGATACTATGGGCTAGAAGCCCTCAGTTGTTACTGGGGTCCTTGCAGGACTGCCATGGCTGTCTTAGTGACTCTTCTCCAGGAGCAGGTAGTCATTCCTGCCCTGGAATGTGTCTGTATAGGTGGGACCAACAGGTGGGAACACTGAAGCTTCATAAGCTTACCTGTCCTGCTTCTGGAGGCAGTGAAGATTACTGTTTCAGCTGTCATTAAAGAAGAGGAGTTTCTGTTCCTCCTGGCTGGTGTGAGAGCCTTCCCCAGCCTTTCAGTCTGTTGAGAGAGTTTAACCTGAAGGCAAGACTTTACCTGCTTCTACAGATACCCTTCCTCCTGCTTTGGTAAATTAAAGGCCATAACAGCAGGAGAACATTAGCAACACATGAACTGCAGGGTAGAGATTTGCCATCACTAATTCATTCACAGTTTGGAATAATCACTATTGCCTCTATGTATCTGGAATACTATGAATTAATTAAATGTTAAGAATAATTTGCAGTCTTTAATTTTTGGCAGTCTGACTGTGAGCCCACGAGCAGCTCTGTGATCTCAATTACATCATTGCAGCTCTCACTGAGGTCGGCTATTGACTTGAAAGGCTGAGGCTCTTTGGTAAAGCAGCATGACTTTCCTGTTCAAGATAAATATTTCTCCAGTGCAAGGTTTTATTTTTTTTATTTCTTGTGGCAGGCTGTAAAAATTAACTTGTGGAATTTAAGTGACTAATTACAAGAAGTTCTTATTACCCATTTAAGTTGTCAGCCATAATGTGCAGTGATAGTAATCTTAATTTTTGAGTAAGGTTCAACGGGATTAGCTTCTTCAAAATATTGTACTTTTCTGTAAAGCAAAGAACTGTTACCTTTCTTGCAGACAGGAGCAGCAGTAGTGTTCACCCTGGGTACCACTGCAAGTGTCTGGGTCTTATTCATACAGAGCAAAGGTAGTTTCATATTTCTTACAAAAAGCAGAGTTGAGCATCATTTATAGTTACTCCCAACTAAAGATTATTAATTTAGAAATATTGTACATATCTTCACTACAGGTCTTTTTCAGTCACCTGTCCCTATCTCCTATATACTACTGAAAATATCAGAGATGAGTAGGATGAGCTCCGTCCCCTCCAGGGGCAAGGAGCAGTGGAGCCCCAGGAAGGATCCTGATGCTCAGAAGAGTGCCAGGCTGTAGAAAGGAAAATAAAAGAAACACTCCGAAGAATATCTTCGCTGGTTTAGGCAAATGGCTTGCAAGGATCACCAATGTTTTAATGTTGTTTGTTTTTTTTCACCAAGAGGTGCAGCAGATGGTTGCAGGCTGAGGAGAGCCCAGAGTTCAGGCTGTCCCTTTCTTCCACAGATATCCTTAACAGCAGTAAATGAAACGTGGGCAGCGCTGCCCTCACCACCTTTTTTTTAGCTGAGCTCCTGCCACGAGATCATTCCAGAGACAGGCGGCTCCTCAGAAATAGTGGTCCAACCAAGCACATTCAGCAGCATGACAGGAAACACCCAGGAAATTTGGGCTTGGAGTCTTAGGCGCCTGTGGTATCTCAGATGATCATCTTCCTGGATCACTGTTACAGATAAATGTAGGTTGTAAATCACACTTGAAAGGGCGATGTAGGCACCAATGTGCTTCCTTGGAAGGGGCTGTTAGTCATTGCTTAATACCACAGTGATGCCATGGAGCTGCACAGAGACACAGTGATACTCTATTGTATTTTGTTTCAGTGTGGTGCTCACCTGGGGCATATTTTTGATGATGGACCTCGCCCAACTGGCAAACGGTACTGCACAAACTCTGCTTCATTATCTTTCAAGCCAGCAGACAAGAGCAACGCTGGAGAAGGCAGCGGTAATGCCAGTCCTGCCCAAACAGGCAAAGCTGAGCTGTAGGATGAAGCAAAGCCTGCAGAAAACTGCGCTGATCCCACAAGGAATGTTTTTTAGTTTGCCTGCTCCCTTATATCCTAAGAATGTTCAAATGTATGAAAGCATTTTGCACCATCCTTCTTCTTCCTCACTTTTTTCAGAACTGAGGCCTTGCCTGCCAGTGCATTTACTATATAATTGCATTGAAAAATGTGTTTACTGAGTCCACAGGTTTTCTTTTCCTTTGTTTTCTTTGAAATTTCTTTGGGGAATCTTTACATTGAGAGGCTTTGACATCATTAGTTATTAGTTTCTTCTTAATGCTGTGTTACTCTAGATTTGAGCACTATTCGTTTTTGTGTGGGAGATGGGACTTACGTTTATCTCCAGTCTATAGGAAACTTCTGGGTATAAGAAAATCCTGAATTCCTAGTGCATCTCTGCTTTGTTCTGACTTGTGAGGCATGCAGCCTTTGGTCATATGTGTTCAGCCATCTCCCAGCATCAGCCACACCCTGCAAAAACTTGTAGTTATGGCTGTTCCTTCCCAAGCAGTGAATGAGATGTTAAGACCATCCTTTGGCTAATTTACTGCCAAAATTTCAAGGGTGTGGTTGAGAGGATGTAAACATTGTCTCAGCATCTGTGTTTCCCCGTTGTTTGGTATTTAAATCAAGGTTTTAACCAGTAAGGCTCACTTTTGCAGGGTACTAATGAGGCTTTGTCTGTTTGTGAGGCCTGTTCAACAAGTGTAAAGCAAATCTGAATTAAAGCTGAAAGCTGCAGGGGGTAATTATATGGACAAGTGCAGAGATAAACTTGTAAGGTGAAGTAGATGAGGGATGACAGTAGGCCCTTTATGGTGTCTGTTTCTACAAGGATTCAAAAACATGACAGAGCGCTAGAAGGGAGTTTAGGAATGAATGAATTAGAAAGAGGGAGACCATCCTGAAGTATCCAGTTTTAAAGATTATCTGATCTGGATGCATAGTGTCTACAAGACCCCAGCCTTTAATTTGTGCAATTGTAGCATAGGACATGAGTGACGGGGTTGGTGTAAGAAACCAATTTGAAAAAAGCCTGTAAGAGCTCCAGAAATTTTCATGTAGAAAAATTTGCTGGTCCCATAACTTGTTTTTCTCATCTGCTTTTAGATTTTGGTCAATAATAATAGTTTGTCTAAAATGCTGCATAATACTGTTCTTTAAGCTATATTATACAATATTTGCTAACACCACTTTGCCTTTAAAGATGGAGAGACTTAATATGGTATTTACTTTTATTAGCAAACTTTGTGACTAACATGTTTGGATCCAATTTTATTTCCAGAAGGAACAAAGCAACCACTGATTTTTATGGAAGCAGGATTGAGGTTTTTATGTCAGTGATAATAAACATATTATCTAAAGTGCAAACATCCTTCAGTTAAAATATAGCTACTGTGAAAGCTATGGAAAGGTCAGAACTGCCTTTTCTTTTAGCAACATAGGAAAGACATGAAAAAAAAACCATACAGTACCTTAACATTAAATAGATGCAAATAAGGATGAAAAATACTTACAGCAGAAACACTTGGCTTTGCGGTAGCGAGCACCTACTCAAATGAGTACTTCCCCAGATGTTATGCAAAGAATTGCTCATTGGAAAGGTTGTGCAGTTGGAGCTTTGGTGTTTCAAGGTGGTCGAATTTCTTCTAGTCTCATTGTTTTTTAGCAATTTCTTCTATGAGGACTGCTTTTATTCCTCGCTTTTATTTAAAGAAAAGCAGTTTTTCTCTACCATATTTTCTGACCTAAACATAAAAAAGGCAGCATCTATAAAAATGTGGTACATAAATATAGTTTAATTCCAGATTGCTGTTCTATTTAAGTGTTATCAAATTTCAGTATATTCCTGCCTTATGTTAAAGAAATATAGTACTTAAACTTCAGAACACAGTAATGTATGCTGTCCTACAGGAGATTTATTTTTGCAGGATATGGAATGCAATGAAATGAGTCAATATGGTGAGGTGTATGTGATCTCTGGGAGTTAGATCATTTAGTATAGAAAATGCATTGTTCTTATGCAAAAACTATACCACAGCGCAGTGCAAGGTAAGACAGATTTTCTTTTATTGCTCTTAGAAGATGCTAGTAAGGGCTAGCATTGAACCCTCCAAATTTGGTTCAGTCTGGTGATGATTGTGACAGAGAAACTTGGGAGCTGAGCACAATGTATAGAATAAGAGAGTATTTCTGTATGTTTAAATTTTGCACTGTCTAGATGCTTATAAAAACTGAATGCAAACTGTGTAGAAATAGCAAACTATATTTTCTGATATCTCTATTTTACTCAGATGTTTAAATAATATACCTTAAAAATCATGTAAGTCACATTATTTATATACTATATATATATAAAATTGCACATGTTTTTATATATATATATGTACACACACGTATATTATACAAGTATAATTTTAGCCTTCTGTATCTTTTTAATAACTAAAACCTTTCCTTAAGAGGGTTCAATACTTTTAAGAAATCAAATATACATTTTTCAAATTAAATTTGTTTTCATATATTTGTTGTACACAAATATAAAATAAATTTCTTTATAAATAATTCTGTTCTGCTTCCTTATTTTTCTGGTTTTATGTCTGGTTTTTGCGTCCCTAGCTGCAGCATGTCTTAGGGAACTGCTTTTACTTTGCTCAACTTTAACCCCTTGTGAGAGATGCAGTGTGGGATGTGGTGAGTTGCAGGCAGGCATGTTGTAGAAGCCCTACAGTGCCCAGGTTCAGTCTGAAGTGGAGAAATTTAGCTGGAAAGTTGGTTTCTGCCAAAGTTTCATCTCCAAGGATGCAGGTTTGGAATACTGCATAGGCAGAAGGTTAAGGCTACTCAGTAAATGAGCCCTGCCGCGGATTTTAAAAGGGGGAGGGGCAGAGGTTGCAGGCTGTTTTTAAATCAGCTTCCATGTTTGTGTTCGTGGGAACCAGCGAGTTACACCAAAATTGATTCCCTTGTTCTCAAACGTTGATGAGTATCCAGATGACACACTACAGACTTCTTTTACAATTTTAGTATGAGCCCTGTTAGCTCAAAAATTAATCCCTTATGGCCTTCTGTGTCCCACCCTTCCACTGTAGTTCCCTCTCAGAACTGTAATAGTTTGATATTTCTGAAATGAGGTACTAACTTGCACCCACTAAAAAGAGATGCAGGGCTGGATGCTCCATGGTGGCTTTGCCCTGTGCTCCCAGCGTAACCTGGACAGTCCGTGAGCACACAGAGCTGCTGTGCTAAGGCGGATCTTCAGAGGCATGCAGTCCTGTGGCTGGTGCTGGCCTGGCAGTAGACATGGGGAATGGCTCTGTGCTCCAGTCCAGCTCAAGACAGGCTGTGTTTTTCAGTGCATGGCATGCAGTTATTCTTAGACACGTGTACACCCCACCAGTTCAAAACCAGAGCAATTTCTGTTAAGAGACACTCTCCCTGCTCCTCCTGCTGTTTGCCAGGGTGGGAGAAGCAGTGGTGGCAGGATCAGCAAAATGAGGCCAATTAACCAACTGCTTTGAGATTCTCTCGTTGTAGCTTTATGGCTTCCATATACTAAAGGCACCTTAATTGTAAGCCTTCTTCACAAGTCCTATCAGGTCTCATACACTAAAAAAGCCCTAGTCTGTGTATATGAAGTGGTTAAAACTGAGGCCTTACTACAGTGACTACAGCATGTGAATAAGACAGAATCATTAGTCAGTGTTTCTGTTTGGGTGACTGCAAAGAGTGCATTGTCACAAACGTCCAAGTATGGACGTGGGTGTTGGTACTCAGTGGTACTGAATGGCCTCAGACTTTATTCACTTAGTTTCGTTTTCTAGTCCATTTACCCAGCTGAGTTTTTTTAAGCCATGAGGCTACACCTTCTCTAATGGATTTTTTTGTGTGTATTCATTTTTTCTTATTGGTGATATGTCACAAAATGTCTGCAGTTAACTGTCACTGTATTGCCAGCAATCCTCTTGTCCTTCACCCATGGTCTGGGAGGGGATGTGAAATACACGATACGGACTACTTTTCTCGTCCTAACTCAGGTTTCAAAATCATTTCCCCTCCCTTCCTATCCTTGAAGGAATTTGAGGAGGAGAATAAAACAGATGTCAGCACTTTCTCCATTACAATCAGTGTCCTCTGTATCCACTTGTTTACGGAACAAATGGCAGAGTATTCAGTGGCACCAGAAGCAAATTTGTCAGCTACTAAGTTCAGTAGAGTAAGAAAAAATGTTGCTTAGCTCATTGGCAAACTGAACTAATAGTTCTTGTTTTATTGGCTATTAAAATGAGGCCACCTACAGGTCCCACAATAAACCTGCAAAAATGTTCAATCCTGAATATGTGAAGACCTGCATTCCAGTCTGCCTTGCTCCTGCTTTGTTATACAGAGAAGCTGTACATCACAGGGCCTGACTAGGCTTTTCAGATCAAAGCCATGACAGCAGCCAACAACTGCATTGCCTTTACGGTCACTTACCAAAAAAAAAAAGGTGAGATAATACATCCAAGGGTACCCTGATGAAATCACTCGAATAGTCAAACTACGAGCAGTGTCAGCATATGATGCTCTGAAATCCTTTTACACAGTTCATCAGTAGTAAGTGCATTAAGCAAAAAGGTCTCAGTTATGTCCACGTGTTTCTGGGATGCAGATACACTTGAGCACCACAAATCAAGCAGGAAAAGTGCACTCAGAAGCCTTCGTGAGGACCTTCTAGGACTTGTAGCCAATCTTCCTAGACCTTTAGTTTAGCCAATATAGGCCAGCAGAAAAGAGAGAGGGTTCCAGAAAAGAAAAGAGAACAGGCTTCCAGTTTCAAACTCCTGTTTTACTCACCTCTTTTTAGACAGCTTGCAAACACCGAAGACATTTCACTCTGCAGATGTCTTAGCCAATACATTCTCAGTTGCTGCTCTTTGTAGTTTTAGTGTAGATGATAACTATGATAACTATGTTCTAACTTCTTTTAGCCAGGAATGCAACAGATCTGTTTCCACCCCCTCCATTTTCAGTTATTGCAAGTATGCTTTTCTTGTTTCTCAGTAGATGGCATTCCAGACAATAGTATATTATTTTATTTTCACTGTAGAATAAAAGCTATTTGAACTATGGCTTCATCTTGTCTTAGACCTTGTACTTCTCACTTGTTGTATGACAAGGTGGAAGGAATGTATGTTCCCCAAAATACAAGCAATGATCTACTGACAATGTAAGAACCATGACAAGTTGTGTGTGCCCACTTGTTGGGAAAAATAGCAGTTCTTTGAAAAAGCAAAAAAAAATACATTTTTGTTGGCCTGGTAAAATGAACAAGTTGATTTTGTGTGTGGACTAGTTAATGTTCATGTTTTTCCAGGCCATCCTAAAGCCCTTGTTCTTGCATTTTGGTTATTGTCTCCTCCAGTTTACAACTTCATTGCTGCATGTTTCGTACAAACATGAGCATCTGGAGAACATCCTCAGGTGTAACTGCTGGGTAGTGCAGAAAATATCTGGCGTGATCTGAAACAGCTTTTTCTTCTCATGAAAGTACACCCCTGGGATGGGAAACTTCCAAGGTCTGTTATGGTGTAGAGATCCTTTCACCTCCAGAGCACCACTTCACATTTGCCTTGGGTCTGTAACAGCCAGCATCCCTGGTGATTTGTTAGCTGTTCACTGTTTTTTTGTGAAATTAGTTTGTGCTGGTACCAGTTCACAGAAATCACTGTGGCAGTATTCCTCAGTGATGCTGCAACTGGTGAGGAGATTGAATTCCTTCCTGTAAGAACAGTTGGTTTCCATTTATAGAGTAATCAGAAGATGGAAGGGTAGATGGAGGGTGGGGAAGGGGAAAAAAGAATTTGCATTTTGCCCCATGCTGTTTGCCCCTGTGGTTCACTTTAAACTGCGTGGATATCCATCATGGCACTGTAAGATCACATTTAACTCAGGACAATTAAAGTAACAAACTCTTGTGAAACCCTGTAAAAATTGGTCCTAATTCTTAACCTCATTCTGGTTTTGTCTGACACCATTGACTTTAGTGAAAAAAAGCTCCTGAAAATCTGAAGGGATGGAAAGGACTACGTAGAAAGATTCCTCAACATACTTGAGATAAAATATCCTCAAAATCTTTGATAGGAACAGGATGCTTTTGGAAAATCCTACTCCTCCAAAAAACTAGTACAGAGAATGTAAGTCCTAAGGACCATGGACCAAATTCTCAAAAGAGAGGTCTGTACCAGTCAAAGCTCAGCACTGCTGACTCATCAGTAAGCCAGTACCCCAGCTGCCTCTCTGCATGCATCTCTACTGCTCTGTTCTCATACCTTCCTTTACATGCTGCAGAAGGTAGTTGCAATCACAGTATTTTCATGCACCTTTGCTGCATGAGCCTTGTTGCACAGGATTTTGAGAAAGGTGATCATTTTATCTTGTTCCTAGTTTGAATAATTTCTAGGGAAAAGAATCCGAACAGGTTGTTGAGTTTTTTTTCCCAAAGCTGAGAAAAGTCTAAACAGTATCTGGAATTTATTGCCTTTGTATTGTCAACTTCAGCTTTGTAGGCTACCACCAGTCCCAGCAGCGACCATGAATTCAGTATTCTCTATTGATAAATTACAGTTTTATCTTTGTTTGGCTAGGGCTTTTAGTAGCCTGCCAACTCAAAACCATTGCCTAATATATCATTAGAGGGCAAATACATTCCTGTGTGTGTTTGTGGTGTATAAGCAGCTCCTGCCACAGCCTGGGCATTTCAGCATCCTGCTGAGGAAGGAAAGCAGTGCCTCAAATAATTTAGACTGTAAATTTTTTTTTTCAAATAAAATATTTTTTTGTTTTTCAAGGCCAGACACTTTGAGCTTGTTCAGGTCACAAGACGCCAGAGACTGTTTACTTTGGAAAACAAGGACATCCGTAGTGGGAGGTGCTTTTAGCAACACCCAGATCTGGTGTTTTAAACCAAACATCAGCCTGGCCAAAGGGCAGCTTCCCTCATCCTTACGGACACCATGACATAGAGGGAGAGCATCCAAGAGGTGACTGACGTACATGCAGCAGGAATAATATTTGTATTCTCAATTATGAACTCAGATGCCTCAAAGCATGTGGGAAATCCTCATATGAGAGGAATAAACATTTTGCATTGACTGCAGTCAGTGTTTACAGTGGAAGGTGATTTCTTGAAAGTCTGAGGCAGTGCTCGATAGTGGGTTGTATCTAAAAGTGTAGTCATAGTGGAGCAGCACTTTTCCTTCACCCAGATGCCAAGTGAGATGGTAGGTTTTCCTCTTCCCTTTGGATATTTTATTTCATCTTTCAGTTGAGTCAACTATTCAGAGGATGTAGATTTCTAAAAGTCAGATTTTCTTCTAGGTTTTTAGTGGAAAAAGAGAATAAATTATTCTTTGGGAAATTGATATTGAGTGGCAAAAGAAGCCCCAGTGTGATAGGTTCCTACTACTAGTGCAAATGGAGACACCTTTAGACACAGCTTTGCTTTCCTCCTGAATTGCAGTGCATTCCCTTCCGAATTACTCAATCAGCTGAGGCACAGATTTCCTTCTCCTTGCTAACTGGCCAAACCCACTATTCCTAAGAGTACAGGATTTCTTATGTCTGTGGACAGCTTGGCTTAAAAGGCATGGTCTCCTAGACCTTATTGAATCCCTTCTGGAGAAACCATGTGTCTCTAGGCATTTCCATCCCTCTCTGGGTGGCCATGCATGAGTTTATATATACTGTTTAAAAATGTATATGACTTTCTGTATGTGGATTATTTTTTTCATCCCAGCTTTTACACCACAAACCAAAATTGCTATAGATAACTTCTTTACCTCTGTGAAGACATTTGTTTCCTGTTGACATTTAATTAGTAGATACAGTCTGTGGGTCAAGTTAGAGGGCAAAAAGAAAAGTCAATTTTGGATGATTCAGCCAATTCTTAAGCAGTGTGGTGTTTAGAAATGTTAAACTGCAATAAAAATCCACATCTGTGTGGACTCGTCTAGAGTTTCACAACAGCAGTGAGAATAGGGCACAGAGCTTCCTATTTCAAATGTCTTCAAAACATCCTTTAAAAGAATCTCTATTAGGTGTTAGGAGTATAGAGCCTATGGCATCCAGTTTCACAGTTTTGACCATTTAAGAGAGATGAACAAAATAGCGTTGGTTTCAGAAGTGCACTGTGAATGGATTACTGTTTTAGCTCTGAAAATACACACTTCTTCCAGCAGTATTAAAGCGAGGGGAGTGTTTATGCCACCAGCGTAGGAAACACACATCTCTTTTCTCCAGTGACTAAACTGGACTAATGAGAGCTATCAAACTTGCTAATGACTGAAGGAAAGCCTTTCAGTGCCTCACACTGGTAAAACCTAAGTGTTTTCTGTAGCATTACTTCCGATTGACAGCAGTGTGAAAGAGAGGCAAATAGCAGGCAGCATCAGTGTACCACAGTAGTCCATGTGCTCCTAGTGGCAGTGAGTGAATGTGGAAAGACAAGTCCAGCAACCCCAGGAGACAACCACATGAATCACCAAAGGCTCAGTTACCTTGGGCCTTATCTGGTAGATACATCCAAACTAACTACATTTAAAACCAGAAAAAAAAAAGAATATGAACTCTGCTGCTTTCTGTAAGGAAGGATAAATGGGCAAAATGGCAGAGCTGAGCCACTGGTCCAGGGCATCAGTGCCATTGAGTACAGGTAGAGAAACTGCTAGTATTGGCAGATCCAAAAATGAGTCACTGACTTCTGCTTTCCAAATGCATATGCTATCCTCAGCAATTTCTTAATTTCAATGCGATTGTCATTATACAAAGAAAAATCCCAATTCCATTCCACTCAATCCATCAGCTTGGCTTATCAAGGGCTGTGGGCTGAGGAGTCAGCTTTTGGAAGCCTGTGAAAGAGTAAGCCTAGGATTGTTCACGGGATGGTACTCAGAAATGCCTTTGAATGACCTGAGGCAACCACTGTTTTTAAAAGACAGTCATTAGCTGAGAATATGTATATTTTCAGGGTAAGAGATAACTTGAGACAAAATGCTCACCTTCAAGAGTTTTCATGCCTGAGATTGTATTTACAGTTTCAAAAACTCACGGCAAAGTCTCCATGTTTCTTTGAAGACATGCACGAAGAATTATATGGTGAAACATTTCATTCTGGCTGTGAAAAAAGTTAATTCAAAACAACTAAAACATCAGCCATAAAGATGTACAACATTTTTCAGGAGGCCTTGTCCACCTTGAACTAATGTTTTCATAAAAAACAGCCTGCCCATAATAATCACTGTTATTGAAAAGACATCCCAAGGTCGATGTATTGAAATATGTTAATTCTGAAATCCAGTCTAATATAATTTCAACATTAGAGCTCATTTATAATCCTGTATTAAAAGGCTATGCAATTTTCATGAAATATGTCTGTCTGTGTAATCATGAATACTGAATATTGTCATGGCTTTCCAGGAATTTTCAGCCTCAGTGCAGAGGAAAGAAAACTCTTCCAACTGGACTTTTACACCACTGAGAAGAAATAACAATAACAGCTCTAAATGTAAAATAAACATTTCTGGAAAAATACTATCCTTTCAAACAGGCTGTAGTCTGAATTTCAAGCTACTAGTTATATGACGCAGAGGCTTCGAATGTGCCTGTGGTGACAGCTCCTTGCTTTGTATGGCACTGGGGACAAACAGTCCCAGTAGGAAGGAATTTGTTTACTCATGCCTAAATTTAGAAAGTGATCCCTCGGATGGAGCTAGCTTAAACTCCATGAATATCCCTGCTTTGAACCCCCAGTTTACAACTGAATGTAGTTGTTACTCTGATTAAGTCTTGTCAATTCTTTCTAACAGCACCACATATGCATGCAGCATCACAGGGGTGGAAAAGTAAAGAAACTTTTCAGCATCACCATACATCTGATGCATTTGCATGAGTACACTAGCTGCTTGCCAGGAATTTCTTTGTATTTATGAAAAAATCAAATAATTTTATAAAAGAATCAAAGCCTACAAAGTAGGCAAAGCACATACAAAAGGGCGAGGAGTGAGAAAATTCTGCTTCTCTTTCTAATGTTCCTATTCACTAATGGCTCTTTGATATTTTTCACTTTTATGAGCCACCTTTTTTTATTAGTGGAATATTTCTGGTTCCGTGGTATAACTTTAAAATGATTGGAAAAATGATACAACTGGGATCTCAATTGTTCAGCACAACCATTTTAATCCTTCATGTTATTTGATCCAGTACAAGGTAATACATGTCTTATTTCCAATTAGAATACAATTCTCACTATATTCATCATCTATCGATGTCTGCTTTTCCATTTGCCAGAGACATGAAACTCTGTGATTCAAAGGGTGTCATTCATCCCACCCTACCTGTGGACAATTATACAGTGTCAGCAAGGCTGCCTGCAGGTTTGATGCCTGTAGCCTAGGGCAGCTGGGAGCTGCTATGCATTCTTTCCTGAAAAATTTCTCACCAGCTGACAGCATACTGCAGAAATGGTTCCTCCATGTTTCCACAGCCCTATGCCATTTGTATGAGCAATACTGCAGAACCAATTTGTTTGAGACTGCTCAGCTGCATGTGGCAAAAAGATGACTTCTCATGCCTGAGGGCCATATCCTGCAAAGCCCTTCGCAGTGCTGTGTGCTTTGCGACCCTACGCTTCGCTCTTCGTGCTGTTCTGTGACAAATTCTGCTATCTACATTAGAAAACTCTTCAGAAATGTGTTCCTTAGACTTAGTACGTGTGTATCCAGCTTTAACTGGGCAAGAAGCATGGAAGAGGCCTTTGCCCAAAGAGGCCTTTGTGACAACTGCCTTGATGCAGTTAAGAGATTTCAGACAGACTGTCAGTCTCTTGGATTTTAGGATCCCTTTGAAACTAGGTTTATGACTGGTCTTTTGATAGCATAAGTATGCTATAGAAAAAGACAAGAGAAAACAAAGACTGAAGCTCAGCTGCAGAATACTCAAACCTAAACCAAAACCTAAAAAAAAAAAAAAAGAAAAAAAGAAAGAAAACAAAACAAAAATCAAAGCCCCCCAAAACACAAAAAACCCAACCCAAACCAAACCAAAAAACCCCACACATACAAAAAAACCCAAAACACAAAAAAAACAC
>JAWWES010000041.1:32687523-32744718 GCA_035583135.1 Lophotriccus pileatus
CACAAAAAAACCCCCCCCCCCCCCAAAAAAAAAAAAAACACACAACACACAAATAAAAGGCCTGGGTTGGGAGAGGGGGAGAGGATGTGCCCAGCATGCCTGTGAACTTGGCTGGAAGGCAGGGGACTTTAAATGTGACAGGAGTCCTGTGACACTTCCCTGGAATTAAGAGTTGGCCCCCTCTCATTTCTGTGTTTTTCTAACATGTTCGACTCCAAGCATGATTCACGTGGATCTGAGCTGAGAGCAAAGCTATAGCATTGGACTGGTGTTTTCTAGGTCAGGGTTAACTTGAGTTAAGGAACCTTCCCAAAAAGCTACTCCAAAGCTACACCAGTGCAGTGGTGGGAAACGATGCCCTTGGGAGGGACTGTGAAGCTGAGAAGCTGCAGAAAATGCCCACCTCTCTGTGTACAGCAGGCTTCGTTCTCGTACTTCCAAATTAAGAGGCTGCTTCCCGCTTATGCCTCTGTCAAAGTGAGATTTTAACTGTTTTCATCTCAAACCTTGCTTCTTTGTCTGTATCTAAAGTATCCTGGCAGATGACCAGGTTACTGTAAGATGATGTTGAGAAGAGGGAACAATGGGTTTCTTGCGGCGCAAAAACTAGAGGGACCCAGTGAAATTTCCAGGGAGGAGGTTTTAGTGGAAGCAAGAGACAGAACCTTTCTGTAAAACACTGAGTTACTTTGTGGGATTCAGTACTGCAGAATGTTATAGAATGCTGGTGAGCTCTGTGCAAGCCTTGCTTTGAACCATTTGTATCAATTAATATTTTTATTCCAGGTGACAGATGTTTGAACTAATCCAAATGCATAATGTTTTGCAAAGGTGTGGAAGAACATGACCTCATAAGTCTGAATTTTTGTAATGATTTTCTATAGCCCTCTTTAAAAAACGGTCCCTTTGCTAATCTCAGTAGATAGCAAGCTCTAAGAGTCATGCTAACATTGGAAAAACTTTAGTATCCTTACAGACACCTTCTTGTAGGGGATTTTATAAGCAGATCAAGAGGCAGATCTATGTATTTTCACAGAATTATTTTAAAAGTGCTATGGTGAAAATACTGTTCTTTAGTGGTATTGAAAAGGGTCTTAATAGCTATAACATTACATACTGTTGGCATGCACATTTACACAGAGAACAGCTGGGATTTAACTTACAGTTGTACTGATCAGAACAGGCAATTTTCCTATGACGTAGCCAGACTATATGCAGCCCCTTCTGCAGGAAGCAGACAGATCATTTTAAAGGTAGATTAATGCATCCCTTATAATTGCATATCCTCCAAAAGCTTCTGCCCAGAAGAAGGCAAAGGCACCGAGTTGCCATGTACTACTGTTTCTGCAGGATGAGCGATCACTGCTGCTCATGGCATCTATTGGAAAGGCTGCCCAGGCAATGGACATCTTGGGAAAGGGTACTGACAAACACTGTATTTGCAAAGGGGTTCAGCATTTCACTTTTTGATGAGAGATGGGAGGCTGCCCTAAGGATAAACATTTCTTAGTGAGATTAAAAGGAAAGAGATTCCCTGGGCTAGACAGGGGAAGGATGAACACCAGTGAACTCTTACAGCATTTGGTATATTTGAATTGTGGGTCTGGACCTGGTGCTAGGATGTCACACCTCTGTGAGATGCAGTGCACTGAGAAGCTAAGGGACTTCAAAACATGTTTTAAGTAAATTTATCTCAAAGCATTAGCAAATACGGATGCTCTTGGGCATTGAACTGAGTCTGTAAGAATGGAGGAGAAACACAGAGAGAAAGGAAAAAAGTAAAACCTCAGGGGACAGGTAGACACATACTGTTTATGTAGGAGAAAACTAGGGCACAAAAGCAGTTATGAGCCATCTGAGGTCAGTCAGACAGTAATTCTGAGAGAGGGGAACCTTTAATTCACCATCCTTGCTTTAGTCCCCAGACATGCATGACCACACAGGGGAGACCCTTGGATCCTGACTCTGGACCCTGTCCTTGCTCCCCTGCTACTTGAAGCTGAGCAAGCATGTGCCGCTTGGGCTTAGAGAAAGTGTGAGGAGGGAGACTGAGGGGGCAGGATGTGTGTCACTGGTGAAAGCACTGGTGGGTGATGGAGTGGCTTTGGGTTTTTAAGGTGAGTACATCTATGTCAGGTATCAGAAGTTACCTATCAGAGGATAACTATTCTAAAGGGGACTGTCAAACTGCTGCCATCATAGGCTGTGACTTAATAGCAGTAAGAGTTTTACTTTTCACCCAGCAGCCCCAAGTAGGCATCCAAAGGGTTGTAATAGAGCAATAACTTGACTGGTCCATGCAGACCAAGCCTTTCTACCTCCCGGTTCATGGCCTTTCCTTGCCAGGCATACATCCCTCTGTCTGCTGCATTTGGACTTCGTTGTTGACTGTGTGTGTTGGCAGGTCTGGGGTCACCGCGCTGCAGAGAAACACACTCTGTCGGGTCCAGAGCAATGTGCTCGCTTTCATCACAGGGATATGCATCAATGTGTCTCTTTAAAGTAGTTCAAGTAAGAGATGTGGGGGAACAGATGAGGAGAAGGGAGGCAGGAAACATGTCATAAATCCGCAGTGAGAAGGACTCTGAAGTAAGAGAATTAAAGACTCTGGAAAACACATAAAAATCTGCCATAGAAAGGGCTCTGTCAATGCATCCTGTCAGTGCAGTTTGCTTTTTATTTCCTAGTGTGCAATCTGATATAAAAAACGTTCACCTTTACTAGATGATCCATGAAAGCCCATATTTCACATGAGATATATTTTTCACATGAATAGGCTTGGTGTTTCCAGACACTGGTGGATATCAGTCGCCATCCTCTAAAACGCGGCCACCAGCACCTGTGGTCTCCAAGGGACTGTCTCTTCCAAGTGTTGTTCCTCACACAAGGGCCACTTCATTATTTCTACTTTGCATTAAGTAGAGCTGAACTGAGGAATGTACAGTTAAATAAAAATAATGGAGAAAGATCAGAATGAAATTATTCCCCCACCCCCCCCAAAAAAAAATCCCACTTGTGCAATCATCAGATATGTGAGGCTCTCATGTTGTTATTGTAAAAAGAAAAAGAAAATTTAAACCCACTCAAGTATTACAGAGTCTCAAATACTACAAAGAGTTTCTATATATGTCCCACTGCAGGAATGTGAAATTTCTTCAACACCCAGAATATTAAGCAGTCTGGGGCTTGTACTTTTAGATCCAGATTTGAGAGAAAGGAACATCCTGCCTTGCCTAAAGGTGATCGATGAAAGGAAAAATTGCCTGTGCGGCAACCACCAGCCTCTCTGGGAGCCAACTCTTCTTGTTCAGCCATTCCTCCCCTCTTCCTGTGACATAACATGTTCAACACAGGCAAAAGGACTCCAGGCTCTGTCTGAAAGACTCAGTGATGCTAGTGAACAACAAGGAAGAGGATTTACACTGTGTAACCAACTTTAAACATGATGAAAAGGAATTTCTTTACAGAACTGTATGAATTGGGACATCCCAGCCTAAGAGGGGGACTTCCTTCTGACAGTCAGTGTGCCCCTCACTGTGCCCCTCACTGTGCCTCCTGTTCTTATTCTTTGTAGTAGCAAGAACACATTCCAGTAATTTTGCTGGCAGTTGGTTGCAAAGGATTGATTGCATGGCGTTGATCCTCTGCATCTGCACAGTATTCCCACAGACTGAAGTGCTATGCCATGAGGACATAAAGAAGGAAGAGACCGTTGCTCTTGGCCTTCCTTGTGGAGACCCACCAGCCAGACAAGTGCACTGGTCCCTTCCCTCAGCCACCCATCCTATCTTAATCTTTTCCTCCTCATTGCTGTCAAGGCTGTATTTTCATTTCTTCTGTCTCATTGCTAGTCTGTGCTTAATGTATTAGCGGTGTGGAGAGGAAGAAAATAAAAAAGCACAAGGAGCAAAGTAAACATCTACAGAGAGGTAGAGATAGCACAGGGAAACACTCACTCACCCTTTTCAGACAGGGATTTAACATCCTTTGGCTTTGCATGACTGGCGTGCAGTGTTGCTCTTTCCCGGATGTACCGTGAGCCATGGAGGTTGCAGGGCCCTGGGAGTCAGGCTCCCAGGCACCCATCCTTTATCACACCTGGCCATGTGGGACCTGTTTTCAGCTCTGAGGCATTTGAAAAGAACAGATGCATTTCTCCCCAGATGAGCAGGCTGCTGTGTTTGACTGCCTTCTCCTCAGTGGTGGGATGTTACAAGGAGCTGTTTTCTTCTGTGGCTCAAGTCCTGCCAGGAGTCAGGGTAGATGAAACTACTTCAGGTTACAGCCTTCTGAGCACAGAGGTGATATCCATCCCACAAAATCCTAACATGCTGGGACAACAGGCAGGACATAACAGCCCCTATTGTTATGTGCCAGACCCTCAGAGACACAGTGTCTATGTGTGCAAGAGGACCCACGGAGTCTACAGCTGCTGTTGTGGTGAAGGGCAAGGTCCAGTTGAAAGTTTCATTTGGGAGAGCCAGCAACCCCATGAGACCCCAGCCTGGCTGAGATGGGGCAAGAACCTCAGGAGGACATAGGCATAACCCCACCATGGGCCTCATGCTGCCTGTGCAGCAAGCCTGCGGTCCTCTGCAGGGCTGCTGCGTGACCACTGATAGAGAAGAAAGAAGCAACATGATATTATTTATTTGCCTGTTAATCAAGAAAGTAGGTAACTTCAGTGACCATCATAGGAGTAACCAGGTACAGCATGGGTCACTGTTATGGACCTATGTATGTTTGTAGCCTTACCCAGGTTCATTCTGCATTTCCTTCTCCTTACTGTACTTTTCCCAGCCACTCTGGGTGGGGGCTAAAAGAAACTTACTCCTTTGCCAAAACTAGAACTGTCAAAGTGCTGCTCCAAACCCTCTCACCTGCTGCCAATGCCTGACAGGTGCTGAGATGTTGAGAGGACCCCATTTTTGCTACATCACAGCTGGAGGTCCTGCAAGCAGCATCGACATTTCTAAAATTTTATCTTAACCTTGAGCTGGAGGCATAGGCCATCATTGGCTTATTTTCTGGTTCTTTTAACCTCTGTATTTTGCAATGGCAACAGAAGTGCATGTGCTTCAATATTTTCTGAATAAGCTGTGCTCCCTCCATGGGAGAGAAGCAGGAGCTTCTTCCCAGCAAACAGCTGCTTAGCCCAAATTTCACCCTGATTTTGTTTCTTCAGCTTTGGCGATCTGACTGTCAAGTAGCAGTGGGTTGCTGCTGTGCCTGTGCTTTGCAGAGGAACACCTGTTGAGTCTGGGGCGTGGAGGGCATGGGGGCTGCAGTGGGCATGAGCAGCACCACCGATGACTTGACCTGTGTTGGCCTCTGAGTGGGGCCACCTGGTCCTGCTGGGTGTGGTCTGCAAGGGCAGAAATCAGCCCTGTAGCTTGGGGCTCAAGGTGGCTGTGGGGCTGTGGGTGGGGAGGCACAAGCCGTGGTGGAAAGCACAGGCTCTGTGGATGCCCATGGCTGAAAGATGAAGGTTTCTGCCTAGCTAAACAGCCATGGGAGTCACGTGTGGAAAGACAGGATGGTCTGGTGCAGGGACCACAGTACAGAGCCTCTGGGGATAGGGTAGCAATGGCTACCCCAGCACCCCCAGCTCAGTGGCCAACCATGGCAAGTCACTTATGCTGCCACATAAGAAAAAAAAAGAAGTTTTTGGAAGCAAGTGTAGAAATATGTGTTTCCATGACTGCCCCAGCTGAGCTACCTTGGGGCACCATGCAGCTTTTCAGCTAAAATGGGCACAAAACAGCAATGCAGATGTGAGCCCAGTCTGTGGCTCCAGTGCAAGAGGGGCTGAGGGAAGAAAAGGAGGGGTTAAGCCATGTAGCTACATGGATCCTCAGGAATGGGCATAAGTAGTGGGGGGGGAGCTGTTCCCATGTGGGGCTGGAACAGCTGTGACTGAGGGTCCTGCAAGGGTCCCATGGGACTGGGGGGTGTTTTCTGACTCCAGCCCCCAGCCCCTTGGCATGCAGCCCAGTCCCAAGAAATATAAACCAAAGAAGCATAAACAGATGATCACATGAAAAATATATCATGATTAGCCAGATAGATCCCAAATGTTTGTTCTGTAAACTGCAGCAGGCAGCACAAGTGTTCACTGCAGCTGTAGTTTCTCATCTTATTTGTGTAAGTGTGCCATTAAGCTGAGACATGGGCAAAATAATCTTTCATTGATTCTCACTTAAGAAGCTGCTTTAAAGATATGTTATATCAATGCTGGATTTGACCCTTTTGCAACTGGTATTATACTGTAAACTGATTCTTACTTAATAGAAAATCTTTGAGCATTTTTTTCTCCTGGGTTACTTCCTTTTCTCTCTGAAGCCAGTAAAGTGGTTTGTTTTGTGAATGAAAGCCGGATGCCTTTAGCAGGATGGCATTAACACTGACCTTTGCTCATGCATTGAATTCCTACCCAGTGGGAGGTGAGGTTGGAGGAAAGGGTTAGTTCATTGATGGTCAGAACCTGCTGAGAGGGGGACTGTTAACCTGCCTGGAAAGAAAACTGCTCAGAGGGCTTTTCCCTTTCTTGGATTAGCCCAATGAAGCCATCCTTCTCTCGCTTTAGATTTAGCCATCTGCTGGAAAGATGGCTCTGATTCATCTCAGCTTGGTAGAGATTTCTTTTTGTATATATAAAATGGCAGTAAATTGGGGTCTGGGGTGTTCACACTAAATTGGGGTGGAGGGGGTGTACACTTCAATTTTCCTATTGCTACAGCCTGTATCAGAGAAGACTGTCTGAATTTCACATCATGAAATATTTAGCAAAGAATTCAAACCGAAACTTCTTCGGCCATTTCCCCAGAAATTCAGCATGCTTTATGCCCCTTGGATCCTAAACCACGTCCTGATTATGGGGTAATCAGGAAAAGAAAAATTTTGTGAAGCTGATTGCCAACAGCATCTTCTGACAGCTAGTGCATGAGGGTTGTTCTGAGGGAGATGGGTCTATAATTTACAATGCCACTGGACTCTGAAAAGGTATTGTGTAAAAATTTCAACTTTTCATTTGATAGTTTTATCTGCTAAATGTGGTAATAAAACCTGTTTTCTGCTTTTTTAGAGGTGGAGAGGACCCAGAGTGCAAGTCAAAACCCAGAAGGTTCACAGAGCGCAACTGTAGGTTTTTCTTTCTTTTTTGTCTTAGTCCTTCAGAGCCAAGGCAGCATTTGGAAAATCATCTGCAACTGTGCTCATTTTTACACAGTCAACAGATTGATTAACTAATCCTCCTCCTCTTCCCTGTCCTTTTGACTACCAAGTTGCTTCAGGTGTAGATGGAGGAGTGACGGTCCTGAAGGAGGAGCAAGATGTCCATAGTCCAAGTCAAGGTGTAGCCACAGAAATTAGAAAACCATCTTTTTTTAGCTCTCTCACCCATGTCGGTCAAGAAGAAATCCATTGAAGCATCAAGAAATCCATTAAAGTCAGTGGAATTGCACCAGCACAAGGTTGCTCATTGAGATTAGGGTCTAACTTTGATGTCTGTTTTATTTGTAAACTGAACAGATAGAAGCCACTGGGAAATGGTTAAATTGGAACTTAGCAATTTTAATTTCCACTTGTTTTTCTGAGTAAAACCATACTTTGTTATCCTTGCAGAGTCTACAAGGACCAGTTTGAACTACTCTCACCAGCTAAGACAACACTTCTGCTTTATAAGGTGAGCACGTTGAATAAAGCTTCTCAATGTAGTTGTTTCTTTTTCTTTTAATTCACCTCCTGACCTTTTAAAATTACTTTACTCAGCAAAGGACAATAGGGCCAATCCAACTCCCATTAAAGTCAGCAGGAGTCTTTTCATTAACTTCAGCTGAAGTTGGGCTGGGCCCAATAAGACTAAGAGTAAAAAATAGCAACTCATATAGAGCTTTATCTTGCCCCCTGTGGCTTGATAACTGACCTCCCATCATGTTCACTGGGACAGGAGAGGGCTTATAAAGCCAAGTAAAACTATTAAAGACCTAATCCTATAACCCAAAGCTTATAAAATATTTGCATTTCCTCTTTTTAATCACACAGGAATATTTGAGAACTATTCATGACTTTATGAACAGGAAAAAGCTTCCAAGTGAACAGACTGGATTCATGTTTGGGTTGCTTTGTGCCCTAGAGTTTTCCCTTTTTAAGACAGGAAGATGACAGAGGTAAGGGGCTCAAAGATGATCCCATGTAACTCTTTCAGTCTTCAGCTTTTTTGCTTCATCTTCCCACACAAGCACCATTCTGTTTCCTTGCTAGGACCTTGCCAAGTCACTCCAGCTCTGCACCATTTGCTCTCCCCGAAGAAAGTGCCTCTGGTCTCCTCTACCTGACTGACCTAAAATGAGCAAAGCAGCGCCCAGAGGGGTTTGTCTGGGACAGGGTGGTGATGTGGATGCCTCTTGGTCTAATGGGAGCAGGTGGACTGGATTTTATTCTTTGTTAGACCTTTGGGCTGAGACACTAAACATTTGTTTTCTAATTAATGCTTAAAATATACCCTGAGACAATGAAAATTCTACCAACTCACAAACTCTCAACCTATTCTACGATGTGGATTTTGCAGTGGTCATGTGCACACGACACAAAGCTGATGTTTTTCTCTTTATTGGCTTTTCATGATTCTCTTTTTGCCTTTGTCTATTTACCTTACAACAAATCTACATGGAAAACCCCATATCAAACACACTGAATTGTTTCATCACCAAGAGAAGAAAGGTCATTTGGCAGCTCTTTGAATTGCTGTAAAAATACCACCTATTGTAGATGCTTGTGTGTTTCAATCCGGGGACCCTAGATCACAAATTTTCTTTTGGTTAAAAATAAATCTGCTCCCTGCCACCTACAGGGAACATTTTCCAACGTCAAAAACTACCTTTGCCATCAGAATAATTTATAGCAGCCACCCAGGGAAAGGTGGGCTTGATGAGACAACTACACTATGAAGCAGGACACAGAGCCACTACAGAGCAGCAGATGCTGTTCTACCCTCACTCCCGTGTCATGAACTCTTCTTTTTTTTTCAGCAGAATATAAATTTACTCAATCCTTTAAATATAGACACAAAGTATATTGGAAAGAGCTCTTAGATATCCTCAGCTTCTCCCTTCATGAAGAGGAAGAGCCCCCCTGACACCATCAGCCGTGGTATTCTCTGCGCTCATCCAAATGCGTTGCAGCGTCAACATCAGTCACTTCAAAGAGCTCTTTCATGTACCACATATTTTTTTATCTAGAAGGCCCGAGTGAAAGGCAGATCTGACCGTGTCTGGCTTTATTCAGCTTGCCACTTGTGTGGCCCCATGGAAACGTCTCAGAAGAGTGAACAAACTTTCCATGCATTTTCAGTGAGGAAGAGGAAGTGTAAAATATAAAAAATTTTGTATCTCCTGTTGTTAGCAATGCAAGGTAATCAATGGCTTTCTGTTGCTCTGAGGTGTGTTGGTCCTACTGAGTGAAGGATTCCTCTCCCACCTGCACTGCAGAGATGTCCTGTTCCCTGGGTTAGACAGTGTCTGGAGATGGGCAGTTTCCATTCCTCTCTGCTGAGGCTCCCACTTATATCTCAGGAGAGAGCCTGCCGACTGTACTGGATCAGGCTGCTCTCATGGCACCCACATCAGCAAGCAGCTTGGACCATGCCCAGTTTCATCATATGGGGGATGCTGTGGGAAACCACCTGTGGAAGAGCCAGCTCTTCTGGGAACAATGCTTTGATGAGGACAACCTGACCCCATTTCAGGAGCCTATGTGCAGGGAAGCCTGGCAAGATGTGCATACCTGTCCCACCAGCTCACCCTTCCCAGCCGTGTGGGTGCTCATGGAGCAAGGGATGCTGTTCTTCAACCCTTCTGACACTGGATGAAGCAGCTGTGATTCTGCATGTTCCAGATGGAATTGGCTCACAGGAACCTGCCTACACCTCACAGAAAATCCTGTTGTGAGAACCTTACTGTTGCCACATTGTGTTTGACCATGTTCAACATTGTAGGTCTTTTCTGCACAGTTCTTACTAGCTTCAGGCAACAGGAACTAACTTCAGGATCTTAATCCATCACTATTGGCTTCTTCTGTCATCTAGTTCACTGTCTGAAGGAGCCCTTGCGCTCTGCTAAGAACAGAGAAAACTCACTAGAACAGACATCTGATTTGCACAGTTAGGTGCCTAAAGGCAGACTGCTTAGTCTCCTGCAAACAGGACATCTGATTGAAGAGAATAGCTCACATTTTTAGGAATCTTCTGATGAAGTCATGAGACCTGATGGCATTGCTTAGCATTCTAGTGGCACCTAAAGCAACAGTTGTTCTTAGTGATTTATGTAGATGCAAATATTCTGGCAAGTTCTCTGCTCTTGTATCTCTGCAGGGAGAGACAAGCCAGATACTGCACTCTCTTGTTAATCAGAAGCCAGAAGAGAAGGGAAGGCACATACCAGATTTGCTGCATATACCTTTGTTGACCAAACAACTCATGCAGCCAACAGCCTATTCCATGCAGCAACCATGGTTTCATACTTCTTTTGCAGCCAAATGAGGATAGCAAGGTATATAGCAGGAGGGTGTATTTTTCACTCTTGATTCTTATTCCAAGGTTTGAAGTGTTTTGTTTATAAGCTCAAAGAACAGAGGCCAAGTCTCTTCATGTTTGTAATTACCTGGGTACAACTAGCAGGAAAGTTTGTTTTTCTCAACTAGAAAGCAATTGTCTGTAGCCAGTCACTTATAAAAAGCTTTCAGGATAGTTTTATCCATTTCTCTGTTCTTTGAATACTAAGCAGAAAGTAGAAACTGATTCCCTAGGCAGTAGAATGCTGTCTGCTGCCACAGACTGTTGTGTACTTACCATAAACATTGATTTCCTTTGGACCCAAAGATATTGCCTTTTTTTTTTTTTTTGATGGATTGAATGTGACTGCATATTTCTAAAATACACAAAGGTGGAACAACCACAAATGTATAATTAATGAATTGTTCTGGCCATATTTACTATAGAAGTTACCAGTGCCTTGGCTGGAAATCATATCCATTCGGGTCTGGGCCAAGTGCATGCCAACATGCAGTATATTTTCATTAAGTTACACGATAGCAATGTTTCTAGGAATCACTTGCGTTCTTCCAGTCTGCCTGACAGAAGTGTTGCCCAAATCCGTTCCCTATTTAATCGTGAAGGAATGCTGTTCAAAAGATTTGGGGTCAGAAGTGCTTAATAAATCAATCCAGATACACTCCTAATGAGTGTTGAATTAAACAGCATTTGTTTTAAGATCAGAGGTCCTCTTGGGAGATTATTTTTTATTGCGAGCAGAATTGTTCACTTGCAGGTATCAAGGAGCTGTGAATTAAGGCCTGTTAGGAAGGTCCACAAAAGAATCTGGGTCTTCTTTACTGAAAGCATGTGATTATGTCCAGACAACAATAATAAATAGGTGAGACTCATGTCCTCCACTGGAATACCATTTCCTGAGTTAAGGAGAAAGAAAAATTTTGTAGCTTCAGTTGGGATGAAGTTATTCTGCATTTGTATCTCCAGGTTCTTATCTTGCAGATCACAGCACAAGGATTTAGAACAAGGAGGGTGAAGAAAATGGAAGAGGTGGAAAGCAGATGTTTGGAGTCCACACTGACCAGTAGAAATGTCAGCTCACTGACTGCTTAGAACAGTCTCTGCAGGGCTGGGCAGAGGACATCTTTCCTCTGTTGGGGAATGAAGGCTAGAGAAGCCAGAACATGTTGCCACCTTGAAGGACAATGTACAAAATTTCAGGCAACATCTTTAAAATGGAAAGGACGTCACTTGCTTGTAATGTCTTGTTTATTTCTAGCCTTCTATGCTTTTAAAAACTGGTGGGTTTTCAGAGCACTAGAAATTAATAATTCCTGTGTTCTGTCACTGTCACTTTCCGTCACCACTCTTCTCTCAGCAGGCCAGCAGGCTCACTTGTGCATGGAGGTAGCAAGTGAATATGCCCATACAGCCTAAGTGGTGTCATGAGGAGTAAGAGAGAGTCCCTGAACAAGCAAGAGAGGATCAGGTCCCACACCAATTGCTAGGGAGCCACAGTCCCTGGTAGGAGAAATTAAGAAACCCATGCATGCAAAAGGACCTGATCATCCATCGTCATTCTATATTATCAGGAAAAGTGTAGCCAATTCCCTGTGGTGATCAGGGAAACACAGTTAAGTCCTTTCTGTTTGCACATTATTATGTTTTTGTCATACATTGCTTACTTTGCATCACGTCATTTCACTTAATTTTTGTTTAAACAGGTAGTCTGCCATTCTGTTTCCTAGTCACAGTTCCACATTTGGACAGAAATACCCTACCACACAGTAGTGTAATATACAATCAAGGAGGGAGGGGCACATGGATGAGGTGACTTCCAGGTCAAGGATGTGGGTGCAGAAATTTGAAATATCCTCATAAGGAACAAGAGCTTTGAAACTACAGTTTCCACAGAATATTTAGCGATTCATTCTCTGGGACTCAAATTAAAAAGAAGTTTTTTTTAAAAAAATTGTAGCTCAAGACTTGGCATTTTGTTTCTGTGGGAAATCCTGACATTTTCAGACATTTTTGTTCTGAATTGGAACAGGGCCTGAAAAAGTTTTAACTTTCCTGTGAAAATGAAATTCTGAAAATATTTTGTTCTAGGAAGCTCAAAAAATTGGTTTTTGTCTTTTCTAAAATCAAACGCAGCTCACAGGGTGGGGTGGGGGGATCTTCTCAGATGGCTGCCAAGTCTGAAGTGCAGTGGTGTCAGAGGTGACTCTGCAGCATTCCAGGGGCTGCTTATGTGATGTGTGGCATAGAAAACCCTCGGTCCCATTCATTCTTGGCCCTCCAGACCAGCCATGTGCCCTGTTGTGCTGCAGAGCCTGGGAGCTGCAGCTCCTCATCTGGAGATGTGCTGTCTGTTAGCTGCTGCCAGGGGACAGAAGCTTGATCCTGCAAGACTGACAAAAAAGCTCCGGCCTGGGTATGGAAAAAGTTTCCAGAATCAAAAATATTGTCATGAAACATTTTGGTTTTGACATATTAATCAACCACCAGTTCCTGACTAGTTAGGAACCATGTAGTTTTCGTGGGCAGTGAAGCCCATTATAGGTCTAGGACAGTCGTAGACGTTCTTATACGAGTCACCAGTGGGAGAAGGGGGATATATCAAAGACACTAACCTCTGCAGGAAATAAGAATGATCTTCAAAAGTCCTGAGATGACCCTATGGATATATGCAAGCCCAGGGAATGTCACTGATGGAAGTCTGAGGGTGCAACTTGTATGCAAAAGGAGAAGGGCTAAAGAGTTTGGGGTAGTACAGCCTGGGGTGGGCACATTAGGGTTTAGGTTATTTATGCTGGATAGCCATTTACATCTTTTCAGTGGTTTAGATCTCATTGCTTTTTTGAAAAGGAGGTTTGGACTCATAAGTTATCTGGGCACTTTTATAAGTTGTCTGGGCCCTTTTAATAGTTTTATCTCAAATTAATAACTCTTCCAGGAGTAACTTCAGTACTTGCACATTCCCTGGTTTATAGTGGATTTTATTTATCCCCACATATGTCAGTTCAGAAGGACAGAATATTCAGGAAAAGGTGTGGTTTATTATATAGCAGTGATGGATGGTTCCTTTATAGAAACCACTTGCGTCAGAGAGAACAACTGTTGTGTATTAAATACATTCCCTGTATTATGCATAGAGTTCATACCTGTCATTGAATTGAAAATCCAAAGAAAGAGAGAAAGAGCAAGAAACTTTATGAAATTGCATGAAATATGCACATAAATATCAAAGAATACACCATGAATTTTGTTATTACAATGAGCATCTATGGAAGCCACGATGATGCAGAGCTTGAGAAACTTGGCAAATGGGTTGGTGTCCCTGGGACTTTTTGTTCCTGTACTGAAGAAGGATGAAAACTCTGCATATTGAGGAGTTAGTTACTCATAAAGCATTAATAGCTGGAGAGGTGCCAAATCATTATTACTTTTTCTGGGAGTAGTATTAGGTATTATTTAACAGGCTAAGATTTTTTTCCATATGTCCATTCCAGTTCAGTATTGGAAGAGGAAACACATACCTAGGGGATTACAGGCCCAGAAAACACCTTTTCCAGGAAAACAAGCTGAGTGAATCACTTCAGACAAAAATATGTTGAAATGTTAAACAAGTGCTCTCTTGATTTAATGTTCCTGTTAATTATAAAAAAAATTAACATCTCTATGAACATGCAGACAAGTTAAGACTGATATTGTTTTATAGAATTAGTATTTTTAAGGGAAACAATGAAACTGGGCACATAGCCTCAAACTATCCTGAAAACATATAGGGAAAAAATTAGTCCTATGTTATTCAGAATCAGAATTGTCTTAGCTTTGTGGTTTCTGCTAAAGCCAGCTAACAAGGACACAGCTTAGTAGATCTCTGGCTAGCAGAGTTATTTTCAAACCTGAGGCCAGACAGCATTTCTCTGGACAGGTCTTGAACGGCAGAGATGGCACAGCTTGGTCATGCCTTCAAAATAAGACTCAATCTCAGTGTGGAGATTCCCTAGAGACACTCCAAGGCATAGGAGCATGTAGTTTACAATGCAAGTGAGCTTAGACAATCGCACAGGCTCCCTGCAGTGTTCCTCATTTAGTTGTTTAAAATTCACATGGTGAATCTCTTCCCTGAATTCAGTGTACCCACAAAGTGGAGGGCAGTGGAAGGATTTTTGTTGCCTTCCCTTCTCCCTGCTAGCATGTTTTTATATATATATATATTTACATGCATATGCTCAAACTGGGGGCTGGGAGATTTAAAAGGGCGAGAGCTCAACACTTGTGTCTGTTGGCAGGACAGACCCCTGCCAGCAGCAGAGGAGCACAGGAGTCCGACTGCACAGGCTGGGATTTCTTTGCTACTTACAATCAAGTTTGGGAATTTTTCTTTCAAAAAATCTTTGCATTTAACAGTTGGGAGAAAAGGAGTGCTTGTGTCCCAGAAACCCCAGGGGCCAGCAGAGGTGAGAAGAGTAAGATGTGGGCCCAGTGAGCATGAGGAAAGTTTCTGAGAAGGAGTATCTGACCAACCAGGTATGTCTCTAAGAGCCACTGTCATGTTTCTTCTCCTTATTTAAAAAAACTGGAATACTTTGGGGAACTTTTGGACAGTGAAGGAGTGGTGGAGAAGAAGTGGTGGAGAAAAAGAAGACTAATGGCAGCAAGTATCTGGCAAGATAATGTTAGGCTGAATCTAATAAAAATAGCAACATAGATATCTCAGGCCTTTCTGCCAAGCCATAAGGGTGTGAGTACTTTTCTTGGAATATACTCTAATCTTCCCTGAATCCACATGCATTTCAGGTGCAGGAGAGCAACTATCTCCACAGTTTTTCTCTGAGTCTGGACAGATTCACCACATTTTCCAAGCTGATGCTTTATTGTTTTTCCCTTCTCTGTTTGAGCTCTTCTAGTAAAGCTCTTTTATTTAAGCCCTGGTAAACTCTGATAAGTAGAGAGGTTAATCCTTCCTGCTGCTTGACATGGGGCATTCGGTTCTTGGTCTTAGCAAGTTTAAGTTGGTGACACTGAAATTTTGCAGCAGAAAATCAAACCCAACCCATCAAACTGACAGTAAATAATTATCAAAGGGTTGCATGAATATTCAAGCATATATGGGTGTCTTTACCAAGTAGTCCTTTAATCCAGAGGAATAATGGGTGTGCTTTGGTCTACATACACTTCTAGAGTATGTACAGGCATGTATTTAAAGAGAGACAGAGGGAGAGGGCAAGTGTAAACACACCTGTGGAAAGCCAAATAAGGCAAGATAAGAAATACAAAAGGCCCATTACACAGGCTCATGATGGCTGGTGGCTCAACAATCACATCCTTGCCAAGGCTCCTGGAGGGGGGCTTGCCGGCAGCTTTGGCAGTGGGACTGGCCTTCAGACTTCCACTAACAGTCACGTCCCCAAGAGGGCACTGGCATGTGATGAAGTCATTGCTGCCAGCAAAAAGCACCCATCCCTTGGCAGAGATGCAGGGCACTGATGTAGAAAGGCACCTTCCCAAGTAGCCGCAGATGGTTGCCAACCCTTGCCAGCCCTCCTTCCTCTGCTTCACCTCCCTCAGGGATCACCTCTGCTGCCACTTGCCTGCAGGTTAACTCGGGCAGCACAGACCTCAGCTGCTCAGTTGGCCCCACATGGCTCTGATTTCCAATTCTGTACAAGCAACAGCCACCAGCCCTGGAAACAAATTAGAAACTCTGTCAAATGCTGCCAGTTACAAGGCAGCGTTCTGTGGAGTGCATGGGCTGGTACTGATCACTATGGGCTCTAAGTACAGCCTTTCCTTCTTTTGCTTCAATTACAGGGCCCTGAAAGCATCTTGTGTTTTCAGTTGTGATTGTCATCACACTTCAATGCAGCATGTGCCATGGCACGTGTGTGAACACAGCTGGATTTCTATACAAAACCATAGATATTTTCTTTACAGGCATGTGAATACAGTCCCCACGATCTGCCAACAGCCAAATGTGTTGGGCTACCATTTCTAGTGGAGGATCAAAGAGTATATTTAAATGTTTCCAATTCAATATCCAAGTAACTACAGAAAATCACAGACAATGGGGGTGGCAAGGGAGAGGAGGAAAGAAGGTGTTAGAAGAACATGTTTGCTCATCTTAGAGTTTTTCCTATTTATGCCTTCGTTGCAGGAGAGAGAAAATCTGCATCCTTTCAAGTAAACAACAACAGAAAAAACACCTGAAAACAATTATTGGAGCAGATAAAAAAAGCATTCTGTTACACGGAACACCCTGAAACCGGCAACAATGTCACACAGGAAGGTAATGATGCTGAAAATGACCTATTTGTTGTGTTCTTTTAATGCCATTCTTTCACTTCTATAAAATAAAGCATGTGTAATGACTAACACCTTGACTGACTTGTTTATTTTTCATAATACAAGAAAGAATATATAAATATGAGTGAATACTACAGCAAAATCTACAGTATGTGTTTATTGGTATTTACCGGTATAATTTACCTGAAGGTCTAAAAATTAATCAAGCTCCCCAAATTTTTAGTGCATTGGAGTGGCCCATTTCAGGTCCTAATCCCATGCTGGGAAAGCCACATAGACCCCAGCTCCAGCTGCAGGTGTGCTGCAGAAGGGAACTTTCCTTGCTGAGTTATGGCGATGTTTTGGTGCAGGTGCTGACTTGGCATCTTCACGGCACAAAGCTGTTGCAGAGTGGGAGTCAGCACCAAAGCTGGAACAGGTGGTCTGCAGAGTAGCTCTCTGAGCCATGGCTGGGGCTGTCCTTGGTGGTGACTATCAGCCCATGATGGATATTCCCCAGCAGAGCTACTCACCTCTGGTCTTCTTGAAAAGATTTAATGTGCTATCTGTCCCTGGTTTTGCTGAACACACAGCACCTGCCTTAATTTGGATTTTTCTTGGGTTTACCTGGTTCATGCTATGCCTATAACACTCTTTGCTTATAATTTGAATTAAAACATCAGAAATGCATAAAATTTATGCCAAAGAGCTGGTGACTGTCGGTAGGTAAGCAGCTAGTTGTTTTGAAAGCAGTGTGTTTGAACAGTGATACAGCCTCCTTTCTCTGGACTGTAAGTACAGATGGAGTCCGTAGAAAGCCTGAGGACCTGTGCTACCCACACAGGCAGAGTGTGCTGCAACCCTGGCATGGACTGGTGAAAAAGTGGAAGATATCTTACAGTCAGGATGGGATGAATCGAATTCCTCCAGGTTGCTTAACTGGACTCAAGCCAGTGTCAATTAAAATACAACCAAAATGTTTTCAGCAACCTGGATTTGAGGATGTGGGATGCTTCAGAAGTAGAATCATAGAATCATGGATCATTTAGGTTGGAAGAGATTTCTAAGGTCATCGAGGCCAACCCTTAACCCAGTACTGCTGTGCCCCTAAGTTACACATCTACAGAGTTTTTAAAGACCTCCAGGGATGGTGGCTCAACCATTTCTGTGGACAATAGAGAAGTACCTTTGTTCCTCTGCCTGAAGATGCTCAGGCTTTGTAGGCAGCCTCTCTTCCCTGCTGCAGATAGACATTTGGGATCAGAAAAGCACAACAGTTCATAGATATGGTACCAGGCAGTGCCCTGTGTAAGACTGGTCCCAGCAGCACCGAGTTTTCTCTCCTCTCATACAGGTGTCCAAAGAGGAGAGGAAGTGCAAACAGAATTGTTTCCAGTGCCTGTGTCTACCTGCACTTGGGAAATCTACGAGAATCCTAGAATAATAAAGTCAACTCCAGAAACAGAAGATAGCTGCAACAGAATTAGAAACTGTAAAGGGAATGCATCACCTTTTTGTGTTTTTGAAAAGCAGTTTCTAGCGTAAGACCATGATAATTTTGTGCCTTTAAGTTTTATTTTGCTGCAATACTGTGCTTTTCTAATAGATATAGCAAGTGTAATAGCCCTGAATAACCAAGGTGTTTGTGTACTCCTTCCTACCTTCTCAGAGTGGGTAGTCCCTGGAGGGAGGGAGAAAAGGGGTTAACACAAGACTGTTGCTAGCAACAGAAAGGTTTTCTCCAGCTGCCAACAAGTGAAGATTTTGGGTCTGGTAACCACTGAAGTTTGGTAAGTTAGATTGAGTTGATAGGAACGGTTTCCCCTGTGGCAACCAAATTATTGTATATTACTGAATACTTCTTTCCCATGATACACCCTGACATTCCCCCCAAGACCTGATTGGCAGGAGGGATTAGAGTGGTGGGTTGGTGATCTGAGATATGGGTATTTGGTTTGGGTTAATACTTAGTGTGTTGTTATTAAGTAAGCAAAGACTTTTTGAAGTGCTACACCTGACCAAAGGAAGATGCTGTCCGTGGAGGAAAATGAAAGAACTGTTCCAGCCTCTGCAGTGGACAGAGTCAGTTTGTGAACTCTCTCCCCGCATTCTGAGTTCCATCTCATTTGCAGTTCAGGACCCATGGGATGAGAGATGGTGATTTGCATGGAGCGGAGTTTCTATATTGATTGAACTCCTAGTTTATAGTTATTGATGTAACAGTTGCCCACTGTGTGTTTTCTTGTATACTTTCCTCCTTCTTCTGTCCTTTTTCTCCCTCTGTCTGCCAGCTTGCCCCACAGCTGCTGCTACAAGAATAAGAGAGATGGTTAGACCTGGTCCTATTGGTTGTTCTGACCCAATGGGGTGGAATGTTAGATACCAGATCAGTGATTATTGCTCAGAATCACCTTATGGGGAGAGTGTGTGTGTGTGTGTGTTGAGGGGGAAGGGATGGGTTGAACATCATGGAGGTGGGGTGGCATTGTATCCCTCATGGCAGCCCCTGGAGCCTACATGGGGAAGCCACGGAGCATCTGTCTGTCTCAAACAGCCCAGGAAAACTATAATGCACCACGCCTCCTGCAGCCCCTCACCCAGCCTCAGATTGGCAGGGACAGTGAGAACACTGCCCCTCACCCTGCCAGGAACCCCAGAAAGTCTTGTGGGTTAGAGATACTGCCTGGAGGGGTTGGTGATAGGGACCAGAGCAGATAAAACTATAGGCATGTGTTTGCCTCGTGTCGCAGCCCTCCCACTTGGATGTGTGAGAGCTGGTCTTCCACAAGGTTTCAGTGATCTCTCCCTTTTTCTCCCCTAAATTAATAAAAAAACCTCTTGAGAACAAACCAGTGGCTTATTCTCTTGATGCTATCTCGAGGTATTAAAGCACCCTATATCTATATTTTAAAGTAAAACTCCTAGCTGAGTCCGTGGGCCGACACCTCCCAAGCCTGGAGTCTTACACCCCGCTACACCCATGGCAAAGGACCATTGGTGAGGGTGGTGCTGCCCTGGGCCAAACCCTTGGCTTCTGCTTCTGCTTTTTTTTCCCCACCCACTGGTAATGGAGAACTGCTCAAAAATCACATCTAGTTTCCTGATTTGTTTTGTTGTGACCAGTAAAGCAACAGTAAAATCAACTGTGTTTAAATAAAATTTTATCTTAGTGGCACAGAGAAGTATTGTATTCATGTTTCATTAGCAGAGGTTGATTGACTAAAAAAATAAATTAGTTTTCTTTGTCCCACTGCACTGCTTACATGCCAAAGAGAAGATTTGCAGGAGACATTTCACTGTCAGGTTTTTTCTCTTGGAGGTGTTGAAGAAGGGCCTGATACCACACCAGGAAGGAGACTGGGAACAGATGTGCAAGATGTGTGTGAGCTTGTAAGACGTGTGTGCAAGATGCGAGTGAGCACAATGTGTGGGTGGGTGCAAGGCATGTACACATAAGTGTGTGAGATGCATTTGTCTGCAAGAGGCACGTGAGTGTGAATGCACTGCAGTGGGGAGGGTTGCAGTGGGGCAGGTGGCCACAGCCAGGGCCCAGGCACAGGGCTCTGACTGGGGGCATGGGGAGGCCAAGCTGCCCCTTGGTTCAGGAAAAGCACTTCCCAGAGTCAGTGCTGCCATTCATGCCCTCTCCTCCACATCTCACAGCTCCTCGCGACTGATTTTCATCTCATGTTGTTCAGCTGGAGTCCTGGGAGTCACCTTTTTAAAGATGCACAGTGATGAATTAGTTGTAAATTAAGCACATGGTTAGGATATGATCATAAGGACTAAATAAATTACTTCTCAGTCGATTCTCTGAAAGTAAATTAGTTAGTTACCTTAGGGTATTTTAAACTAAGTCCTTATTGGTTAATGACCAAATTTGGTTTGCTCCAGTCATCATCAGTTGCTGGAATAGAAAAAAACCCACAAACCTTCAAACATATGAGTCATGAGAAGAGCTGGGATATATCACTAACACGTAGTTGACAATATTTCCTGCATCGGTTCACAAGCCGCCAGGATGTCCCTGGTGAACTATACACAGCCCATCGGGCTCTCAGGGGGCATGTGTGTGCTGTCAGTCATTGGCAGCATAGCAGGGAAACCAACAATGAAATAAAGGCCTCGACGCACCCAGCGGAGCTTGCGGGATGCTGAAAAAACTACATGAACAGCTGAAATGCTGCTGCTGAGCAGATGATCCAGAAATTAAATAAGGCACTGGGACGCAGAAGGTTGGATGGTTTTTGTGTGTAATCCTGTGCTAGCCCCTGGAAAGACTCCTGCATCCAACAGAAAGGGCAGGTTTGGTAAGAGAAGAAACTGTGGGTTTATGTCAGCATTTGAGATTTATAAACAGAGATTTAGGAGAGAAAAATTTAGTCTCCACTTAAATGCATTGAACTAGAACAGATTGCTGAAGAGAGATAAAGAGAAAGAATATGGGAGAAGTTGAACTCTCTAATAGTACTACAATAAGTTTGTAGTGAACTGCTTGTGTCCACTTTTTTAAAAACCACTATTTGCAATGGTAAGTTTGTTTTCCTACAGTAACACACAGTGAACATACAACATTCCACAGGTTACCTACTGACTCATAAATAGTAGAAGCTATGTGCCATCGGAAAAGACATATTTTTGCTTTTTATTTTTAATGTTGTTTTAGCAGAACAAAAACTGTGAGGAGGAAAGTTTGACTTATGATTGATTCACGACAAACCACTTGCCAGTCCAACAACATTAGCCTCTGCATACCTCTGGTGCTTTGCGAAAGTTTTTATCCTGTGGTATCCGGAATTAACCGTGCTTGGACTCCTTGACCTAGCCGCCTTCCAGGATGCCCTTGGATCTCATGACAATGAACAGCTGTGCTGCATCATGGGAGCTAACCCCTCTGAGGAGACTTACTAGAAAGCAGATTCTTTTTTATGATAGTCTTCTGTTAAGAGGATTGCATCTCCTGTGTAACTCAAAGAAATATTGGGGGAAAGTCTCACCATTTTCTCCTAGAAGTTACAAATTGAAATTGGTTAATAAGATTTTAGAATACTCACAACAGTTATCCCATGTGGTTCCTTCAAGTTCCTTTAGTACACACATTAACATTAACACAGACCATGGGATTTGTTTTCTTATTGAGAATATATTGTATAGTTCCCCTCAAAGATTCTTATCCTTTTCCTCAGTAAAGTACCTACATATGTTTCTGCTGATGGGGAGCTTAAAACACTTGATTGTCCTCCCAAGCCTTTAAAACACAGAGACTGAACATGGCCACACCAGCACCAAGTGTGCCCGACATGAAAGCCCACAGTCGTTTGACTCTATTGCAAACAAAATCTTATTCACAGAAATGTTCATGAGAAAGTGAACAGGAAGGTTCACTCATCCACACCTTTTAAATGAAGACTGACAGCAGATATGAAAATAGCTTTTGTTTCCAATTTCATTCCATATGGTTCTGGAATGGTTGCAGGATCAAGCTATTTGTATCCAAAAGGAAACATTCATTCTGTAGATATGACACATTCAAGTACTTGCAAAACTTAAAATTTAAAATAAATGAATAATTCTGGTGTTACTACCTTTTCAGCTGTCCTGGAAATATAGACCGTCCTGAACTAATGAGTTCCATTTCAGGAGTCTTTTTTGTTTTGAAAAGCAGATGCAGAAGTTCAAAGCATAACCTTCTCAGATAAGAGAAGGAAGCATGCTCTTATGGACTGAAATATAACATACAGTAAATAATTTGCATATGGATACTTTGCATGCCTAATGATGTGTCTGCATCATCACTGGTGTATTTGATGTTGGTTATTCAGTACTTAGTTACCACCCAAGTGCATTTAGCTTTGCATTGTCTCCTTATTTTCAACCTAATCCTAATTAGAATCCTATGAATATGACTGTTAAAAAATTTATTATGTTAAACAAACTGTTGCACTCTCGAGGAAAACACAGTTGGCTCAGGTTTGAGACACTCGTTCTGCAGAGATAATGAGAATAGTCCTATCTAAATTCAAACTGGATTATGATAAAGATCTGTCAGTAAGTTGAATGCAGCATCCAAGACGGGAGCTCTGACAAGAAATTTTATACAATTTCATGAAGCTTGCAATTCAATGGAAATGAAAAGCTATTCACAATTTAGCATGAAGGGGGGAGAGCTCTTTACCTCAGGGTCACACTCAGACTAGACCATGCTTTGAGCCTCTGTGCTTCTCCTACCATGTCATTTCCCTTGCCTCCTCTGCCCACCTTTCCTTCTTCTTCCACTGTCTCTCTAGCTGGGGGCCAGAGGGAACTTCCAAACCCTCCCGTCTCACCTGAAAGTTCATCTTAAGACTTTTTGTGATGGGAGAAGGAGTGGGAGAAACATGGGTGGTGAAGGGGTGGTGGGAACCTGTCAACCATGGACATGATGCTGAGGGTCTTGGGCATCCCAGGGAAGATGCAGAATGAGGAGAAATGCATCTATGCAAGATATCGTGAAGCTGCTCCCAGTCCTTGGAGACACACAGAGAGGCTTGTGGGCCTGTTCAGGGTGAGACATGGGGTGGGAAAAGCTGAGATATTTCTTGGTTATCCCATGCACTGGTGCAGCTCTTTCTGCACAGAGTGAAGAAAGGAGTGAGGAATATGCAAGGTGATGACTGTCAACATAATGAAAGAAGGGATGTTGGAAAGATACTACCACAGCAGGACCTGGGATGAGCAGCCAGACCTGGAGTTCATATCAGATGGTGGCTTTCATGGCAGATATGTGGCGTGTTAGGAGCCGGCTGCAGCACCATATTGCACTGATGGAGCAAGCAGTGAGTGGTACAGATGGGAAAGCACAACAGTGCCAGAGGTTGGCGCCAACTCCAGAAGGACCTTTCTGTTATCACCCTCAGTCAGTCAGGGCTGACTACACCATGTGAAAATGTGGAAGAATGGTATCTGCTCCTCTCTCACATGTCCAGGATCTAGCTCAGACAGACTTCTGGGTGGCTGTGAGAAGCAACCCTGCAGAAGATACAGATATCCCTGCCTCTGCAGTTTCTGAGCCTAGACCTACGCCAGCCTCATTCCCCTGGCTAAGTGTGGACCTCTGAGGAGTTTCATGAATCTTTCCCTGAAGAAGGTTCCTCAGCCAGACCCAGCACTTTGCTGAAGCAGATAACAGTGTCTGGAAAGACCTTCATTATCTCTTGTGCCGTCTGGAGGCCAGGGCTCCTTTCCTGCCTGGCCTCTGAACTGTACTTGGCACTGTCTACTCACAGCCACGTCTGCCATCTCCTGCCTCACTAATCCCTCACTCAAAATTACCACCACATTTGCTTTCTTCACTTTTTTCTTTTCTTCTGAAAAGTGAGGTGACATAAATTCATTCTCATAATATGCATCAAGTGAAGACCATCTGTGTTGCAAGGCACTCCTTTCACATGAGAGACGGGCATAATTTTGACACGAGGTAAAATGAAACCCATGTGAGAGGGAGACACACATCTCCCTCCCAAACCCCTCCTCCTCTCACAGAAGGACTAGCAGGCTTCAGAGCCAAGGGCTAGTTGATGTGGAGCCTGTATATTTGTGCTCTGAGGACAGCAAGAGGACATTTTTACTGTTGAGCAGACATACATATGCTGTGTCCAAAAATGGCTTTAATTGGTAGAGTGTGTACAACACTGAGAAGAGTCTGTCAGTCAGGGCCGTGCCTGCCCCTGGCCCTGCTCCTGGTGAAGGTGATATGAGGCCTGTCTCCTCTCTCTGCTGACACAGCATGGCCTTCTGAGAAAATGCCTTGGGCAGTCAGATCTTGTTTGCTGGACCACAGCTCCCTTGAACTGTGGATCTGCTGGAGTGGGCCCAGAAGAGGGCCATGAAGATGATCAGAGGCTGGAGCATCTCTCCTCTGAAGACAGACTGAGAGAGTTGGGGTTGTTCAGCCTGGAGTAGAGAAAACTCCAGCAAGATCATAGAGCAGCTTTCCAGTACCTAAAGGAGACTACAAGGGAGCTGTAGAGGGACTTTTTACAAAGGCATATGGTGATAGGATAAGGGGGAACGGCTTCAAACTGAAAGTGAATAGCTTTAGATTATATATAAGGAAGATATTCTTTACTGTGAGGGTGGTGAGACACCAGAACAGGTTGCTCAGAGAAGTTGTGGGTGCCCCGTCCCTGGAAATGTTCAAGGCCAGGCTAGATGGGGCTTTGAGCAAGCTGATGGAAAGTGTCCCTGCCCATGGCAAGAGAATTATAATTAGACAATCTCTAAGGTCCCAGCCAACTCCAACCATTCCATGATTCTCTGACCAGCTGCAGCCAAGACATGTACACCGTGAGCCTCCAGCAAACAATCTGAGTACAAGGCCTCAGGGGAATTGTTTTGCATAACTTCAAAAAACAGGTGTCAGGCCATCTCCCAGTCACAGAAGCTCACTAGACAAAACAGTGCAAAGGAACGTGCTCCCCCTCCCTCTCCCTTTTTTCTGCCTCTCACTCAGAACCTTGGCAATCTCCAGGCCATGATGAAATCCTGACTGTGACTGAAGTCAGTAGGTGAGTCATGAGCTTCAGTGGGACCAGGATTCCACCGAGGCAATGGATGGTGGCTCCTCATGGTGTACCTTGCTTATGGCGCACCAGACAGAAATTACAAAGATAACACAGATTTGAGTCGTGCACGCTGCTAATATCACCAAATACAAATAACATCATGCACCAGGACAGGCTTGGGATAACCTGCTGGAAAGCAGCTCTGTGGAGAAGGACCTGGAGGTCCTGGTGGACAACAAGATGTCCATGAGCCAGCAGTGTGCCCCTGTGGCCAAGAAAGCCAATGGTATCCTGGACTGCATTAGGAAGAGCGCTGCCAGCAGGTCAAGCGATGTGATCCTATCCCTCTACTCAGCCCTAATGTGGCCACATCTGGAGTGCTGTGTCCAGCTCTGTGCTCCTCAGTACAAGAGAGACATGGAGCTCCCGGCACGGGTCCAGCTGAGGGCTGCAAAGATGATTAGGGGACTGGAGCATCTCTGTTATGGGGCTGAGGGAGTTGGACCTGTTCAGCCTCGAAAGGAGGTGACTGAGAGTGGACCTCCTCTCTCTCTCTCTCCCTCTCTCTCTCTCTCTCTCTCTCTATCTCTCCATATATATATATATCTGAAGGAAGGATGTCAAGAGAATGGAGCCAGGCTCTCCTCAGCAGTTCCCAGCAATAAGATGGGCAGAAACTGATGCACAGGAAGTTCTACTTGAAATTGAGGAAGAACTTCTTTACCATGTGGGATGACTACAGACTGAAAGATTGCCCAGAGAGGTTGTGGAGTCTCCCTACTTGAGATATTCAAGAACTGTCTGGACACAATTCCATACAATGTGCTCCAGGATAACCCTGCATGAGCAGGGAGGTTGGACCAGGTCCCTTCCAGCTTTACGCACTTTGTGATTCTGTGATTCTGTGAGCGTTTGCTCAGAGAGTATTGTCATCTGCACAGTTTGCTAATGCCCACAGCCACTGTCAGCACCCTTTACTTTTCATTGTTACTTGCTGTGTTACTTTATTCCTGTAACACTGCTCCGTACAGAAATCTCTCTAATCTGTTTCAGGCGGGTAATGGGTACTGGCACCCTCTCGCATTGCTTCGTTATGCTAGTTCCTGAGGATTACAAATGAGGGCCATCTGTAGTCCCTACTATTTGTGGAGATGAAAAGGAGCTTAACTTAATGTATTTTGGCAGAGTAATAGGGAAACATCAATCACAGTATGACATGTTAGTTCATATGCACCAATAGGCTCATGTTTGTAGCTCGACACATTAAGTGGATCTGTTTCTTTAAAGATGAGTCCATCACTTACAGACAGACATTCAGAGCTCTAGCATACAGGACACTTTTAAGAGATACTTGATAAAGAGCTTGAAAATGTGAGTAGTGACATGAAGCTAAACTCTAGCTCATTTTCTTCAGACTCCCTATTAGTATGAGCCTCATAAAGTTGAAATTGGGGTCACTTGGACAGTTATTTTAGCTGAAACAGATGGAGTTGTGGTGGCTGCTCCTAAAGAAGCAACTTTTACTGTAAGTTACCACACACTGTTTCTGGGATAAATATATTTTCCTGTACTACATCATTTGGGACTGTGTAGTAATTACTGGACCAATACTGATTTTTTAATGGCAACCATGCTAGTAATTTCCTTTAAAAATCCTATTCTGAGATAGTTCACAGCAGTGAAGGAAAAAAAGTATTTTCCTTTCAAATGCCAGAATCAAACAGTTTCTTAATTTATTACAAGAGCATAAAAATTGAGAATCCTCTGAATTATTATTTTCCCTATGTAAAAAAATATTCTGCATGAAGAGGGGTTATTAGACCCTTTGAACCTCCCTCGTAAGTAGAGCACAGCTGTGTGAACAATTCAAAATGTATAATTAATTGGATAAAGTTCAGTGCTTTTTTGACTTGTGAACTCTTACAGAGCAGTTTGGGACTTCTTTGTTATTGATTGTTACGCAAGAGTTTTCACTAACTTCTTCAGGAATACCATCCTCAAGTGGTTCATAAAAAGTGTATTTCCATGACTAAAATTCCGAGTTCATTTTGAGTCAGGTCAGCAGCACGACTCAGGTGAGGTGACTTCTGTCCCTTGAATTGACAACACATAAAATCCCATATTAATTCCTGTATTCTGCTCTTGGATATGCAATTTCTAAAGAAGCAAAATACTCAGCATAAGTAGGAACTGATTAGCTGGGGAGCAAAGTTGCTACTTGTTATCACTACTTTTATCCATGTTTATTAGCCTGCAGAGCAACCAGGCCTGGGCCCCCATCCAGCAGATGCAAAGAGGAGGCGGAAGAAATCCATTTCCCAAAGAGCTTCTGGCTGCAGCCAGGGTACAGGTGAGGAGAGAAGGATAGCAGGAAACATCACGTTCAGCTATTATCGTCTTGAAAGGTGGTAGTGTAAGAGGGGGATAAGTTACAAAAGGAGAAAGGGTGTAACAGAGGCAGAGGCATGGGGTAAGAGGACCAGATGTGGAGTGAAGCTAAGGTACAGAGGTCAGGGTGAGAAGGAATGTGTGATTTCTCTTCCCACCTAAGCATCAGCCATTACTTGCCAAAATTAGGCATGCAATGGGAGCTGCCTCTTTAAAAGTCGTTTTCATCTGGAGATCAGGAAAGGGAAAACCCATCAGCTCCCAGGGCTGCCGGGAACAGCCCAGACAGGTGCTGCAGGAAATGCCCCACAGCTTTATTAATGCATCTCAGGCATGATTCAAAAAACCTCGACCTTCATTACTCTTGCAGTTCCTTGAGCAAGGCATGCTGTTTGTACTGAACAGTGACAAGTCCTGCAATGAGAAAAAGATGTAGATTAGCCCAGAGAACTCAAGCTCACTTTGGTTTAAAGCAGAAATGAAAGGAGCCACATTTGTGATTGAAACTCAGTCAGCTTTTGATCACCTGGGAGCAGCGCATGCAGATTGGAGATTAGCTGTGCCCTGATGAAATATTCGCAGCCATATCCCTCCTGCCCCGCTCCGCTCCTTGGTGTTCATTCTTCATCATAACTTCATTTTTCAAATCTAAATATACTAAATATGTTCTTACGATCCAATTTACATATGTTCTGTATTAGTCTATTGAGAATAACATTGGGGGTTGATTGGACATGGAAAAAATGCGGACGACTTCAGTGGACGGTACCAGTGACTTTTTTTCCTCAGTGCATATGGAGGTAAAGGCTGGATTTAAACCACAACTGATTTTGATTAGATAGCTGAAAAGCAATATGAGCATTTATTAGCCTTCCACATGTCCAAATGTCAGCTAAGAAATCACTTTTCATTGAGGCAGGCTCACAACACTGAGACTTCTGGGCCCACCGTAGGAAAATGATGGGATGCACTTACAATTCATTTCTTTGTGGTTTTCTTCCAAAAGTCCTTTTGCAGTGGGCATGTAGTACAAAGCAGGCAACTGCTAAGCTGCATCTGGTAGACCCAAGGGAGGTGATGCTGATGCTCTTTGAAGCTACCACAGGCAAATAACTCCCGTGAGGAACCTCACCAGCTGGGTGAATGACAATGGTAGCAGTAATCATGTTGCTCTAACCAAGATGCTGAGTCAGGACAAGGGGCACAGCAGGAATGGAAAAAACAAACCAGGTCCCTGTACTCACATCTGCACTCATGTGGAACCCTGGTAAAGTTTAAGGGTGGGTGGGGTGGGGTGGCCTACTGAGGGCCAGCCTAGCAGTCAGTGTAGGAAAGCTGGCCAAAAAAAGGAGGCTATGAAAAGAAATTGGAAAAGGAGGTACTGAAGACCTATTTTCAAGGCAAACTCAAACTGTTTGAAATCAGCTGAGTCACAGTATTTTTATGTGGAGCTTAATAAGATGCCAGATATGTAGCAAGAATACATTTTCCAGTGCAGTGATGTCAGGTCAATCACAAATATATCAAAAAATGTCAAACCTGATAATAGGAAGAAGCTGCTGTAGGTCTTGGTAACATGGTTAAATGATAAAATTGTGGTAGTAGAATGTGTCTTTAATGGCCCATCGAAATACCACGATTCCTAGATTTTTAAAAATGGTGGTTTATTGTTTTTGCTGATGATCTGGAAGCACTCTCTGAATTGGTCTGGAAGCAATCTCTGGGTTACTGAGATTTAGTAATGGAGTTACTGCTGCTTGTTTGGGCTGCCATGGGGCTGAAATGTCAGAGATGAAGTGTGTCTGCTTCTTCTGCTCCTCTGTTGTGTTCTTGGAGCACAGTGCAGACACTGTGGTAAAAAGCTGCTGGTTATAAAAGGAGATTATCTGCTGCATGAAGCCAGGAGCACGCACGATATACTTTCCAACTAGTTTATGAATATTTTTTTTTAAATGCCCTTGTTCTGTCCTATCACCAGTCTTGCAAGGCTATCCTTCATTAGCATTGAGAGACTTATTAATAAGATTAATATATTTTGGCCTTTCAAGTAATGCTATGAAACTCATTTTCTGCTGCCCCCTTCCTCCTGCTCATCCTTATGTGCTCAGCTCTCCAGACAGGGCTGGGAAGGTTACCATACAGTAACCCGTGTAACCCATGGGCTGGCAGCTGAGGTTCCCACTCCCCTGCTTTTCCTCTTCTCTGACTGTGAGAGCAAGTTTTCAGTGTCAGACTGACACAATGCTGGACATCAATACCCTCACCATTTTTGTTATGCTAGATCCTGTACTAGCCCCAGGAGCCGCATCATAAGGTACAAGTGTCTGCTGCCTTTTTCAGACCATCAGTTCTGATCAGTGCTGCCCTAAAGAAACACAGAAATTAAATAAAATTTACAGAAGCTGGGATGTCTGCTGCATTTTGTCCCAGAACAGCTCTAAGCAACACAACTGAATGACCATTCATATGCTCCTGTTTCAAATATTAGTCTTAATCTCTTCAGCTGAGTTTTGAAGTGATATGATTTACCTGACATGCCACAAGCTAAGGTCAGTTACCTGCAGTTCAGCTGATCTGTCTGAGTCACTTTCCTCCTGATATCAAAACTCTAAAAGCCTTTCAGCCCAGTGGAATAAATTTGGTGCCTGATCCATCAACAATTTTTTCCTAGACAATCTGTCATGAGTGAGATAAGACTTTGCAAAGGAGAGACCAGCAATGAGAAAGGAAGGAGAACGGCAAAAAGAGAAAGATAATGTAAAAAGGAAAGGAGACCTTTCAGGAAACAAGAAGATATATTCAAATCAAAGGAAAATCCTAGTACGAGAACAAAGGGATATTAATGGGTTATAAAATCTGGAAACAGGAAGAAGGGAAATCAGAACAGCAGAGAGATGAGGTTCTGAATAGTTTTAGTGTAGGAGTAACAGGAGCAAACAACCTATCTTCTTTCTTTTTTTAAGGGGCAGTGGGAATGAAGCTTGCATCTGAAGAAAGGGGTGATTTACGGAAAGATTATGCTGAAATCCACCAATAAAAGAAACCAAACCCAGACCTGAGAGCGGCAGGGTATGGTAAGTGCCCTGTGCCAGGCTCCCATGCTGCTCTGACCCAAAGCACTGCAGGCGAGGTTGGGAAGAGGAGGTCCCAGTGGGGGGATGTAGCCTCTCACCTCACTGTGGTCTGCCCGGCCCTCACAGCTTGTCCGAAGTGCAGTCAAAGGTTACTGGATATGTCCAACAGATGTCCACCAAGAGCAAGAGACAGCCTATGGCACTGCATGGCAAACAGGTTCCATCGACACAGAAGCAGTTGCACTCAGCAGCGTGTGCAGAGCCTTGTTCCATCATGAGGCCGGGTCACGCACCACTTCCTACATGGGTACAGCAGCACACGCACGCTGGCAATGCTAATGCCAGCAGATGGGCTAATCTCCCACATTCCCTTTCTCCATTTACTCACGCTTGAAATGAAGGACTAGCTTGGGTGGTTGCCTGCAAAGCCTCATAAATACATAAGCACGCCAAACACTTTAGCTCAAACCATGTCACATCCCAACAGATGTTCCCCAGCGAAGTCCATGGGAAGCATTGTAGACATGTATGGGTCCCAGTGCTGCTTGCCTGCAGGAGGAATTGGACATGAATTTAATCCATGCAAATCTTAGGCTTCATCAGAGATACTTGTTATTATTTGGTTTCCAGCTTTGAAATATACCAATTACACAAAGTTGTCACTGTAATGTTGTGTTTCTTATCCTAATGTGCATCCCCTTTCTTGATGGCAAAAGCTGTGTTTAAAAATCCAGGGGAATAAGTGTCTATAGGTGGGAGGCTATTGAAATTACTTGCAACTTCTTTCTCATTATTTTTTCTGAAGGGAAAAAAGAAGACAGCTTCCCCAAACACTGGGAAAAATCAGACTTGTCAGTTTGACTTCACTGAAGGGGAAAGACTCAGAAACTCCTTTAAGGAATCAAATAGGGAACACTTGGAAAAGCAAAGCTGATTAAAGACAGCTAACATCAGTTCAGGGAAAGGAGATCATGCCTAACTAATTCGTTGGAATTCTTTGAGGAAATTACTGCCCTGGTAAGGAAGGGGAAAGGATATTATAGACTCCGTTTTTCAGAAAGCATTTGACAACATTCTCCACTGTTGGTTAAAATGTCTAGGGTCTGAAGTCATGGAATAGAAGGACAATGAGCATATTGGACTGGAAACTGGCAAAAGAGAAGGAAAGGAAGGGTAACTATGAATGGGAGCCTTTCATTTTAAAGGGGGGTATGTAAGAAGGATCAGGGAAGAAACCACATTTGGAGTTTGAAAACAAGACTTCCCAAAGTTAATGAAGATGCTCCTGAACCTTGGGAAATACAATTAATAATGAGGAACCATGCAGACAGATGGAGAAAGGAATGATTTGTTTCACCACAGTATTTTGGAGAGCAGATAGAAAGAGGAACGCTTTCCTGACTGCTTTGCTAAAACAGATTTGACACAGCTTGAATGGTAATATTTGTTAAATTCCACAGACACAGAAAAAGACAGAGAATTTCACACTGCTCAAGCTCAGGCTGCCTACACAGCCCATTTGCCCTTGCAGCCGGCAATGTCTCAGGAGAGTCCTGCAGCCTTGACATCATTGCAAGAGGGTACCAGAAAGGGGTAGCCCTGCTCTGTGCATGGTGAACCCCAGGCACTAAGGCTTGCAGAGCAGTCTCTACTGCTAAGAGTGTAAATGGGCATACAGTCCCTGCTGCGTTGTATGGTTTTCTCCAGGGGAGAGAGAGGGAAGAACTGTCTTAACTCACTGTGCAGTTCCCCAGGGATTCCTGCCAGGTTCCTTGAACTCTCTATTTCTCATCTTTCCAGCGTGGCTCATCCCTTCTGATTCTCTGCCCCCTAAAAGAGCAGACTGATACTTATGTTTAGCTCTCAGGTATGATCTTTCAAACTTGTTTTCCATAGACCATTTGAGAGCCATTCTTTTACACAATGCCACAACTCCTTCTAGGTTATTATGGCCAGGAGCACTTCACTCTCCTGATTGCACCATGCTTGGAGAGGACAATAACTTAAGTGGTGTGAGTGCAAAACTGCTTCTGATGGCTTTAATGTACATGGGAGAAGGTTTGAGGAAAAGCATTAAATTCAGAAGCTTTGTCATACACAGAGAATTTATTTCTTTAATATAACCTTATAAGCCTCCATTTTCCTACACAATTTGATTTAGTGTGTGCCCTTGGAACCAGCGCTGTCTTTCTCTGTTTCCTCTCTTTCCACTTTGAAGTACAAAAGGCACTAGTGAATTTTGCTTTGTTTTGTTTGGTTTTTTAGATACTTAACTGACCAGAAGGAAACAAGACATGCAGAAGTGGCACTACACAAGGAAAATACATAAATTCATCAGCATGTCCTATTGCTTATCTTTTTGGGTAGATGTTTTTCCTTTCATCTATGTCTGTCTGAGGCTATTTATATACCTCTAGGATGGACTTTGTCACCAAAAGAAGTATGTCCCTGCTCCTGTTCTCCCTCCCTGTCTCCATTTCTCACCTGTTTGAAGTATGGAACACCTGAGTCCCCGTTCTTACTGTAGTGGTGACTTTTAGTACATTTGTATTTTTTGCATTTAGTCATTTTCAGAAAGAGTCCTTCCCTTCTTCCGTCTGATTTGAAGCATAATTAACTTCCACAAGCTTCAAGATGGCCCTTCTGTCCTGAAAACAAAAGCAGTTTTCATTGTCACTTTGATCAGGAATAGCAGAAGTCAGAGACGTGACCCTTTTGAACACCAAAATTCAGCTTTTTTTGCAATACTGTGGATCACTCAGTGTTGGTTCCCTTATAAGCCAAAAAAGTGCCTAATTTAGGAAAGAAATTGCTACATCCAATTCAGTAGTATCAGAAAGTAGAAATAGAATACACATATTTTGTTGTAGCTCTGAACATTCTGCTGCTAGAACAGAGAGAAATTCTGAACCTTAAGACCCTAATCTTTAGCACAGCCTCTTGTCTCAGCCTTTGCTCTTATATTAATTTTCTTCTTATGCTTTTTGGACAGCCTTTGCAGTATTTTCCCCTCAGATGACACTGCAACTTCAAGCACCTTATGAGGAGGGGAAAACCTTTTCAAAGACAATTCTAACCTACTCTAAGCAGATCTCTCTAAACTATTTCTTATTAGTTTCTTCTTTGTCAAAAGGTCTCTTCTTCATGACCTTGGGCTGATTATTAATAGACATGATAAAAAAGGTATAATCCTACTCTAATTATTTTTTATTTTCAGGCAAGGGAAGGGGAGAGAATTGTGTATTTTTCAACGTTAACTGTTGTCCCTCCTCTTATCAGGTTAATTGGACTGTGGCAATGTCTAACTGGATATCCTGCCCAGAGGTGATTTAAAAATGGCAAATGTCAAGAATTTTTTTTTTTTACTTAATGCTGGAATGTCAGCCTTCTCAAATAAATGATGGCAGTTGCTCTTGTTTCAGCAACATAGGTATTTCCTTAACATGTGTTCTTGGATAAATACCTACACAGCTATAAGAAAAAGGGGGTCATGATTTCACAACAAAGAAAATAATCTTCTACCAGCCTTATCGTTCTGGCCTTGCAAAAGCCCATTGGTAGCTGGCCAGGTTTAAAGATGTCACCATCATGCTTGCTTCTTGCACTTAGCTCTGCAGAGCCCTGCGTGGCATCTTTTCAAAACAAATCTTAGAAAGCACACAGAGAAATGCTTTCTTTCTGGAGCTCTCTAAGTCCTCCTAAATACACAGCAGCCAATTAGAGCTAGAAGGGCTCTTGCACTTTTTTTACCCTTTTCACCCTCTCATTTTCAGTATCATTTGTCTCAGCCTAGAAGGTCTCACCTCTGTCCATCCCAGGCCCAGCTGTGAGATGTGGCAGAGGGAAGAGAGAGTTTTGGGTTGGGGGCTGGCATGCCAGGGGGCAGCAAATGTGGTTCCCATGGCTCTTGGTGCTCTGCGAGAGTTAGTGCCTGCAGTGTTGACAACGTGAAATTCAAAGTCCTTTATCTAAATGAACTAAAAAGCAGAGAACATGACAAGACAAAATAAGAAAGAAGGAGTAGTGATTAAAGAGATGGAAGGGCTGCTTTTGTAATGAGGGTGTCATGAGGAAAAGAAGATGTTTTGATCTGGGAGAGGCCATTTCTTGGCTCTTTGGAGGGCCAATAGCAAGAGCATGATCTATTCTTTCAGGGCAGTAGCCTTGGAAGGGGTCTGGTACAGTGAGGACATGGAGGCAGCAGGTTAGAGCAGGTACCTACATGGGCATTTAGGGGTGGCTGTTGGTTCAACCTAGCGACACAGGTCTGCTGACACATGCATAGGGCAGGATCCAGTGCTCTCCAGGTCTGACAGCAGGAAGACAACTGACATTTAAACAGCAATTGGAGTGGGAGTCTGAGAGACACACTTCATTTCTCCTTTCAGAGGTCATTGCTAAATGATTTGGCAGCTTTTAATTTCTTAGCACGAAGAAGTATTTAGTACAATCCTCAAATATCTTTCACTACAGTAGATGGTTTTTGTTTGTTTGTTTGTTGCTGCTACGTTACCTCTTCTTCAGCAAAGGAGGTTCATAGGTCTTGTTTCAGGTTTCACTGTTTTCCCTGTTTTGTATCAAACAGGAGAAAAATCTTGCAGTGACTTAAAGACGACCACGTAGGTAGATTTTGTTGGGAGTGGAGAAGGTGACTGCATTGTGCTTGGTCAAGCAGGACAGTTCTTGGCACTGCCAGAGTAGCTCACATTATCCCAGCTTTTGTGGATGTGGTCCATTCAGTATTTTGCCTGTATTCAGTAAATTTCTGTTAATACTGTCCAAATAAATTCAGGGAGTTTTGGATGTAACATAATATTAGATAGATACAGAGCATTCCCTTTTTCATCAGGGAATCTGAGAGCTCTTTATTATGATTTCAGAGAATCAAAGCTTCACAGTATTTCTGAATTATACTTGGAAGAATTATTTCCCATAAGCTGAGGGAGCAGAAAGATAGATGTCCCTTCCTCATGCTAGGGTTGGGATAATGGATCCAGTGACTCAGGAGCTGTGGCTCCAATAACAGTCTCTTTGTTCTCACGTCCACTGGCTCTCCAGTGGCGACTGGCCTTGGGCAGAGCTACCCTCTGGTGTGCCTGGAGAGATGCAGAGTGTACTTGCGAGCACCAGTTAAAGCCTGGAAAAGGGACCTGGACAGAAATAAGGAACACTAACAAAATAATAGGAGCTGCTGTATTTTGTGAGTTCTTTTAAATAAAGAATCCATTTTAATCCTACTGGCCTCTTGCCTGCTTGCTTCATTCAAAATAAAACACACTCTCCAGAAAATGGTTTTACATAGACCAGCCAAGTTTCTAGTAAGCAAAGACCCCAGACATCCATAATTCATGAACAAGGAAGGGTGTGGATATTTTGTGGGAACCAGATCCTCCATGAACAAGATCATTTTCATTTGCTGATTATGTTGTGTAAACAATATGCTTTTAGGATTCATAGGAACAGAACTGTGCATCTAGCAAAGTCAAACTGTTGATTCATATGCTGGAAGCAAATTAAATTTACCCGGAGCTCTGACTTAACAATAAATAATAAAAGAATGAGTATGTTGTCCTTCAAAGGTTATTTCATCAAGTTTTAATTTCTGTTATGCATCTTTTAGCTGTTGAACAACCCAAATGCTGCCCAGCTTGAAAAATACTTGTTATTGTGGATGCCATGTGTTTGAAACCATTTAGAATGTTTACAGCTGAGAAATGACAGTCAGTAAATTGAAATGTCTGACCAATTTATGCTTGACAGAATGGTATTGTGAAAAAGACATAGTAGATAGCCATTGGTTTTCCTCATGCTCATGGTTTTTGATTCCATTTGCTAAAACCTTACCCCAAAGATACATAAATGATACATAAAATCTCCATCATCCATAGAATATGGTAGACCTTTTTATTGTATGTAACTGGTTGTCAACACCAAAACTAATTGCCAAGTATAGTTGTCAAGTGTGCTTTACAACACCTTCAAAGCTCTACATGTTGGATCCACAAAAACACTTGAATATGAATTTTTTGCCCTAACTCTGCTAGGCATTTAAATCTCAAAGCAACTTTCCCAAAGTTTATTTCTCAGCTCTCACCTAAACCTAAATTCTGCTGAAATTCTACTCTTCATGTCTATTCCGTCACTGTCAGTGGATGTCTCTGACGTGCACAACCAAAGGAGAGGATGTGTCCTTGAAACCTTTTTCACAAAACATGGGAGACTATATTCTGGTTGCAGTGGTCTGTCCTTGCAGAGGTCTCCCCACAGGTCCAGTCGCAGGCTACACAACCCAGACACTCAACACCTCAGCAATACAGGTACCATGCAGGTGAACTCAGGTGACTGTCACTCCATGCATCAAAAGCTGACATAGGTGAGAGGCAGCAGTCTCCTATGATGATTCAGAGTCAGGATATTTTCACATCCTGTTTTCTTAATATCCATATCATGACTGATAAGAAATAATGAAGGAAGTGGCTTCATTTTATACTTCAGGGCATCATCTATGCTTCTCCAAACAGAGCCAGGTTTTTCAACAGAGGCAATTGTATTAGGCATTTGAAAAGACCTTTAGATTGCTCTTGCTGTGTACCAAGTATGTGAATTTACACTGAGAAACACTGATGCCTCCCCTGAAACTGCCTTACTGAATGTGAATGCAAAACCCAATGGCTGGTTCACATCCAGTATTTGGCTATAAAAAAATCATCTACTTCTCATCCAAGAAACCCTGACTGTCTGTCAGAACTGCCTACGGAGAGACCATCAGAGCAGCACTTAAACCCTGGCATGTGGTTTCACAGTCATTCTGTGCCAGCCTAAGCTGCTGAGCTCCCCAGCTGGCGATGGCAGGTACTGGGAGAGGGGAGGTCCTGGGAGCAGGGTCCCAGGGTGAAACTCCCCCTCTGATTGACAACATCAAAGAATCATAAAATGGGTTAGTTTGGAAGGGCTTACAGGTCATCTGGTCCAACCTCCATGCTCAAGCAGGGTCATCCTAGAACACATTGCATAGAATTGTGTCCAGATGGTTCTTGAGTATCTCCAGTGAGGGAGACTCCATAACCTCTCTGAGCAACCTCTTCCAGTGCATGGTCATCCACACAGTAAAGAAGTTCTTTCTCATCTTCAGGTAGAACTTCCTGTGCATCAGTTTCTGCCCATTACCTCTTGCCCTATTGCCTGAACCAACAAGAAGAGCATGGATCTATCCTCTTGACATCCTTCCTTCAGATATGAGGCTGAACAGACCCAGCTCCCTCAGCCTCTTAAGAGAGATGCTCCAGTCCCCTAATCATCTTTGCAGCCCTCAGCTGGACCTGCTTCAGGAGCTCCATGTCTCCCTTGTACTGAGAAGCCCAGGGCTGGACACTCTAGGTGCAGCCTCACTAGGGCTGAGTAGAGGGATAGGATCACATCGCTTGACCTGCTGGCAGCGCTCTTCCTAATGCAGCCCAGGATACCACTGGCCTTCTTGGCCATATGAGAACACTGCTGGCTCATGGACATCTTGTTGTCCACCAGGACCTCCAGGTCCTTCTCCACAGAGCTGCTTTCCAGCAGGTCATCCCCCAGCCTGTCCTGATGTATGGGGTTATTCTTCCCCAACACCCTGCTTTTACCTTTGCTGAATTTCAGATGGTTCTTCTCTGCCCTTCTCTCCAATCTACTGAGCTCCTTTTGAAGGGCTGCACAGCACTCGGAGATATCAATCACTCCTCACAACTTTGTGTCATCAGTGAACTTGCTGCTGAGGAAACATCTGCCCCTTCATCCAAGTCACTGATGAATAAGTTAAAAAATACTGGGCCCAGTAGTGAACCTTGGAGGATATCACTGGTGACAGGCCTCCAACTAGACGCTGTGCCACTGATTATGACCCTCTGGGATCTGCTGTTCAGTCAGTTCTCAATCCACCTCACTGTCCACTCATCCAGTCCACATTTTCCAAGTTTGTCTTTTGTGAGAGACAGTGTTGAAAGCCTTACTGAATTTGAGGTAGACAATATCCACTGCTGTCCCCTCATCCATCCAGGTAGTTGTTTCATTGTGGAAGACCTTCGGGTAGATCAAGCCTCAGGGATTGAGGTGAGGTTGACTGGCCAGTAGTTCCCTGGGTTCTCCTTCTTGCACTGTTTGAAGACCGGGTGACATTTGCTTTCTTTCAGTCTTCAGGCACCTCTCCTGATAGCCATGACCTTTAAAAGATGTGGTGAGTGGCCTCACTATGGTGTTCACCAGCTCTCTCAGCACTTGTGGATATGTGCAATCAGGGCCTGTAGATTGCCTAAGTGTTCTCTAACCCAGTCTTCCTTGAGCAAGGGCAAGTCATCACCTTATGCTGGTTTAGAGGGACTGTGAACCTCCATCCTTAGGACTCAACACTTCACTTTCTAGAAACTGTATCCAGGCAGAGAGATAAATTGGCCACCTCACCTTGTGGAAATGTATGAAATGAAGCAACAGGCTTGATTCATTCCTGGGCTTTGATAAACACTATCAGTCCTTGGGGATACTGGGAAGATTTCAGCAGCGCTCCTTGAGGGCTATCCTAAGAAACCCAAGGTCAGCAGGAGTGAGGCCATGGGAGATGAACTGCAGAGGAGGGTAGCATCAAATTGGGATCTCATTGTCATGTCGCTCCCTTGGGCAGCACAGGGCGCGTGGCAAGGTCCACTTATGGGCACAAGGACCCTGCTCCCTACAAGCAGAGATTTAGACCTTTCCCATGGTGTGGAGACTTCTCTCACTCTTTCATGGTAGGACAAGCAGTAAAAACTATGTGAGCAAGGAGAGCTAGAGTGTTCAGAAAAACATATTTACAATGGGACCTTACCAGGGTCAGCATTTTTAGAGATAGATGTGTAGAAAAAGAACTAAACAAGGGCATATAGCCATGTGTGAAAGATGGGCTTTTTATGCAACAGGCATCAGGAGCTCCGTGGCTGGGACTTAAGGAGACTACAACCACATGAGAAAGCCAACCTACTCCTGTAGGTCAACAGCAATTTATTCAAACAGAATAAGAAAATTAGCTTTAGCCCTCTCCAGTTTGAAGCCATTGCATTCATCAGCAAACTTTTGAGTGAAGGAGATAAACTGAAACAGAAAAGAGGGCAAGGAAAAAAAATCCTATTCCTTACACTGATATGCATATCAAGCAGAAGTGGTGATTTAAATCATGCTTGATATCTCTGCTGCCTTATTACATTCTGGCTAATGGGAAAATGAAAGAAATAAGGTGCCCAATTCATTGGCCCAGCTACAAGAAAAGGAATCCCCCACACCTAAGGGAACAGGAAATTCGTTTTTAAGACTGCGTGGGGGATCATTCAGCTGGTTTTAACCCCAGTACTTTGGGTATTTAAACTGCTCCTAGACTGGACATTAAAGCTTACAAAGAAAAGATAAATCTCAAATTGTAAGGCAGCAGACAAGAAGTGTCTGAATTTTCACAAGATAGGGATATAGGTTGTACCTTGAAATATGTGTATGCTGGCACCAAGACTACATACACCTGCACAAATGGGGGAATTGTATGGAGTGACCTATTTTGCATTCAAAAGTGTGAAATTTCCTGCTTGTCTTAATATGAGTGTGCTTGATAAGTGTGTTGCAGAGGTTTGGTACCAAGGGCTGTGCACAGCACTGATGTACAGGGTCAGGAGGCTCTCAATCCTTGTGGCTTGGCCTGACCTGGAGCTGACTTGACCCTCAGGAAAGTCAGGATATTGTGAGCATTCCAGCCCTGTGGTGCCCCACTGGCAATTGATAATCTGTGCTCTGTGCAGGGGTGGGTGTTGAGGCCGGGGGTAGAGGCTTGGCCAGAATTACATTTAGAAGAGAACCAGGATGCCTGGATCTGACTGCTTGCTTTAAAAACTTACTTCAGTCTCAGTTTCTCCAGCTCTCACTTTTATAGCTCAAATCCCCAAAGCCTCTGCTCCATATTTACTCCTTCCTTGGCAAAACCATGATCAAATTAGTGGAAGTTTTGACTAAGGAGAAGCAAATTTATACCCTTGTCCTTGGCCACCTGAGGATATGTATGTGCTGGTGTGAGGAAGGGGAGGGGGAAAAGGGGACAAAAGGATTATTCATGGTTATTCCCAGCCTTGGCCCCACACTCATGGCAATATAAGGAGACCAGTCTAGAGGCCAGCAGCCTCTATGCCATTGCAAGCACAGACCCAGGGACTGCCCTGAGGCCAGCAGCCTGGGTGGTTTCACCAAGGGAATGGACACAGACCTGATGTCAAAGTCTACCTGTCCAAAAACAATCCTCTCCATCGACACACAAGAGGAGTGGCTCTGGAGGCAGCCACCTTTCCAAAGCTACTTCCTGACCTTCCCCTGCCTTGTACATGTCACAGGCTTCAAAGAACCAGGCTGTCATAGGGTGGCCCATGTCACCTCATGGCTGCTGGGGGCAAATGGTCCGGCCACACAGGGCAGCCTCAAGTCCCACAGATTAGACGTTCTTGGCTGTGCCTGCTGGACACTTCTCACACCCAAAGCTGTCTCTGTCAGGACCAACCATCTGGGGCTAATACAACACCCCCAGTAGGCCCAGTGGTGTGGTGTGTATGTCCCTGTCAACTGAAATTGGAGGATAAACAAAGAAACTCTTTTCTAAGTACAAATCACATTTCCTCATGATGATCATGGCCAGTGAGGCAAAGAGGAGCTATTTAAAAGCTGAAAAGCTGCAGGCAACTGAAATCTGTCTTTTTTAAGCCTGGGAGACAAGGGTTTCTAAGAAGTATGTTAAAAGTGATGAAGAAAAGCAAGTTCATATGCTCTGCAGAGCCATCTATGCATGTGCCATTTCTGAAGGGGATTGCATGTCTGCTGGAAAATGTCTGTGAATCTGCAGATTGTAATGAGCTAAAAAAACTCACAGCCTTCACTAGTATACCCCCCCACTCGGGGCTGGGTATAAGAGGTGCTTTGTGCATTGAGGCATGCTTGGGCCAGTCAAAAGTTCCCAACATTTTCAGAATTGTGGCAACCAGTGTATCACCTCTATCAACCTGTACAGCACTCTGCCGGGCCCCAATACACAGCCCTCACACAAATATTTCAACATGCTTGGAGTTAAGCTCTAGTCAATATATGAAGTAATTTCACCACAGTTTTTAGCCAATAGGAAAAAAGTCCCTACTATTCCTATTTTGGAAGTTAAAAATAGCATTTGTGTGTGAGGTTAGAAATGAGAAAGACAGAAGCAAGTGTATATGCTGTTTGCATTTCTGAGCCACCTGGAGCTGGTCACCAGCTGGGCAGAGAGGCTGACTTTTCCTTTCCTTGGACAAGCACCTTTTTTTTGTTGGAACACAGAGCAGAGGGCTTGTCCCATCAATCCCCCAGTTGCATCTCTCTTCTGTGCCCACCCACGGGCGCAAAGCGCAAGCTCATGTACCACTTTGCAGGGATGGCCCACCATGGAGATGTACCCATCTAGGCATTAAGGAGAAACCAAAGCAAGAAAAGGACTACCAGGGTGGCAGGAATGGTGGCACAGTGTCAGTGGGTGTCTGCATGTGCAGGTGTGCAGTTCCTTGTGATCACTGGGGCAGGAGAAGCAAAGCCTTGCCCCTGACCATCTGTGGGGTGCTCTGGCACCCTGACCCTGCACGCTACACCCAGGAGCAGCTGGGGCAGGCCCATGGCTCCACCAGCAGCAAATATTTTTATGTGGGAATAGCATAAATCCCTCTAAGCAATAAACTTCCTGAAGGAAGTTTCAGCAGCCTAGTTTTTGATGTGGCATGTTCCCTGCAGCACTCTGCTTTCACTTACAGTCTGTGATGTGGATTTTCATATAACACTGATGTGCAGTCAGTTTTGGAGTTGTGCAGCACCAGATGTTGCCCACAGGCCCTCACATCTGGTGGAGGTATAGCAGTGAGGTCTGTAAGGGCTGCTTCTCCACAGATGCACTCAAGCTCTTGCAGGGTGTGAAACCACTGTTGAGGTCAAGATGGTCTCATGAGCCACCTCTTGATCCTGTCTATAACCCCCCAGCCCTCAGTACAACATCTGCTCTGTTCGTCCATGGCTAAAATAATACTGGAGTAACATTTGCTGTGTTTATTTCTGCCTTTAATGTCATGGCTGTCTGCATGTGTGATGGCATCCAAAGTTTTCTCTCATCTCAGGGCTCCACAAATGTTTAAGTTAACAATGAGAATAAAGTATTTTCCTTATCAAAAACTTGCCTTTCTCATTAACTATTCTGGTGTGTCAGAGGGAGACATGGAAATCCTTCTTTTCTCTGGTTACTGTCTGGTTTTCACCCTACTCCTTCTGCCAGGCCACTTCCCTTCTTCTCTCCCCCCTCCCTATCTTCCTGTTCTCACTTCAGCCTCTCACCCCCACTGCAGTCTCATGCTTCCTTCTCAGTGAAGGAGAGAGGTATGGGGGAAAAGGTGTCCTGGCTCCTGCACTGAGACATTCCTCAGTCAGCCAGTGTACCAACAACTCTGTGGGTCCTTCCACCCATGTAGCACAGGTGTTCTTCAAACCTGTGGGCAGTGGGACTGCCAAACTCTGTCTACAGATTAGGGCATGAAGAGAAGGGGCATCTTATGCTGTACTCCCCTGTCACTACTCAGAACAGTGATGTCAACTCTGCAGCAAATATCTACTCCTGGGAAGGTAAAAGAAAGCTAATGCTAAACTGTGGCTTTTCATTTGTCTTTCAGCATCCACATTTTGAATGCCAAACCACTGTGCTTCGTGGAAAAACAAGAAGAAAGGACATGTGTCCCTGCCTAGAACATCTATTAGATGAGTTTAGATTTCTAGGCTCCAGCTCATGTGAGCAGTATATAACTTTTTGGTGCTTGGCCACAGAGGTATATTTATGCTGCTGTACAAAGTGCACCACATAAACAGGCAGAACTAATGGACTGCTGTTGGCTTTCATCAACAGAGGGTAAAGATGGTGGTGAGGTCTGTAATCTTTGACAAGAACTACAGCACTAGCGGGAGTGCAAATTATATATACCACATGTGATTTGGAAAAAGATGTGAATAAACTTTTGGAAAGTGTCCACACGAGGAAAAAGCTGAACTCCAGTTTTTCAAAGTGACTTAGGAGATGAGTTCCTCTGATTTCCAGTGAGACATTTGAACATCCTTGAGACTAAGACTTAGAGTTTGGCTGTTCTTATGCATACCTCATATGCCTCATGCCTCATGCTGCAATGATGGCATGTTGAACCAGACCCTGTCCACGGGGCAATGCTTGTGTATTTAATTCACAGGCTCTGCTGGGCAAGTTGCAACCTCCTGCAGAGCAGCTGTAAGATATAGCCCAGGGAATAAGACTCTGAAGAGTTTCTCCTTTCTCAGCTCCTTTACAGTTCTGGGGAACCTCCAGAACACAGCAAAGATAATTTCTGTGACCTAGAAATTAATAATAACCTAGAGAATGGTATGTCAACCTGGACCACCTCAGCACAGACAAACTGAGGGGCTGGGTTTTGTCTCTCTCTCCTAGCTCTTGGCCATGTGCTAATGTGCTAGCTTCCTTCCACCTTTTTCCCCAGTGGATATTTCACTTGAGATTTATTATCTCTTTTTAGTTATCTACTGAGGCTCCCTTTTTCTGAAGAATTTCTGAGGAAATTTGAAATAATATTGGTGAATTCCCCTAATGCATTATTCTCTTGCACATGGAAATTCTTGGTGTCTCAGGCAGGTCAAGGGTTTCCGAGGTTTGCTTGCTTCTTGTAATCTACTTCACATTTTGTCAGAGAGCCTAAAGTTTCCTTCCTTCCCTTACAATAGACACATGGGTAGCTAATCTTTGGCGAAATACCTATCATACTTTTTTGGTTCCTTGTGCTGTAAAGTTGTTTAGTGTCTCTGGCAGTCAACACCACAACTTGAGTCTTACCATTGAATCCATCCAGATTGCAAGCATAGTGCTGCTTGCTACTCCTTCGCTCTGCCAGCATCTTTCAAAACTTCCCCAAATACTTCCTTTCTGTTGTAGGCTGTCAGCAGTAGAGGAAATCTCTAATTGCTTCTGCTCATACAAAGAGCTTGGAAGCCCATAAAAGGCTGCTGTTGATTCCTTATGTGGCTGAAGCTTGGCTTTGAATGCCTGTGTATGCATGTCTCACGTTTACTGCAGAGAAAACCATCTGATGGTAAAAAATATGAAAGGTGTGAAAACAACTCTTCAGTTTAACAAAACAGTGAAGCTTTAGCATAGAGACTTTTCTTCAGGAAGGCAAAATACTTCGCAGGGTGGAAGCAAAATGCCTGTGGGTGCATTGCTGTGTCCTTTCTGAGAATTACAGTCAACGGCCCATTTGCAAAGTGAACTCCTGCAGGAAGGCAGGAAAAACAGAGTCAGAAGCTCATTTTGTGGAAACTGGCCTTGCTTCACTGATGCCAACAAATGTTGTGTTGGTTTACACTACCTGAGAAAGACTAAGTAGATCTTGGAGAAACTGCATATGTGCCCTCTTGGGGTTTGGTTCATATCAAGAATTTCCTAAATTCCCTAAATTCTATTCACATGAAAGAAAAACTTCAGAACTCATTATTTCTTTAATCAGAAACAAAAGTCCCTGTTTATTTAAAGCTTTGCAGAGATAATTGGAACTAATCATCATGTGTAATACAAATAAAGGCATTCCTCTCTTAATAGTAGGAACAGATCTAAGCCAGTTGTTCTCCAACTGAACTCAGCTAGACTAAGATGACTTTTCTGTATTTGTAGTGATTCTTGTTCTTTTACTAAAGGGATAATGGGAGGAGATGCTCTGTTTCACAAGGCAATAATTGTATTTGTAAGGGAATGAAGTATTCTGAGTCATTAGTTGCATTTGCACAGGAATGAACCATGAGGAAGAAGTTTAAGTCATTTAGCTCACCAAAAGGAGTGAATTATTCCTGCAGATGAGGCATTCTTTCTGTTATAAAGGAAGGAAAACAGTAGCATTTATACTATCAATAAAAACTATAGCCACTCCTTCCAATTATGCCCTACCCTCAACTGCATCTCTCTGGGCTTAACCTCTACATATTTCCACCCTTTAACAAAAGAAAGAATCTGTCCAGCAGCTATCCCAGTTGCACCCTCTGAGCATTTCACTACAGTTCAGATCCTATGTAAATTTTGGCATGTATGGCTCATTTTATGTTGAGTACTTGTGCCTATTCTTCATATATTTACATCTCTAATTTAACACTATTGCAGAACTGCCTATGGCATACAGGTGGAAGAGTACAATGCACAGATGACTGTGCTTTTTTCATTTTCATAGGATAGGAGCAGCAAGTAAGCCAGATAAGCTGTTCATGTCATTATATATCGCTTATGTTACATATGTAAGTATGGGGTATCCCATCACCTTACCACCCAGGAACATCCTGGCACACAACTGCTGCCTGATTCTTACTGCAGCTTTATAAAAAGCCTTTCTATAAGCCCAATATACTTTGCTCGTGCTGTTGTAAAGCTGACCCTTAAAATGATCAGAAGTAGTCAGCATGGATTCACTAAAGGTAAACCATGCTTTACCTCCGTGATTGCCTTCCACAATGAAACAACTACCTGGATGGATGAGGGGACAGCAGTGGATATTGTCTGAACCTCAAATTCAGCAAAGCTTTCAACACTGTCTCTCAAAACATCCTTATAGACACACTTGGAAAATATGGACTGGATGAGTGGACAGTGAAGTGCATTGAGAACTGGCTGAACAGCAGATCTCAGAAGATCATAATCAGTGGCACAGGGTCTAGTTGGAAGCCTGCCACTAGTGGTGTCCTCCAAGGTTCACCACTGAGCCCAGTGGCTTGGATGAAGGGGTAGATGGTTCCTCAGCAGTACGTTCACTGAGGACACAAAGCTGGGAGGAATGGCCTGTACCCCAGAGTGCTGTGCAACCCTTCAGAAGTATCTCAACAGCTGCAGATGCACAGTGTGCAGTGATGAAGTGCAGATGATGCTCCTGCCTGGCAGGCACCTCTCTGCCTTTTTAACCTCTCTTCCTTTAAATGCCACTCCTGAGGGTAGCACAACAGGTGTTTCAGGTGTGCAGCCCCCCAGAGCACAAGGACTCCCTGTTCTTTCAACAGGAGTACAACTTGTGAAGAATGATATGTAGGGGGACCTCAGCAAATTTTCTTTCATTCAGGGCCTCCCTCTGCTTGCAGGTTTTGTTCAGCGTCAGGGCACTCCTCATCTCTGTTTACCACCCTCTGGAGAAATGCTGGGAACACCTGCTATTTCCATCAACTTCAGATGGAGTTGCAGGTATTCAACACTTCTCAGTGGTGACTTACGGATATCCATGGGCACTGCAGGCACTTAGTACCTCACAGCTGGATTGCTGGGGATCAGGCCCTCAGAGAGACTTTGGGAAGTCCATGACAAGATGTAAGACACATGAATTTCTGGTAAAGAAACTAAAACTGGGCTTTTCCAAAAAATGCATATGCAACCAATGCTCAAGTACCAAGGAACTTGTAGTACTTTCTTGAAATTCACACCATTCTGTTGACGTACAAAAAGTCTCCTGTGTACACATTTTAAGAGACTTGACTGTGCTCTTCAGAAGGAGAAAATACACAACCCCATAAGTAAACATATAAATCAGTTAGGGAATATAGTGATTAAGGATTAGGTTCATAAAGCTTTATATCTGTATATAGAAAGTGCCAAAAGTTGCTCTTAATGACTTCGGAAAAGGGATGTGCTTTTTCTGTAGTCCTAGTGCTCTTTCTCCCTGTTAGCAAATGGTTTCATTCTACACTCAAAAAACTCACATGCCAAAAAATGGTCAGTGGAATTTAACACAAAAACAAACCCAAAAAAGTCCTTTGTGGTTCAAGCACTCATTTAATCTATATTTATTCAGTTGACATTTTTTCCAAAAAGACCAATGTGCAAATTAATGCACACATAGGTGAATCTGAATTATACCCTGGTCATGTATAACATGCAAGGTTTTATGTGACTTCAATAAAACAATAAGTAGTTATGCAGCAGCCAGAGTAGCCAGTGATTCATTTACTTCCACAGGATGACAAGAACCTTCTTAAGGAAACACACTCACCAATCTGTACTGAAAGCCTTCTGTACCTTCTGTGCTTCAAGGATTAATAGAATTTCTGAAGACAAAAGACAAATGAGATACAGTAGCAAGCAGCACAGAGGCCAGGTTTGGCCCAGAGGTGACCACATGCAACTCAACTTCTCTGAGGCTTCACAACAGGTGTGCTTTGCTCACACTGTGGTAAATGCAATCCTGGCTGATGTATGGTTCCTCCTGTATGGGCTGTTTGATTCTGCTCCTTTGGATGATTTTGTTAATGTAATAGGAACTGTAAAGTAAAAGCTTGCAAGTTAACTCTGATATGTTCAATAAAGTGTGTTCTGTGTTCTCGCCTTCCTTTCTCAGAGACACAAAGTTTCCTGTTGTGTGGTTTTAGTGGGTAGTGAAAAAAAAATCTTAAAAAAAATCAAACCCCAAGAGGCCGTTAATGAACTATCCAGGCAGAACAAGGCTTAAGCCAAATACATGTCTTCACACAATTGTGCAGTGTGCTGACACAAGGATATCATGGCAACTGAATATATATGTAGGCTAAAAACAGGGTTAGAACAAATCCATGCAAGTCTGTTGATGGCTACTCCACAATGACTGACCACATGGACGTTCAAGGTCAGGCTGCTCTGTGCAGCCTGGTCTAGTTGAAGGTGCTGTTGCCCATAGCGGGGGGGTTGGACTAGATGACCCTTAAAGGTCCTTTCTCACCCAAACCATTCCGTGGTTCTATGAAACCTGCAGATAAAGATGTTCCTCAAACACTGCCTGGAATTGCAGGGGTTTAATTTCTTATGATGCCATATGAAGTATCCTTTGCTGGCCTTTGCCAGGTTAGGTGTTCAGCAGTGTGATACACTGCAGCAGTTCTCTTACTCTTAAGCAACAAATGCAGGGAAGTGGTGGAGGAATGGTCACGGCTTAAAATTCTGACTTTTCTTTAGTCTATAGCAGCAGTGTCATAGCTGATACCAGTCAGACACTGAAATTTTAATAATTCAATAATTCAAATAATTCATTTCAAATCATGGAAAATTACAGATTTTCTTCCGCATAGATACCTGAACAAGTTCTAATAGATAGTGTGGACTTTTGGACATTGTCAAAGGATTTTTTTTTATTAATCACAGCTCTTGGCTGTGGATGAGAACACAGAGAAGGATGCACTGAAGAAATTTGCTGTCATTAGCATTATACCAAACCAAATCTGAACTTTGTGCATTTAGGGAGACTGAAGGGAAGATGCGAACGGAGCAGGGTAAAGATACTACCTGCTCACTCTGAAGACCACGAAAACCAATCAGATTGCTGCCCATAGTAATCAGGAGTCAGAAGGGTCTCCACCCACTTACTCTCCTGAGTGCCTGTAAGTACTCTTTTGTACTGATGTGACTCATCAAAGACCACAAAAGTACTTGAGAATGAGAGCTGGAGCTGAGGGGTTCCTGGCCACTAATCCTATATGCAGGACAGGATGTATTTCCAGTCTCCTGTTTGCTTTCATTCTTTTAGAAATGCACATTCCTTGGGAAATGAAGCCAGACTTAGGAATTCTTTAATATTTTTGGACTCCACATATTTCCAAATGGACCTGGAAAACAAACCAGCCTTCAGGTGATAAATCAAAGATTAACTTAGGTAAGAAAACCAAAATACATGCAAACAGTAACTTATCACACATTAAATTCTAGATGTCAGAACGTAGCCATCACAAGCCAAGCATGCTGCAACTTCCTTGGAGAGCTGAGTGATAAATCTGTATCTTTTGCAAGAGATGAAGCATTATCCTGCCCCAAAGATTGACTGGGTCTGCACTCATGAAAGTCAAACAAGGAGCCAGTGACCCTGGAAAAAGCCTCGTAGTGGTCATTAACAGAGAGCTAGTAACATACCTGTAAGACTTGTTTAATGCTTATGGATAAATGCTAATATATATATAGCTAGCAAATTCTCTGAAAGGGATCCAGACCTTGAATGGACTGTTTCCTGTAGAGACAGTCTGACTGGGATTTTCATTCAGAGGTCTTTGAGGTTATTCCAATACGTCTGACAGTACTATACACACCAGAGCTTCATTCTTCCCTCTCCTACAGCATGTATATCAGAAATAACTTCCAGACACAAAAAATTCTCACCAAGGAAGTGCTGAGCAGTTGGTATGGAAAAATGTACATTGTCAAAATATTTTTTTCTCAGAGTTTTTGCTTGTTTCATATGGTTTTTAACCAAAAAAGCGCATTTGTTTAAAAATGTTTCTGCTTTTCATACTTATTGTAAAATATTTTCAAATTAGAATTATGTCTATAAGCCAAAAATATTCAAGAAAAATCTGTTTAAAAAAATGAGCAAAGTTCACAGTTCTTTCTTAAACTTTTGACAAGGAATCTTGATGAAATTTTATTTTTTTGTTGTCTCAATTAACTTTTCAAATTCTCTGATTGAGTCTGTAAGCTTGTTGAAATAAAAACCAGTTTTAATGGTATTATATGAATAACACTGCAGTTTACATTCATATTTTTGGATTTGCATATGACTTGTCTTCTACTTCACAACATCATAGCAGTCCCCACTGTCCGCATTAGTGATTTTGCAGTTTCACAGAGGATGGGGGAGGTAAGTGGACTCACAGCATTAGAGTTTGCTGGGCTTCAAGGCGAGTACTGTTTGGCTTTTGTTGTTGTTGTTGTTTTGGGGTTTGTTTTGTTTTGTTATGGAGAATACACCAAAACTGAGGGTTTAATCATTTAAACAACTGTGAGATCCTCTGACCGAATCTTCACATGATCCCAGGATGCTGGTGCTAGTGACAGAGTGTGGTCCTTAGGGCGATTCAGCATCATTTAGATTCTCCACATGGCAGCTAGTGGGATTTCCTGCAATCTTTGTCCCCATGTTATTTGAGAGCATTTATTGGACTGCCCAGGAGGCTTTAGCCCATGGTATGGAGTCCATTGATTCTGAGATCTTCCTTGAAATGTCACTTCACTCATGCCATGGCAAATATTGTCCCTTGCTCTTAATGCTGTTGTCAAGGTCTTTCAGTATAGCCTTATAGCATAACAGATCCATTTTATTTTAGAAATTAACATATCACTGCAAGTCACAAAACTGAATAATTCAGATTGGAAGGGACCTCAGCAAGTCACCTGTTCCAACCTCCTGCTCAAACTTGGGTCAGCACTTAGTTCAGACCTGGATACTTGGGCTTTGTCCTGTTAGATCTTGAAAACCTCCAACTATAGATATTTTGCAGCTTCTCTGAGCAATATCTTTCTATGCTTGACTCTACTGACAAAGGGATGTAGCTTATTCATTTAGCCAGGAAAGCAGCTCATCAATAAGTGTGACCTATTAATAAGGGAATTTTTTATTTGTGAATGCTATACCGTACCTTGTAGCTTCTCAATTCCTGGGAAGTCATTGATGTTTAAAGGGGATGTGGAACACTTGGCTTACAGCCTTCAGAGGAAATGGCTGAAAAGCATCTTGGAATTTGATAATTTGTTGGATTTCACAGGTATCTGGGGGGGTGAAGCAGAGGACTTGACTGAAGCTGGAACACAAAAGCAACTGTAGCATTATGTGGTGTATCACCTTCTATAGCTTCCTTCTACAAAGTACTATGAATACTTTGTTAATGTTCATTTTGGAAAAGGTCAGTTGGCTTTTACCAGGTTTTCCCCTTTCTTTTGACTAGGAGCTTGGGTTTTCCATGGGCTGTTGCTATGTTTTTGGGTTCAGGTCAGCTCCTCGTGGGGCCACCTCTCACATTCTTATACCCTGAGAACAGCCATTTGTAATTCTTTCCTCTTCATCACTGTTAAGGCAATTGCAAAGGTACAGTCATCATTAACACATTATTTAATGATGGTAAATCACCAATTGTTTTAAAATACATGCACATTTCACTCAGTCCTCAAGAGCAAAGTGCTTGCTTGCTTTTTAGGGAGTGCTTGGCAGCTGCAGCCCATCTAACAAATCTCCTGTTTTGGAGAAATGCAGCAATTCTTCTGCCTCAAGGGATATTGATTGAGATGCTGTTACATCATTTAGTCTTTCTTTAGAATCAGTATCATTAATGAGAAGCTGTATACTGTTTCCTGCTAATGTAGGATAAAAATCTCTGAGCTAGTTTGCTTGTGTTGGACTGCTTGGCAGCTAGTGGTATATCTGATCATGCACAGTTGCTTCAGCAGCCAGGGATATTGCTGCTCTAATTGAAATTGCTGTCTGGTGGTTCCTGCCCTTTCAGAATGCTGGAATACACTTTGGGTGATGGCTGCTTGGTCTCCTCACTGATGACTGATGTATGGATCAGCTTTTCTGTCTGTCTTCTTTAAAGTACAGCCAGTTTGGGACAATATTATAAAATATAAGACATAGTATATTGACAATACTCATCCTGTATTTCATGAGGCCACTGCCAGTTCAGACTAAGCTATGGAGTAACATCTGAATGTTGCTGCTTTTTGGCTGCATTAGGGATGTCTTTTCCTCAGCTTTGGAAAGACAGAAATGTCGTTGCTGGATATACTATCTTCCTGGCTAGAAGGGGCATATCTGGAGACTGTGAATCAGTGTAATAATACTGGCATAATTCTAAATATCTCCTTCCACTTGGAAGGCCTTGAGTTGCCTGTAGTGTTAAAACATAATTTCCAGCTATGTGCTTTGCATAAGTAATTCCCCCATTTATCTCATGACAGTCTGTAGAATCATGACCCCAGAACCTGGCTTTATAACTTATTTACAGTACTCATGGCCTTCCTGTCCTGTGACAATATTCAGTTTTATAGTGTCTTTTTTAATGTATTGGATATTTTTTAAGACACAGTGAAACTTATCACAGAATCACAGAATATTCTGAGTTGGAAGGGACCCACAACTCTTGGCCCTGTGCAGGACCATCCCCAAGAGTCATACCATGTGTCTGAGAGTAAACAATTCTTGAACTCTGTCTGAGCCTTAATGCTGTGTAAATTTACAGCCTAAAAGTGGCCTGGTTATATTCAGGCATATGAATCCATTTGTTGTTCCCCAGTAGGTTTTGCAGTCACAAGCCCTGTGACAGATCTGTAATATTGCAAGAACCCAAGACTGTGTGATTTCCATTTCTGAAATCTAACTGGTTTTTTCCACCCTTCACATCAAGAAAGGCTGAAAATATGGGGTTTTTTTTCTTTCCCAGTGATCAAATTGTTACAACCACTGTTGCTGTTCAATCATTTATTTCTATTTGGTTTACTTATGCTTCTCCTTTGGCTTTTTTTTTCAGGGTTTTTTTTTTTTTTGTTTTGTTTTGAGATTAGAGTGTCCTTTAATTACAACAAAATTGGAGTGGTGACCATTACTGAGTGCCCTCCTGAGTTTTGGAGAGGCTAAGTTTGCAGCACTTTTTAATACTGTTACTTGAATGCTTATTTGTTTAACATTCAGTCCTAAGTATTAAGACTGGCTTTGTCTTGCAACTATTCAGGAGGAGGTGCTCTATATACCTCAGTGATTTCTCAGGGCATACTTGTTCTTGCCTCACTGAATACATCTTTAAAGACATTTTCATACAGTTGAACTTGTGAGTTTTACTATAATGGTATTATTGCACCTTCTTTCATGGAACCTTTTTCCTAGAGAGTTCTTGTTTTTAAATCATTATAAATCATCATGACACCTTTGTCATCTCCAGACAAAAGGTGTATTCCCATTGTCACCTCTTCACCATCCTGAGCAAAGTCTACCTGCTTTTTACCAGGAGGTCATGGTCCCTGACTTTTCTATCAATTGTGTTTCTGAATTTTAGGTGGCCCTGGTTTATCACTAGCTCTTCTGACTCAAGGGGCCCAGAACAAAACAGATTACGTGAGTTATGCTCTTGAAGTCAGTGGGACTGCTGGTTTGACTAAGTGCTCACCAACACGAGACAGGGTCTCATGCCTGAGTCCTGAGTTGTGAAAAGGGGAATGCTCTATGTCACTGATTTACTCAGGTTCCCTTGGAATGTGTCCAAAAACAGCAATTTGCCTTTTTTGCACAAAGCATCCTGTCATGCACTTGTGATTAATTTATATACCGTCACTGCCTGATCTCTTTGTTACTGCTCTCTAGCTGAGGTTCCCTCACCAGGTACAGTGTTTCTGCAGGTATTATTTCCCCCTAGCCTCCTGTCAACCAGAGTAATAACTAAAAATAAGTGACATTGCCCATATTGGCAATCCCAAAGAAAACTCAGCTTTTTTTTTTTTTCCCCTTGGAACCTTTCTATGCATGCAGAGGTCAACTTTATGTGTTCAAACACATTTAATGGGGAAGGCAGTGGAGCACAGCACGGAGTGGCGTCAGTGAGGGAATTGCTCCCAGGTACTTAGGAAGTTGAATATTGATCCTTCTGCTGAAAATTACCCCCTTCACCACCCAGTGTTTCACTAGGTCTCTGCCATGATAATGCACAGGCTTACAACCTGCAAAAATCACTGCTGACATCAGGCCAAACCAGCCTCCTGGGAAGGAGCAGGCAGAGTTTTGTTGGTGATTTCAATGTGAATGGGAGCAGGCCTTTCTCTACAAAAGCGATTTTCTTCTCCAAGCACTATATTCTCCCTACACTATTTTGCTTTAAATATAATAAAAGGCTCCCTGTTGCTACAAGTAGCACCCCTCTGAATGGAAAGTGCTGTTGGTCTTATTTATTTTGGCCACAATGGTTGTGCTCCGTTGTATTACTGCTCTCCATGACTTGTGTATGTATTATTCCTTGACTCATTACGTGTAAGCACCAGGGGAGGTGCAGAGGCCAAATGTGATCCACAGATGTCCACAATTTCCTCAGTGTCTCCCCTCTGCTCCAACACCAACCCGTGGAGCTGGCTGAGGAGAACCATCCTGGTCCCTTGGGCTGCTGCCATGCCTCCCCACGGCCATGGGTGGCTGTATGCCATGCCATGTATGCAGATCAGAAGTCACCATTAGACGTCTGGCAGGTTGCCAACACTGTGCTCGGTTGAGCAATATTTGGGAGCTCTTGTTTGTTGTTTATTGCAATTACTGCTGGGCAAGGCCTGCACAGTTTGGTTTGTTTGAGCTACCACAACCAAAGCTGCGGGTTCAGTTTTCAGAAGTTAGCGATTGAGCAATGTCTCTACATTTACCTGAAGGTTCAAGATCTATTAAAAGGAACCATTCTGCTTTTTTTGTCTCCTGTAAGGTGTATCACATTTGGCAGGAGGGAAAGTACAATGGTTCCTTTGTGTGTAATTTATTGCCTACAAAAGGTATGTCTTTGGAATGAGAGAGGTGCTGGCTGCAGTTACTGCCTGATTGGAGAGGGATGTATTTTGTCTGATGTAGAACCATTGCGCAATCTGAAGAAATGGTACAAATCAATTGACTTACTGCACATAAAAATAAATTTTGTACTTACAGCTCTTTGCTCATGTGGCAGATAATACCCTAGCAAAAAGAAAGTGTTCTACAAATCCAGTATACATGTCATTATCTATTGTGACTGTCTTTCTTTTTTTATTCTTTTTCCTCACATTTCTTCTTGTGTTTTGAATAGTGAATAGTGAAAATCAAAATCAGCCTGACTTTTTACAAATAGTCTAGTCCTTGAGGCTCACAAGACCATTCCCATTTGCTTCCGATTTTTCTTTTCAATTAATCTTTAATAACAAGAAACAGTTGATTCAAAAATTTAAAACATTTTTTCTCATAAAATGCGCATTCCACAGCACCTCCTGATTCTCTTGACTGAGGAGGTCTGATCAAGAGCCATACAGATGAGGAAGCCTTACCCTTTTCTTTAGTTTCGTATTATACTTCCACACACAATTGTAGAGCACAGGATACCAGGACCAAGATATTAGATTTAGTGTCTTCCTCAATATTTAGGCATTTGATTTATAACGGAGAGATGGAATATGGGACAGAACTACATTACTGCACCTTGTCAAAACTGGACCATTTACTCATATTAAAACAGAATCTTTTGAAAAACTACTCTTTTCAGTATTAAACCCCCCATGAATTATAAATAAATAAATAAATAAATAAATAAATAAATAAGTTTTAGCACATGATTGATTGCATCATTTCTTGAAAACAATTCTTCTACAGCAGCTGTATGCTGTAGGTCACCAGTTTTGTCCTCATAGACTTACAAAACTGTGCAGTTATTGAGTCATGACTGTCCTAATCCAAACTGAAAGCACCTTTCCTTTCATGCTGAGCATAAGAATTGTCCTTTTCAGTATGTTTACCACTAAAATAATTTTTCTCAACTACACCAATTCAGAAAGCAGATGGTATGCATTTTGGCTAAATGTAGAACATATATATACATTAATGATAATAATCAGAGGTAAAGTCTCTTCTGAATAACCATGTTGAAGCAGGGATTTAATGTAATCTATGCATTAAGATTTAATGTCTTATCTTTATTTTATTCAGTTTCAGTCTGCCTAGGATTTAGTGCCTCAAGAGCACAAACTCTGAACTGTATCTGTAATATCCCTATTTATCTTCTGGAAAGTTTCTAGCCATTTTGCAAGAGGGTAAGCAAAAAAATCAATTCATTTTATTGAAATAAGAAACGCCTTATTGAACACTTATTTCTTTTACAGGTTTTTTTTGAGAACTTTAGCATTTCAAATAATGACATAAACTTTACGGCCACGTCTTGGTTGAATGTTCATTATAATTTGTTATTTCTGAATTGATGAGACTGTAAACTTTCTTTTCTCATGTTTGAGTTCCCCTCTTACCCTTTATATCTTGGTGGAAATGTCATTCACCTTTAAAATTCACAGAATATTCTGAGTTGGAAGGGACTCACAAGGAACATCAAGTTCAACTCTTAAGTGAATGGGCCATACAGGGATTGAACCCACAATCCTTGGTGTTATTAGCACCATGTCTTAACCAATTGAGCTAATCTCAGGATCATCACCTGTCTGACTGTGCCAGACAGGCTTAGACCTGTCATTTCACTCCCAACTTTCTCATGCATTTGTTCCTAGAATAATTTCTGTCTGATCTGACGCAGGGACTGAAATAAAAAGTTATTTTCCAGGTGACAGAGCTTCTGTGACAGTACCTTATGACCCATAGATTTTCTACTCAATATTTAAGACTTTCTAAATTCTATCAGTATCACTTCCTTTGGATTTTCCCATCTTCATTGCCATATCAACCTGAAAAGAGAAAAAAAAGAAGAAGAGAGGAGGGGAGGGAAGGGGAAGGGAAGGGAGGGGAGGGGAGGGGAGAGGAGGGGAAGGGGAAAGGGA
>JAWWES010000041.1:32744818-32867847 GCA_035583135.1 Lophotriccus pileatus
GAAAGGAAAGGAAAGGAAAGGAAAGGAAAGGAAAGGAAAGGAAAGGAAAGGAAAGGAAAGGAAAGGAAAGGAGAAAACTTGCGGTTAAATTCATATTTTCATCTTGTTCTGAGTAATGGCTTCACAGAACAAGTTCTTGTTGGCAAGACAATATATTGTACTTAGCATTTTTATTACAATCTTCCTGTTTTCTCCCTTCATCTGAAAGTTCTGAAAACAAAGTATGTCACCACCATTCCTTGTGGTCTTTTGAAGAGTATCAACGGCTCCGTGATGACATGGGGAAACATGGTGCCATTCAGATTTGTCTCAAGTCTTTTTCCAATTAGTGAATCCAAACTGTGTGAAAGCTTTCTCTGTGTGCTTCATCAAAAGGACTTTGCAAAACAGTAGCAACAAAGTACATTAACCCCATTAGCATCAGAAAAATAGGTCCACTGAAAATCACAAAACTGGGATAAGCATAAAGGCAGGCTTGTTTTTCTGAAGTCATGCACAGGGAGAGTCCTAAGTCACAGTTGATAAGGTGTTTAATAGTGTCAGGCAATTAGCATTTGGTTCCTGTTGCAGATGACACCGGAGACATGCCAGTCCTGCAACCAGATAAATTTAATCCACTTGTTGTTCAATGTCTAGTCTCCTTTTTAATCAGCCATGGTTCAACTGATTCCATTTTTGCACTTTTAAAATCTCTGCTTTAGGATTTTTCATTTCAGTCAGTCAGTGATCACTGGGTAAGAATGGTATGGGATTAAAGAACTAGAGCCACACAATACTGAATCATGTAGATGGCCCCTGGCTTTTGTGCAGCCACTTGTTCTGTCTAAAAGGGTCTGCAACACAACAGGTGGGAGAAAGGAAACAGCCTTCACCTGATCTGTTCACTGCCCAGAAAACAACTGGTTTTACACTTTGCTTATATAACTTCTGCTTTCCTGCCTCAGCAAAGGACCCTGACAAGGAAATAAGACAAATAAGATGCCAGTTGGCAGCCCTTTGACCCCCAGGGCTAACTGCACTGGGGTCAGAGACTCAGTGTTATCTGGCCTCTCCCATCCTTTTGCACAAGTAGTTCATGGAAAACCCGCAGGACAGGGAGAGGAGCAGAACCACAAACAAAGCACAAGAAACCATTCCAACATATGGGCAGTTGTGACCTGCACCCACCCCAAGTGCCCAGAAAGACCAGGTTGCTTCTCCGCCACATGCAGGAATCGGTCCACAAGACATGGATCAGCCTAAGCTCCCTATACAATAGCCCCCTTTGGCCAGCAATGCCTAGATCACACTAGAGAGGAGTCAGGGCCCTCTAGTCTGCCCAGCATCAGCCACACAATGTGCCTAGGAGGGAATGGAGGTCTGCAGGCCTGGAGCTGGTGAGATCAGGTTAGTTCTGTGCTTGTCCATCTCTGCCCATCCTCCCTCCCTCCCTCCCCCCACACTGGAGCTCAGAGCATCTCTCCACAGGCACCATACTCAGAAACACAGAGAAAAGGGACAAGAAGTCCTTAAGCAGGACAAGAAAGGTGGCTGGTATCTTTTGAAAAAAGTGTTGAGAAGCAGCCAGCCAGGCTGTTGGAGGAGCAGTAGGACCTTAACCTCACACCAACACACAAAGTTTGTTATTTTTATTTCACACTCAGGGAGTTCCTTCCTGTAGAGGCATTTCTTTCCTAGGGAATAAAGGAGTCAATGCTTGTCATATGAAGAGACACTGAATGCAATTTTGTTTAACAAAAACTAATAAAAACAAAACTGTTTAACGACAAGACCTTCAGAACCATTGGAACGGTATATTAATCTGATCCACTGAGGAGAACTAAGAGTGAATTATGAGGGAACTGTTCCTGTTTTAATACTCAGTATAAAAACCCACATACATTGTTATATATAGCTATATATATGTACATATACATACAAAACAATGTGTACGTGTGTTTGTGCGTGTGCGTGTGTGTTGGTTAATTCCAGTCTCCTTATCAAAATAAACAAACAAAAAAAGCTGAGTAAACCCTTTCCTTGGAAGGAAATATAATAGAAATGTTAAGTCTACAAAGTGGACTGAGTAAAACATGGTTCAGTCTTCTGTTTGAATGAGATACTTTATTCTGCACAGAAAAGGATTCCAGTTACAGGCTTAGATTAACACAGTAACTGGGTAAGGCCATATCTACATGAACAGCTAGACTGAGCATTGCTAGAGACCAGTTTGATTGTAGGCCCCAAGAGCTGCAGAAGCAGCAGTACATGGTGTATAAGAGAACAGACAGAAAATCCAAAGAAATTTGTGTTTCCTATCACCACTAAGGGAATAAATGAGGTGCAGAAAAGCAGCAGAACATGGTCATTCAAGAGGTAGTCCAGTCTGTCGCTGTCTGTAGGTGAAATTCTGTGGATGATACAAACTGATACATGGGCCTTTTTTTGAAAGGTGAGCTGACAGATGCATGTGTGGTCACATCACAAGGAATCCTAGAGGCAGTGGGTGTGCGTTGGTGTGATAGCTCATCCATCTCCCCAGCCCCTGCTTACCTCTTGGAGGCCTTCCTGAAGGTGGGCTGGATCTGGCCAGGATCCATTAGGTCCATGCAAATTCTATAACACTCTGGCAATTCAGCAAAGCGCCCAACATGAAATGAGATAAATCTAGCAGAATGCCTCTGGGAGAGCTTGCTGTGACAGATGAAAGGGTGTGAAGAGGCCACAAACCTCGTTACCATAACCTAGCACTGCTCAAAGGAAGTGGAGACAACAAAAGTATAAATATCTTGTCTGGGTACATTAATGCTCACACCATAGGTACTCATGGAACCAGCATCTCAGAAACAGTGCTAGTTTGAAACAAACTTTTAATAACGGATTGTTTGGGGTTTTTTTTAATATTGTGAAAGAAAAAGCCGTTGTCATGTCAGGAGTAAGTGGCTGGATTATGGTCACTTAGTTTACTCTGTAGGGGATTTCTATAATGCTATAAAGTGCCTGCTTTCACCTTGTGCAACATCAGGCATCAGATTGAAACATAGTGCTGTAAGTTACCTGGCTGGAAACTGCTGGAAGTGGATATCTGTTGAGAGCAAGGGGCAAGTTTGTTGCAGAGAAAACGACTAACAAAAGGCTGTGAGGAGTCCATGCAGGTACCTTTACATCCTTCACTCTGCACCTTGACTTCCTGTTCTGAAAACCAACTTTTTGGTTCCTGTGGCATGTAAATGATACCCCTTATGGACCTGCATGCTTTCCTTCCTCGCCAGCATAACTTCTATTTTCCATGTGTAACTCAGTCATGCTACCCCTGGCCTGGGAAGCCTGGCTGCTTACTTCATAGCCACCAAGGATGTGTGAAATTAAAAAATGTGCTTGAAAATGTTTCAGAAACATCCCCCGTGTGCCCAGCTGCAGACTGCAAGGAACCCAAAGTGCTTTTGGTGGAAAAAAGCTTTAAAAAAGCATTTATTACCCTTCCATGGGCTTACTGTCTGCAGCATACAAGTTACGAGGAAGATACAGGCTTCCATGAACTATAGCTCAAACACGCATCATGCATATTCACACAAATAGTGATAAAAATGGTACACGTAAATCTAGCACACTTCTTTGAGACTGAGAAGTATATAAAATGGTCATGATCAGCCATAAAACTAAGTGTATGTTTCAATTTTTAATTCATTCCAACGCAAAACGCAGCAAAGGAAAAATTATGTAATCTACAAGGTCCCAGAGTCTTATATTTGGGGATAAGTACTTGTGTAAGCTTCACAGCAAGTCCCCTCACTTTTCGTGTGCCTGTTTTCTCCCACAGCCTTTGACTTAATTATAAAACACAAGTTTTTCCCAGCAGAGGTTCTGTGCTCCCACTGTACTGTACAATTCTGAGTGACCTGGTTGGCATTTTGTGATAAAGAATAATTTCACCCAGAGTAGCTCAGTAGGGTGTCTGCTCACAAACATCTGTGTAGTTCACATAGGTAGAAGTTTGACACATGAAAAAAAAGAAGTTCAGGATGACATTATTTCTTAGTGCAAAAATTAAATAATTCATCTTCATTCCAATCCCTTCATATGAAAAGGTTGCACTTAGAGCAACAGGAGCTGACGGGTTTGGCAAAGAGTCATCTGGGTTGTGAAACACAGAGACAACCTCACGGAAGCATCAGTACCAAGGATTCATTAGAGACACAGAAGGTGATGGAGGAGTGTAAAGAGAAGGCAGCCACAGCTGCGAAGATTTCAGCAGCCTCTCAACACCTTCCATCTGTAAGGAAAGCTGCTACTGCTCTTTGGGAACACACCTGGTGCCATAGAAATTATGCCAGCTTAACTCTACCATCTCCAGAACAGTCCAGCAGTGAAAGGGTACAGAGAGAGCATGTCAAAAAAGCTTTTGTCAGCTGTGCATTGTGCTGCTTAGAAGATGCATCTTACTATCCAGGCATCTGCAACATTAAAAAAGTAATCTAGGGAAGCAATAAATTCACAATATCCCCCAACAGCCTAGGGTTTAACAAATGTATGGTCTAGTTCTCCTCTTTTAATGCTTCCTGTGTGGCTGCAGTGAGACTCCCAAGCACAGTCTACATCAGGTAGACATCAAATATTAAGCAACATAAAAGACAAAGCCATTACATAGTTGAAAACGCCCTTTAATCTACTCTCAAAGCACTCAAAGCCACCTGCTTTCTCACTTGCACTGTCGCATTCATGTTACAGGAAGAATTTGAACTCATGTAGAGTCTGATCCTGAAATCTCATACAGGAAGCTTAGCTGCTTAGCCTTGTCCAGTGCTGCATCTCCCCAGAGAAATGTCATTTGGGAGCCTCTTGCAAAATGTTGGTGCATCTCCTGTTTCTTCTGATGGAAAAGGGACGATGTGCCTTAGGTCAGCTTTTACTTTCAGTCACTCCTGAGGCTTGAAGTGCAGCCCTCTTCTGAGGAGTGACAAAAATAACATTTTGCAGGAAAAATAATACTTCTTTCCTCAGGAACTCTGCTACCTAGTAGGCATTATTTTATGAATTAAATCTTATTGCAATATTGCCTTTCTTCTCAGAAAGTTGTGGGAAGTCATTTGGGTTCTTTACATATTCAGCTGACTGAAGGTATAGGAGCTGCTCTGCAACACAGGTGTGAATCCAAGCTCAAAGACAGAGCACAGTCTGAGCCCTGTGACCCAGAAGGAAACCCCAGGCACTGGGATAGCAAACATGAAGTCTAAAGCCTTTCCATAGCTGATATTCATAGAATCATCAGTAGTTTGGGTTGAAAGGGACCTTAAAGGTCATCTAGTTCCAATCCCCCCTGCCATGGGCAGCAATGCCACCCACTAGACCAGTTTGCACAAAGCCCCATCCAACCTGGCCTTGAATACCTCCAGGGATGGAGCATCCACAGTTTCTCTGGGCAATCTGTTCTTGTGCCTCACCACCCCCACAGTGAAGAATTTTTCCTAGTATGACGCCTGGTTCTGAGCACACACACCAGGGTCTGGCTGCAACCATGGCATTTACAAGCAGACCTTCACCTTTTGTATGAGCAAGGATGCCTGCACAGTGCCTAACTCCATCCACAAATCCCTGCAGGGCTAACCTGGTGTAGCAGCTCAGGTGATGAGGAGGTAACACTGCAGGGTCAGACCTGTCACATGCAGGCACTGTCCCCCATGCTGCAGGGCATTGCAGAGGGGGCTGGGGCTCGTCCCATGTGCAGGTCCCTGGGTGATGCTGGCCTTGCAGCACAGCTCTGCAACCACAGGAGGACAATTCTTTACATCTGCATAATTCCATGAAACATATTGGAGTTTTCATAGGTGTAACTGAGGCACAGCTTGGTCCTCATAATCTTTATTACTGATGATGACGATGATGATGTGTGAGAAGGAAATAGTGCAAGCTTGACTTCACATCCCAGGGGGGAATTTGCCGCGCTGGCAGACATAAAACCCTTCAGTTTTTCACTTTTGAACTGAGCAAGTTTGTTCTGGGAATCATTAATACATAATGCCATTTTGAAGCCAGTTTTTGGAGTAGAATTGCACACTCGACTATACAAATCCTTCTGTCATCCCCACAAAATTCTGCAACAGGGCTGGGACTGAAAGAAGTCAATTGTATTTCAGAAATTACAGGCAGCCAGCTTAAACAAAGTAAAGTATCTGCTATTTGGTGTTTTCAATTCATAACCTGATTCCACTCTCTTAGAATTCATTAGGTGACCTAGATCCTGAGAACCCATTCCTGAGTTCATTCATGCTGAATGCTTCCTGAAGCACTGCAGGCTTTTGACTCTATGTAATAGGATCTGAAAGAGGTCAGCTCTGGCCAGCAGCTGTCCCTTACATCTCTTCAAAACATCATGAGTCTGCTCCCTTTGCTAGAGCTGATGTAGTGACATCCCTAATGATTCTAAAGGAAAAGGAAAAGTGAAAATACCAGGCTTGAACTTAAAACTGAAAGAATTGCATAAACCCACAGTTATCTCACGCTCCAAGTAAGTGCTGGACATTAATTGGCAAAAGACTGTAATCTCAGCCAGGTGTAACAATTTAGATACCAGTCTCAAGACTTTTACTGATGTGCTTAATCTTAGCACATCTTTACTGTCCAAGATTTTCCCGTCCTCTTCCATCACACTTTCTTTCCAGATGAGGACTTAATAGCAGATAGGAGAAGACCACAACTGATCCAAATACATAATTCAAATTGGAATTTTGCACAGCACTTGCATTTTTTGCACATGAACTCTATAAGCACTGAAGGGCTTTGATGTGCTTGGAGTGCAAGCTCTCCATTCTTGTGCTTACCCTCCTTCATTACAGCTCTGCAGACACATCCGCTCGGCTCACAGAAAGGAAATCACATGACATTTTAATTTACTGAGGTTATTGTACTCACTCAGTACTCAGTCTAAAATTACATGGAGGGAAAGAGCCTGAGCTGATACTTCGCTACAGAAGAATGGCTAAAATAACAAAATGTTGGGAAATGCAAAAGTAAGGTTCTTACAGCAAACTGTAATTTAGCTGCACATCCTCCGTATTTTGGAGTCTCAGTTAAAAAAAAAAAAAGTCAATACTTTCAGCATTTAAATAATGAAAGCAGGAATAGAAATTTGTCCCTGTGTGGCTATTCTCCTTGAAAGTGTAAAGACAGTGTGGGTGCATATGGGTTTTGCCAGTGCCGCCTGCACTTCCCCTCCCTTGCAGCTGAGAAGCAAAGACTGCCGAAGCCCTAGTGCCCGGTCACCATGTAGGGCATAGCACTTTAATTTACTCTATTGTTTTCATGTGGGAGCTTGCCTTGGTTACTGTGGGTTTGCCCTTTATCTATAACCCATTTTCAGAAGGAACGTAAGTGTGTGTCTCTCTTCAAGCCCATGAGCAGTCCTGCAGCACTCTCTTGTTGCTGAATCATAACTTTCCTGCAAGCTGAGAGATCACATCTACCAGCACCATGCATCTGGATGCTGTCACTTTTTCTACCTGTATGGTTTGATGAAGAAGAATGTTCTATAGAGAAACTAACTGCAGTCAGATCACAAAAAGAAGTTCAATATTAATATTTCAGCTGGTTTTGCTTTAGCAGTGCTCAAAAGAGCACTTTCTGTGGGAAAAGCGGCGCTTCTTTTTCTCTATGCTCCCATAAGGGAAAAAGAGATGAACAGATAATTCCTCAATTTTAAAATTAATTGCAGTGACTGAGAATGGACAGTTTCAGCCCCAAATGGATTTTTCAGAAGTTTACAAGACTGTGGAACAATGGAGTCATGATGGAAAATGTTCATGAATTTCAACTGAAGTGGTCACTGCTATAACACTTTGTGAGGCATTATACTTCGAAAGATCAAAGAGCAAAACAGAGCTGAAAATATATTACTGTCTTGTAAAATGGGTTTGTAAGACTTAAACCCAAACATTTAATGTTGATCTCCAGGAAAAAACAGAAAAAAATAAAGGCAACATAGAAAATATAATTAAGATAATAAATGAAAGGCCTTTCTTTTAATCATTTCTATAACTACCTTAAATATCTGCTGGAAATGATTATATCAGCACTGGCTGCACTATATTAAAATAATGAAGAGTGAAGTTTTCACTGTGTTCCCATTTAATCATCACCTCACAACTTCACATTTTAATGTCTGACCTTAGGATATCCTCTTCCACTATCACATTAAGAATGTTGAAAGGAAACAGGAAGGGCCACAAGGGCTGTAGTTTCCTCAGAAGAAGAGTAGCTATCAGCCTAATGGATTCTGAATTTCTCAGACAAAGAGCAGCAGTGACTCAGCCCACAGTCAGTTATCAAATCTTCACACAATACAAACTGTTCCTCTAATTTACAGAGCTGCCTTCAATGAGAGGACTACCTTTTTTTGCATTACGTTACTGGACAGAAAAAAATTCAGCTGCATGGTGGGACCAAGTCTAAAAATAGCCTGACAAAATGCAGAAGACAACACAATACAAAACAGTATGAAATTAGGAAAGAAGACCTGCCAGAATATCAGGAACTGTATTTGATCCATTGTGTCTCCTCCATAGTTCAAATCCTAGAACTGAAGTAAACTCCTTAAGTCATTAGGGAAGCATATGGCAGATTTCTGAATGTCATGTTTTGTAGGGAGAAGCTCAACATTGCTGACTCAAGTATGGGTGAAAAGTGAGGGACTGACTGCTCTTCTGTAATGAGACTTGTAACATTTCCAGAGGGGCAGGGGGAAAATAATTATAATGGATGAAAACAGAATCCTTTCAGCAAGCACACTGATGTTAAAACTGGATGTTCATGTAGGGGCTGAACAGGGAGAGGAGGAGGGACTTCCATCATCATACACATCATAAAGGGCCAAATGGCTGCAAATTCTTGGATATTGTCTTAAAGCAGTTCCAAAAGTGAGAACTGTGTTTATTTTATGCAAACCTACATAGATCCTACTATTACCTACAGGATCTATTATTACCTACAGGAAATCACTTTAACTTGGTTTTCTCAGTGAGAAATAGATGAGGATCCATCCTGGAAAAAAATATGTAAGGAGTAATTTTGCTTTCAACAGCCTCTAAGTTTGGCTGCTTATGGAAGGTGCAGTGAAAATGAAGCTGGTTGGACTTATTTTTGCTAACAGGAGGAGCTACAGTGTGAACTATGGATCACAATGCTCAAGTCCTGTAATTTTTAAATTGACTTTTCTTTCATAATACCAGGATGTTTGTACTGCATTCATGGTACTCCCTCTGGTGTATAACTTAACACATGAAATTTCTTGCCTTATTCTTTACCAAAGAGCCTGTGTAGCCTCGCGCACAGAGAAGCTGCTTTCATGACAGTGCCAAAGATGTTTCTATTGATCTGGGTCAGATCATGGCCATGGTAGGGCTGGGAACTAGGGAAACATCTGTATGACATGTGTCCATTAGTCCAAAGTAGCAAGGGTCACTCCAGGGTTGGCTCTGTGGCCTCTTCAGCAAAGATAGCAAGCATCCCTAGTCCCTCTCCTTTAAACAGGACCCTTCTCTGAAAGAGCTAACAAAACTTAGCCTAGAAACCAAGATATTAAGCAACTAATCTCCTCTAACACATCTTTCCTTCATGAAGTTCTTTTCTCTATCCATCTTATACTCAGTTCCCTAGAAAAAATAGAGAAAACACCATAAAAATCTCCATCTTGTTCAGCCCCAGCCATGAATGATGAAAATCACATGAAAAGAAAATACAAGTGTATTGATGGTGAATGTTGGAAAACACATGGCCACGTAATAAAAACCTTTGTTGTGGTAGGGTAAAGATACGGATGAGTGGGTAGCTTGCTTTTGTTATTTCTTGATGGGCAAGTGGCTCAATATCCAGCTACTCATTCTCTTTTCTGTATTCTTTTCTCTTCCCTTCCCTTCCTTTTTCCCTTCTTTTCCTTTTTTTTTTTTTTTTTTTTTTTCCCTGGGAGTGGATGGAATGGATTTTCTGAGGTATGCATAAGAAAATTAACCAAGCAAGGGATTCTTTTTTTTTCCTGGATAGCAGTTCGATGCTTCAGTCTGTACAATTTCCATGCTCAGGATGGCAGGGTTCCTTGTCCCAACTATGTAGCGAACGGAAAAGCACAAGACCAGCGGGTCCCACACTGAACTCACATCTTACCAGGGCTGTGCCCAAAACTGATCTGTTTATTATACAAAATGGAGGGCTATTTAAGGGTAGGCTAGGGGAAGGTTCGAGAACTTGGGAGGAGCAACCACAAGCAGGGAAGGTGATAGGGTAAGCAACCGGGTATTACAATGAGGGGGTTGAACAAGAACTATTATGTAACAGAAGGAAAACTTGATTGGTTAGGGCAGCTACCCCATGGTAGGCTGCCCAATAGGAACACTGTTGCAGAGCTCCTAGGAGCAAGTCCATGAAATAAAAGAAAGAAACAAAATGGAGGATTTAACCTGAGCATAGGTTTTATCCTCATGGTTGCTGTTCAGTAAGTCCATCAGGCAGTTCAGAGGTGTGCAGGCTGGAATGTCCGTGTCTGCTGAATAAATCTTTCTTCCACTGGTCGAAGGTGATGTCTAATGTGGTCTCAGCCTCTGGCTCATCTCCAACAGTTCCTGTAAAAAAATGTCTGAAAACAAAGTACCAGAGAGAAGAAGGTCTCATTTTGATGCTCTTTCCTTCAATACAGTCTTTTATCAAGCCATGTTCTTTGCATATTATACAGAAGGAGGGGAGGAGGGGAAGTGCAGGGTTATTTTTAAAAGTATCCACTAATTAAATATGAGAGTCCATTTTCTTCTGCTTACTCTGGCATTTGACTATAAATAAACTGACAGCAGAGCAACTACTGGATCGAAATTTTCCTTCGGTTCACATGCTGACATGGAATATCAGAAAACTAATATTATTTATACACTGTATTATGTAAAAGAGTGACCTCCTTTTCCCTTCTTCTATATTACATACCGTAGATGCTCATAACAAAGGACTTGTTGCACGGACTGAAGGGTGTGTGAAGAAATTAGGTTTATTTTTATTTTGCTGATAAGCATTTGGTATTAAAGCACTTTCTATCTTAGCAGTTTTAGCTGACTAAAAGCTAGTTACTTCAGCTCTCTTTTTCATCAAGAGTACCTCTAAGAAGTGATTCATCTCCTCTACCTTAGTAATACTGCTTTGTGATAGGACTTCCTTTAGTGGTGCCCTGTCTCTTGCCATTGACTACAGATGGTCTGAACTTGGGCACCTAATTTTTTTTGATGGCTAAAGTGAACTGAGTCTTAAGCCCCTGAGTCTTTCCCAGTTTCAATGCCTAAACCATAAAAAAAAATCTCCTTATTTCTACGTCAATAGTCCATTATGTGACAACGTATACTGTGCATCCTCAAGTGTATTGGACTGAACTCCATCAGCTCAAAATTGATCTTCGCTGAGAACCTAAGCTACAACTCAAGAACCACAGCCTCAAAAGGGATCTGAAGCTCCCACAGAGGATGACATCTGAGTCCTACCACTCAGGGCAAATTAGAAGTTCTGCTTCCTAAGAGGCAACTGTTACCAATTTTAAAAAATCAAGACATGTAGTTTTTATAGAGTCTCAAACATACTGTTTCATTCCCAATTTTCTCAAAAGGCCTATCCAATTTTGCTTGAAGTAGTTCAGTCCAACACTGGAAACACGCATTCCAGAAAGGTGATGTTTTAACATAGTTCTAAGTATCTGCAAATGAGCTTTCAGGATGAAAGCACATGTGTAACTTCATCTGGGGGAACCAGCATGCAGTCTTGCAGAAAAAACGAACTGTATGATATTTTATGGTAGACTTTTAATGGCTCTGTATGTATTCCCACTTGCCTGATATAAATGCAACACAAATACCATACACTTTGCTTTTGGCTGTAAGAGATTACCATGAAGGGAAAGCTCATTCATAATTTCACTTTATTTTAGTACTTCCTAAGTTTGAAGTCATTCTCAATTCATTAAAAGGAAAACATTTGCTTCAGATTTATGATCCCCATGCCCTTTCTCTCATTCACAGAAGTATTCACATTAAAATCATGCGCACCCTGTCGTTACATGATTGACATTCTTTTAACAGGGTGGTAATGTCCTGGCAAGGCTTGCTGCTGAGCATAATGGCAAAATTTTCAGAAAGGGCACGAGAATAGCTCTGTTAGAGAGAGGTGATGTTGCTGAGAAAGGATGAGTGCCTAAAGTCTCAGCAGAGAAGCTTTTAAATCCCATTCTGAACCCTAGCCACTGTGTCCCTTGGTGATGACCTTGACCCTGTTATTTAATTTCTAAAACGTTGGTTATTTTTACCAATCTCTTTTGGTAGCATGGGGTCCCCCAATATGATGAGATTGGGTATTTTCACCGCTAAATTAGATTTTCTGTGGTTTTTGGGACAGGGACCAACTATTTAGTTCCACTGAGTAAGGTCTGGTCCCCACCTTGAGCTCCAACAGGCTGCTGCTACACAATGAAGTACTATATAGTAACTGCAGCACTAGCAGGACTCTAACAACTCTTATCACTGACAAGACTGTAGCTGTTTGCAGTGGTAGGAAAATGTTGCAAATATTTCCTACTCCAAACAACATAACTCCATTTTGCCTCCTATAAAATAATGCTCACTCTTTCACACAGGCGTTTGGAGGATCATCAGTTGGTGTCTCTCTCTTCATTACTTTGCAAACGTAACACACTATGTAAGTGTGATTATTGAGGGCTGACATCTGCGAACTACAGAATGCAGTTTGAATTCTAATTTTAAACCAAGGAAAATCAAGTAAGCATGAACTGACCATGTGTTAAAAACACTCGAAAACCTCTTTCTTGTAACTGTTTATCTACATTTTTAAAACTCTGTTTACATCGTAGTAACAGCTGTGTTTAAAGGGGCCACGACAGAGCAGACTAATTTGTAAAGCTAAACTTTATTTTGAAGGGCAAAAAAGCTAATGTTTGAAAAAACACTTCAAAAGAAGACAAAAATGATTAAAATGGACATAACCATTTTTTAAAACCATGACTTTCTCAAGAAAAACCAGGGTAATGTAAACTGGCCTATGCATAGTCCAAGCAGCTGTTCTATGTAGCTGTTACACAAACCCCTGGTTTCAGGGAGGGATAAAATTAAGACAAAACAGGTCATTCTCGATGAAGGAGCTAAACCAAATGCACACACACTGGTGAAACTTGCCCCAACCTGTCAGAAGAAAGCAAGCCAACCTTTTCTTGACCTACTTGCCTTCAACTGAATTTTAGCCATGTGTCTCATGTTTAATGTGTTTGGCTTTGTCCACACCTTCAGCAAACCCAGAGCCAGCACTGGCTGAGTTCAAATCAAATTACTCAATTTCCCACTGTAGGCAAAGGCTTTCTTAGGGGTTTTATAGAATTTCATTATAGGATGTTGAAATGCTACTGAGGTAAATGAGATGTCTGTATGTCATGGGGACTACCAGGAGAGATTTTCTGTCTAGTCCAGGCAGTTGGAAATGTTTCAATCACCTGTATTGTTATCATGCTATTTCTAAAAAAAAAATGCTTTATAAAGAGGAAGATGTTGTCACATGCCCAAGAACTAGTCATACAACATTAAATCTATCTTTAAAATGTCACTTGATTGCACGTTCATAGAATGTGCTCTGTTCATTTGATTCATGCGAGGTTTTGTAAGCTGTATTATCTTCATAGAACACAGCTGAACTGAGTGAGTCAGGGCGGTGATGTGGTGGGGAGATGACTCAAAGGGGTCCTAAGTCAACCTTAGAGTCTTCTGAAAATCAGAAGTAAGAGCTGGAAGCAGAGAACAAAGTGTACAAGAAACCAATGAGAGCAGAAAAAAGAGGGTTAATGCTAACCTGCTCCACTGAGGAGAGAAGGTTAATTTGCTTCTGGATCCAAATAAAGACAGTAACTGCGATAACCCAGCTGGACAGAACAGACACAAATGTCCAAATGCACACGGTCTCACTCAGCTCACCATGTTTTGGTCTTGCTCTTAGGCTTTTGTCAGCTCCCATTTAAGGGGAACTGATGTTTCCCAAATGCCATAGGCCTGGGATAGCATGTACTCTGGATAGCAGTTGGCAGATCCAGTGCAGACTTCTGACCTTCAGATTTATCAAAGCCAGGAGACAGGGAAGTGCAGTCACAAGAGTACCCCCTGTTCAAGGTGCTTGCGGCAGAAAAAACAGTTACATCCTTCACAGCCTCAGCTCTGGAGATGGTTGATGTTCAGTTCTTGCCATTGCAGAACCCTCAGCAGACTCTCTAGCCTGTCCTGACCAGTGACCACAGACATAACTGAACAGATAACTGACTATAACTCACTAATTTCAGTATACTATATAATTTCATTTACAGTGCCAAATTCTCCTTCTGGCTGCACTAGTAAGATGATATTTATTTCACTGGCTAACAGACTTTCTATATACAAATATATATACAAATGTAACACATTTTTCTTTGGGTTATGTGAACCTATATGAATACCTGACTTGCATTATGTCATTTTTTTACATGAATTTTTAAGACTGAAAAAAGTCTTCTTGGCATGAGAAGTGATCTCATCTGACTTTAGAATTGACCCCAAATAGGAAATGGAATACTTGTGGCCTCATACTTAATGCAGTGTGTCTCATTTTCCAGGTGCATACATCTGGTCTTTAATGGCCATTTTATCAGGACTGCATCATTTCATCTCAGTCCTTTCACCACAAATATTTGATTGTAATAAGATCTGACCGTGGGATGTGTCATCTGTAGTATTGAATATATAGAACGGCTTGGGTTTACTATTTCTATCTTCAAGGGATCCCATGTACTATTAGGGATGACGATTTTTTCATAGCAAAACATTGCTGACAAGATATTGTGCAATGAGATTTGCATGACTAAATATCCTGTGAACAGTCCAGTGGTTAGGATAGGAAACAGAGAGTCAGGATAGCCTGGCTCTGTTCCCACTTCACATACTGACTCACTTCGTGACCTTGGGGCAAATCGCTTAGGCTAGAATTTACAAGGGGGATGAGATGTACTGCTCCCAGGGAAAGCCAAGCAGAGCTGGGTGCCTTTATATCATTTAGAAAACCTCATGTATCAGATGTTTGGCATCTCAGTTTGCCCACATTAATACAGGGACAAGGTTTATAAAGCTATTTTGGTCCTATGGTAGAAATTGTTTATTAAGGAAATTATAATCATGGCACAAATATGCAGTCTTTACCAACACATGCTGTTTGGTAGATACAAGTAGACTAATAAATCATTTCCTTTAGTCCTTGAGAAGAGCAGGGTAGTTTGTTTCTCTTTTACTGAGCGGATGAGTTAAAAGGCTTTAGAGATTATCAAACCTGTGTTTCCAAATGTTGTTTACCTACAAACCAGCAGCTACAGGGCTTCCACAGCAGCAATCTGGTCCTATGGCAGTTTGTCCCTATGGACTCAAGGAGGCATGACTTCTTCTCTACTCCATCACTAGACTCACTCTAGGATCCAATGCTGTTCTTCCCCACCTCATCAAAATGTGACCAAAAACATATCCACTCACATCCTCCACTCTCCTCCCTATAACCCATGAGAACACCAAGCTCGGTGTTCATCTTGATGTTCCTCCAATCAGACATTTCAGTCTGCACCTTTCTATCACCTTCCACCTTGCTCTCTCTTCCCTTACCACCCTGCTCTGCTTTTATGTCCTACCAGGAGATAGAGATGCTGGCACTGGCAGGGATTTTACAGCAGCCACTAAGGCAATAAGGTATTGTTTATCTGCTGCTGGATGCACAACAACCAGAGTGTGAATACACTTGTGCCAGAACTTAAAACATTTTCTCAACCTACACTGCTGAAAGATGTCTACAGACCTCGCTCCAAAGCAGCTTGCACATCAGCAGCAAACCACGATGTGAGGAGGCCCCTACTAAGCCACTGGGTTGAGTGGGCATACAGGGGGGTTTTCCCTCTTAAAAAGCAAAGAAAACATAATGATATGAGAGATTTTTACACACAGGGTGAATTTCAAACCAAATTGCAAACCCGTGTTTTGGTTTGGAAACAGAAAAAGAGAAAATGCAACTCTTCAGACCAAAGTAAAATGTGGTTTAAAATTTACATTCAAGGAGAAGTACCGGGTTTGAGATGTCCTCATTTTTTTTTTATATTGCTGATATTTCTAAATTTTTATTGAAAAATGTGAAAATGCTCATCAAGAATGGCCATTGTCTAATTGGAAACTGTGACTGTAATGAAATCTTTACATAATTAGCCAGCTTCAATTGAAAATGGATGACTGACTTAGCTGATTTGGCACTGAGCTTGGGTCTTGTTTAATTTGGGAATCTAATTTTTGTAAAAGAATTAAATTTATAGATACACAAATCTTCTGTGTAGGCAGTGCAGTTACTGCAGTTTACACCAGCACAGCAGTAAACAAACAAACTGGGAGCTCGCCTACCTACAGCATCTGGTGTTGCTTTAGGTATGTCTGTGCTAGTCTTGAGCTGTGATTATGAAAAGACAAGGTCTGTTTTGTCTTCTACCATAGCTGTCAGTCCTGTGCTGATGTGTGGCTACCATGAGTGTCTAAAAGGGCAGTGGACATCATGTTTATGCCCACAGCAACTTCCTCCCCTGTCTTGGAGTCTTGCCCAGCTTGAAAATAATATAGAAAGGTGTTGAGATCTTCTCACCACTGGGTGGGAGATTGAGTGCATTTGCATACATGATATTGCTCAGCCTTGAGAGACACACAAAGAGAAACAAAAGGGAACACATTAAGGTGAACAGCAAGGAAGTTTGGCTCAGCACTGAATGCCCTTCACATGAAGCCAGGCAGGAGTGCAGAAGGGGAGGGATAATGAGGTGCAGAGGGTGGAATTTGGCACTCCTTAACTTTTAGCTCAGATAGAGTGAATTTCCTTTTATTTCTAGTAGCCTGGGTCATGGAGACTCAGAGGAAACTATCCCATTCCAAATGTTTGATACTGAATGTATTTGGCTGCCTGCTACTTCCAGATGTGAGTGGATCTAGTTCGTATATTTGTCTGATAGAACAATTTGGCCCCAATCTTTGCTCTCATGTACAAACCCAGAATATAACCCAACCACACCTTTCTGTTGCCCCGACTGCTGACCCACGTGCTGCTGTTATTTATGCCAACACTCAGTATTTCCAACGGGCTGCTGCTGCACCTGGATCACAGAGATGCCAGACTGCCTTCAGATTCACCCCTTTTATCACGACATCTGCACCGAGATGGCAGCAAGCAACATCCCTCTGCCTCCCAACACCACTCTGACAACTCCTCCACTCAGTCTCCTGCTGCCAGCTAGGTCTGTTTTAGTGCAAGCTTAAGAGTAACAGAGCAATACAAATTTGCCTTACATCAAAGATGATCTCAAGGATTATTTTTTATCATCTTCACTTTCTCTGTTTACCCTGCCCAGCAGCTTTACTAGGCTCATGAACTCATGACCAAAGAGAAGCTGAACCTCACCCTCACCCCCCTTGTCAGCATGCCGCCTGTATCACATGCCATCCAACAGCTCACTCCTTTGACTTTGAAGAAGACTCAGATCAACTAGTACAAGGGAGGCAACTGGGACTATAAATTATTAGTGCTGCAGCTGTGAGGCAAAGAAGTTGAGAATACTGTTGCGAGTACAAAGAAAGAAGGGGGAGAGCGGGTGTACTCCCCATATAAGATTAATCCAGAATTTTACAAATTCTACAAATCTCTTGATACAGTGAACTCAACTCCTCTGGCAAAGATTCCATGGAAACGGAAGTATTCTTTCTACCGGAATACATACGTATGTACACATACATGGTTATATATTTGCCTGCTTGCAAATCTACAACAACAACAAAAAGAGTTACCACAAGTTATGACAATCTTTGGAGAACAGCTTTAAGAGAGGATTTTTGTGACAAAGATAACAGCAAGAAAATCGGGAAACGGGGCAACTTCATTACATTCAAAATTTTGCAAACCCTTCAGTGTGCATGCGGAATTTGTTATGCCATTGACAACTTTCACAAGTTCCGCCCCAATTTTTATCTTGCATTTTATGGGCTTCTGAGTTTGTGTATTTGCTTAAACCTGTTATGTTTATTAAAGCAAAGAGGTTGTTATGGCTGCTTTTTAATACTGGTTATGTAATTAGATGACAAGTAGCTCAGCAGAGCTGGTTCTCTCTATACACCCTTTTTTGTGTGCATTTAATCTGTTTCTGTTCATACAGAGAACCCGTACGTATGTCGCCCAGAGAAACCGTGGATGCCCCAGCCTTGGAAGTGTTCAAGGGCAGGTTGGATGGAACTTTGAGCAACCTGGTCTAGTGGAAGGTGTCTCTGCCCATGGCAGAGGGGGCTGGATCTTTAAGGCCATTACCAACCCAAAGCACTCACACAATCACTGAATATGCTTATTGATTAGAAGGGACTCACAAGGATCATTGAGCCCAGCTCCTGGCCCTGCACAAGACCATTCCCAAGAGTCACACCATGTGCTTGAGAGTATTGTCTAAACGCTTCTTGGACTTGGCAGGCTTGGTGCTCTGTGACTCTGAGAATCGATATCATGTCCGTACTCCCACTCTCCGGAGCAGACGCTTACTACCAAGTCATTCCTGCCTCGCTGCAGTCTGTCTTAAACAAAACCTGGAACTAAGTGGGCAAGACCCGCAGTTTCCAACCTGCGGTGGCGGGTGAATTTGAAACGCGGTTTTTAAACGAGGTTCTCCGCCGGCGCGGCGGCCCCGGCCCGTGTCCGGCGGGCGGCAGCGGCCACCAGGGGGACAAGGGCGGGCAAACACTGCCCGGGCGGCTGCCGTGCCAGGCAGAGCCCTCCCCGGCGCCCCGGCAAACACTGCCCGGCCGGGGGCCGTGCCCGGCAGAGCTGGCGCTCCGCGCTGCCCGTACGCGCTGCCCACCCTCAGCCCGCCGGCGCCGTGCCCGCACCTTGCTGCCAAAGCGACCCCGGCTGCCGCTTCATGAACTCAGCATCCAGCCCCCGGGGATGCGGTGTGGGGTCCTCGGGAGGTTCCCAAGACACACAAGAGCCTGGGAAGCTGTGCGCTGACCTCCCGCTAGCGCCCCGGCCTCCCACGGGAGCCGCCCGTCGCACCCGGGGGCCGAGCCGAGCCCCTCAGCACCCCCATCCCCACCCCTGACGGCGAGTTCCAGTTACCAGTCGGTCAGATTGAAATACTTCAATGTTTCTCCCAGATAAAATAAGACACCAGCTCCCCCCTCCCCAAGAAAAGCATTTTTATTGAGTCCTATTTCACGTCAGTATGAAGACACTCGCAGCATTGTGCGAAGAAGTCCCTATATATCAGCCCATCAAGTAGTCTAAACAACTACATTGGAAGTTTTCCAGCCTTGCCCAGTCAATGACCACAGACCTATTTGAAAGCAATCATTAGTAGTGGTGATACTGTAATCCTGCCTCCCTGCTCCTCTAGGCGACATGTATGTGCCAGTGGCCTTGTGACATGCACTGTTGGGAGGTTAAGTGTGTGTTTAATGGGTGGTTATTGCACCCAGAGAACCCATGACACAAGGCAGAGGATCACGTTTTATGGCTTTGAAGTGTCACAGCTGTGTCACAGTCCTAGAAACTTTCAACAGCTCTCAAGAAATCACACTCAGTCGATTAATCAGTATGAAGCTTATAAGTAATCAGCTTAATATTGGTATGTATCTTACTTAATAAGATTCTTCTATGTCTTTTTCATGGACAAACTTCAGACTTTGTTAGATTGCAAAAGAAGAATTACAACAGCAAAGACCTAGGCCTGTGTCTCAGTTTCCTCATGGATACATAGGGGATAAATACTCTGAAATACTCATCTTCCTAACAGATTTATGTTGAGGCAAAATGTATGAATTTGGAAAGTGCACTTGTATTTTCAGAAAGTGGTAAAAAAGTATGAGGTAACATATTAAAAAAAAAATCTTCTGTAAAACAGTATACTTGATGTACCTCATCTAAATTAAGCTGACGAGTTTTACATATGTCATCATATTTAATCAGTGTATATCAGCTATTCTGAAGTGTAAAGTGGCATAAGTTTTTCCTAACTGGTGTCATATAGATACTGGAAGTAATAATACAATTAGATTCCTTGGCTTTACAAGGCATTTAGTGGTGGTAGAAACAAAGAAATAATAAAGTTTTGGAGTGGAGCTACAATGTGGCTGTTTGGTCTGTTCATAGCAAACCTTCAATTTTTGAAATCTATACTGCATATACATTATAGCCTTAATGACTATTTGTGTCCAGGTATTTAGACTTGAAAATTAGAGTAAGAGTGTCTTGTGTTCTTTTTTTTTCTTCCAAGATAAATGAAGGTGTGTTTGAAAGTGCATGTGCAGGTGCAAACACATGTGAACATGTATGTGAGCCAGCAACCCTGAAATGGTACCTGAAGCTTCCAGTGAGGAGGATAAGTTCCACCAAATGTAACATTTTGCTACGATTGTCACATGGCCTCTGATCTTTCTTATCTACGACAGAAGGAATTCATTGGCCTGGGCCATGTCTAGTTCCCATGAAAACGACTCCTTTCATGTACTCCTTCTGGTTTCTGCTCAAACACTTTTGAATTCTTCCCTGCAGAAATGCTAAGAATCACACAAACTAATCAAAAAGTTGGAGGTATCTCTCATTTGATTTGGAACAATATCAAACCCTACAACAGTTTGGGTTGGAAGGGACCTTTAAACGCCACCTAGTCTAACCCTCTGCAATGAGCAGGGACAGCTTCAACTAGCTCAGGTTGCTCAGAGTCGCATCCAGCCTGATCTTAAATGTTTCCATCCAACACCTCTCCGGGCAAACTGTGCCAGCTTTTCACCACCCTCATTGTGAAAAGTGTCTTCCTTATATCTCTTTTAGTTTAAGATAGTCACCTCTTGTCCTATCGCAACAGACCCTACTAAAAAAGTTGTCCCCATCTGTCTTATAAGCCCCTTTTAGCTACTGGAAAGCTCCTTCAAGGTCTCCCTGGAGCCTTATCTTCCTCAGGCTGAGCAACCCCAACTCTTTCAGCCTTTGAACCCAGAGAGGCGCTGATCATTTTTGTGGCCTATATGTAGCTGTTAGTCCAAATTTTTTTAATAGAATTTTTTTATGAGATGTAGCCCTACATCAGAACAATATCTACTGTAATTCGATAACCTTAATTTGCAGCAGACTCACTTCATCCCATATGAAGTAAAGATAACAGAGACCTCCCTGGTTCCTACTGCTTAGCTGCAAATATTGTATCCATTATTTCTCTACCCTCTCTAGACTGTATGTCTAGACATACACAGGAGAAAATCCCTTTTTGAATGTATTGGACAGCATTTGGTGTGGCTGCTGCAAAATGAAATTTGGCCAAAATTGCTCAGTGTAATCAATATCTTGACACTTCACTGGGATTGTCACAAAGCCTCTGATTTCATCACCCCACAATGAATGTGGTTGCAGCAAGTTCTCTTAATACCCAATAAAATTCTTTTACAGACACGGAAAAGCTCTCTTCCCCCTGGCTGATACCAGGAACTTGTGGTAGGGCTTTGCAGACTTGCAATATTCAAATGAAGCTTAGAGACAAAACAACAAGATATGTTAAAAACTTCTAATAACATGATCAAAAAGCACATGGCTCCTCTAAAAGGCAATCATGGAATTTGAACAGCAAAATAAGATGCTTGATTAAATATGGAGTCATAGGAAGATACCTTATTATATATTATTACTTGTAGAACACCTGAATATTTATAACACAAAATCTCACATCATTAGATATTTTCATTTCTCCAAACAGTAGCATAGATTAGCAAAGAGATTACTGCGTTTACTCAGCTTTACAGCAAAGTGTTCTCTGAAGTCAGTGGACTCACTTTTCATGCCACCCTGTTTTTCATGAAATCGTAGATATGTAATCCAGAGCAGCATAATTTTACCTGAATGAAAACATCAATATTTGGACCATTTTTTTTTTCGAAGTATAACTGTGGTTTTCATGCTTGCCCTTTCATTTTTCCTTCTTTCTTTATCACCATCTTTTCTTACATCCTTGGTAAAGCAAAAGTTAAAATGCTAAATTACCTTTATAAAACTGAACCCAGGTTCAGAACTTTCCCAATCAACTAACTCCAGTTAGTGACTTCATGGTAATTTGTAAGGAGCATGACTGATAAGAACCTTCCCCCATACATGTACACACACCATTCTGCTGTAAACACAGGAGCAGGGCTGCCTGCTCTGCCTGCTTCTTACTGGTGAGGCCAAAGCTCTGTCCTTCCAGTGCCCTGCTCAGTAAACTGCATTTTATGATTACACAGTTATTTCCTTTGCCTTAGAGGAAGCAGACTAGCAGCCACAGATATCTCAACAAAATCCATGAGAAGGTGTATGCCAGAAGTAAAAAAAAATTATTTTCAGTAAAATATTATGTACTTTCCTCATGATGACTTCATGAGTTCTCTGTCGGAGCTTTGCTGCTACAGCTCTACTGGGAAGTCTCTATAGCCAACTCTAGTCCTAGTTTAACACCCCACTTATCTAATGGGCTTCCCAGCCATTCATCGTCCTAATGCTCTGGAGATACAGGATGTTCACCAGTATTACTTATGCAGTGCAATTTGAGACACAGGAGAGAAGGAGGATAAGCCGCCCAAGATCCACAGACAACCCATGGCAAAGCCCAAAGTAGATCAGCTCCCAGGTTTCTGCTTGCTCCTTCAGACCTTTCTTTTCTTTGGCACCTCTGTGGTTTGTGAACCTTAACAAGCCTTTCAATAAAGCTTGTCTGGGTTTTGCATTGGTGAAGAAATTTGAAACCAAGGCAAGGCTTTGCATTGGTGTGTGCTGTGCTATGAAAATTTCACATGACTGTTCTTCACCCAACTTGTCCAGCCATTATAGCGCGGCACAGTGGGCCAGAAAACAACATGCCTTATTGAATGGCCCAGTATACAAAGAAGATGGTGAGAGTGGCAGATATGGAAAATGGGTTTTCAAGAGTTTATGAAAGTTACCACTTCCCCTGGCACTCCACATTCCTTGCAAAATCTATTCCTCTTCCCTTCCCATCCTTATATTCCCTTTGTTTTTACTGCAGTGGTCCTGTGTATCTAATAATTTGGCACTATTTTTTAACAGTCTTCACATGCAGTTTGAATTGCTCATAAAATCCTGTTTTCCACAACCTGTATGAAGAAACAGAGTAACTTGGTTAACTGAAATCAAAGGAAGGCAATTTTAAGTCTTTCATAAAATTTTAAACAAGGATAAAGGGCTCAAACAATAGTGGTTTTAATATGTCTGTGCTACTGCACTCTTGAAAACAGTTTGCAAGTCAGTTGTGAAAATGTGCAGTCTGAGACATGTTTGCTGCTTGCACCAAGACAACCAGCCTGTTAGTTTTCATCGCAAACGTCAACATATACTGACAAAAATGTACAGCCTGTGCAAACTCTTATTCAGCATAGTAGTCCTTATTTATTCCCTTGAGGCTTTTTACTGATACCACAAAAGTCTATAGATTATTAGATTAGCAGGACCAAAGTTAAGACTTGTATATGAGACTACGACCTATGCTGTTGCTCTGGAGAAACAACAGGAAAGTACTTTCCCTTCATAGACCATTGTGTTGTGTTTTAAGGAACAAAACCCACTGTCAAACTGCCAATTAAAATTTTATTGTGTCTACTCAAGTTGTGCTAAAATGAAGGTAAGTCATCTGTCTCAGTCACAGAGTTGCTGTAGTTTTCATTTTTTCAGTGCAGCAAAGGTGGTAGGCAGACATCCGCTTTCAGATACAATTGTGCTGACCAAAGAATCCACCATCTCTGCCTGCTTCACACTTCCCGCCATCTGTTTAGCACTCCCTAGTTCTGCCACTAGAAGGACTTGGGGGAGAGTTTAGGCAACCCACTACAGACAACAGCTGCTGGAAGGGCCCAATTAATTTCCAGCAGCCACCTGACTTGAAGGAGGCTCTTTGTACCCCACTGCTGTTCTCTTTTGTCTAGCTAGCTTGGTTGATCTTAAAAAAACAAACAAACCACCAAAATCCCCACACCACTTCACCCTACAGAGCACTGCTTATGTTCTTATTCACTGCTAGAACAATATTATACACAGGTAGGTAGGTAAGTGGGCAGGTAAGAAGAAAGATAGATAGATAGATAGATAGATAGATAGATAGATAGATAGATAGATAGATAGATAGATAGATGATAGATAGATAGATGCCTACATACATACACACATACTTTTTTTTTTGTTTTTTTTAAAGACACAGACGTAAAACAAAAGCTACAGCACACTTACACAAACAAACCTGTTTCCTCACACTGAAGACTCTTAATCTACATCTAAACATCCCAGAATAGGTTGGGACACACAAACTTTTCTGTGTAAGGAAGCTTGTCCATTTTCTCCACCTCTTTCAATTTACTGAAGAATTAATTTTCCACTGTTTCTTCAGAATACAGCAGAGGCAATAGGAAGAATTGTCTTACTGTTTAAGGGAGTCAAAGTGATTGCTGGAGATGTGTTTGTATGTGCTGTGATGATTCTGGCATGAAACCCATTGGTCTGACCAACCCTTTTGTCCCATTTTCATTCTTGCCACATGTCATGCATGGTTAGCACATTTTATTTCACATTTCTTGCTCCCTTGTTTTATCTCCTTCCTTGTATGAACACAGTAGTTAAGAAAAGATTACCATCCCTATCCATGTCTGTTGGTAATTTTACTCCTTTGAGATCTTTCTTTGAAAGACTGTTTTTGATGGGCATCTTCCAGGTAGCTCTGAATCATCTAAACCAAACTAAACGTTCTGCTGCATAAAATGAAAACCACAATCAACAGCAGTGGGTAACTCTAGCAGCCCAGCAGGTCAGTTAAATTTTTTCTTAAATCTTACCAACTTTCTGACTCCAAAGCCATATTTTTATTTTCTAAGGATATCTGTAACATTGCTATCAATTTAACTCCAAGCATTCAATCAGTGTACAATACCCACTCTTGCTAGTGAAAAGACATCTCAATCAATATTTTCTGTAAAAGGATAATTAATGCTAAGTTATTAATTCCAGAAACTGTACCATTAACTACAAAAAAATTTAAGTGTGTTCTTTTTTCTTACAAAAAATAAAGCTCACATATAAGTTGACCCATCACACACATAGGCTATGAAAATTCTGTTTGTATTAGGATTCTAATATGATTTTTATGATTCACAGTACTGGAGCTGACTGCAACTGGACAGGGACATAGCAGGTTGTCTAAATCCTTACAAGCTGCTGAAAGTTTCTTTTGTCTAACACACCAGCTAACTTTTTGATTAGATAAAGACCTAAGAAAACTCCTCTGGTGGAGAAGATGGCAATCAAATGTGGAAATCTTCATTGTATAGAGCACCCTGGGGTTTGTTAAATATCTGCAAATCTTCTTGTTGTAAGTGACAATGTTTATTTTTGCAAGTGAATTCCAAGATAGCCTGGCTTCTCTAGGGTTTAATCTCAGCCTTTTTTTGTTTCTCTGATTAGTTGGAAACTGTAGCAGGTCACCCTGGCTCTTTGAAGAATGAAAGGTCTCATTCCAGGGTGAGGCCCAACGAATTTGTGAATGAATGAAAAGTTAATTGTGAATGAATGAAAAAGGTAGAGCATACTACAGTCATAGTTAATTTAAGCAAAGCTGATAAGTTAGTAAGCAGAAACACCAGTGAATTCTTTCAAGTAAAATTTTTGCTCTTACTGATATCTTAGGTGCTGTTTCTCTGGCCCTTTTAAAGATTGGTGCTTGACAAACACATTTTATTATCTAATCTTCTGCCCAAGGACAGATTTTGTAGTGTTGAGTAATTACAAATAGACTGAGCTCTGTTGGAAAGTGCATTTACAAAAATGTAAAGCTCATGCACTATAAACGTTGTGATTTTTTTACTTTATCTTCTTTAAAAGATAATTAATTTTTTACTAGCAAACACTGGAAAACAACATGAATGACACGTCATAATCTTTTAAGAAGGTGAATGACATTTTTGTATCCCTCTGGGGTTTTGTTGTACTTGAACTGCCTTTTGTAATCACTTCAGAATTGTGGTAAAATAGAAAAATGTAATGACAGCTTAATAAAAGCCATCTATTTAACTTAAAACTGCTATATTAAAACTAAAAACAAAATGCAGAAAGCTTATTTGCAAGCAAATGAAAGGTACTCTCTTCATGTGTAGAGACATTGAAGAGAAAGCTGTGTTTTGCTAGAGGAATGCTGCATAACTGTGAAAAGGCATAATTGTGAGCTGTGCCATAAAAAAAAAGTGATGAAAAAAGGAAGTGCCATAGCCATCAGCTTTTAAAGCCTCTATGGCAACATTTTTTAAGTTGTCAGAGAGGCCACAGCAAACAGCTGGAGACAGAATCAGATATTTCTTCAATTTTAAATATGTTTTAGACTTACATGGGATTTCCTGTCCACACATCTCAGAGCACCTTAACATTGTAATGAATTTAGTCTCCTACAGTCCTCAGAGGTGAGTGCCATCCTCACTTGGTACATTGGTAAGATTTGCCATGCATCACACAAGAAGACTACAAAATAGTTAAAATTAAAGATGCTCTTAATAAAGCCAGAAGACTTTGGGATGCTGTACTGGCAAATCTGAGTGGTATATATGCTTCAGCACAGCCATGGGTGCCAGAAGCAAGGTCTGGATGGTATTTCATGAGCTACACTCAAGTGCTCCATACTAAGCTGATGTGAGTGATCAGACATCCTCCACTGCTTCCTATCTGTTCATGTACACAAGCTAATTTGCAACAAAACTTTATTTGGGGATCCCCTCAAGCTAAAAATATTACAGTCACCACTGCTTTAACTAAAAGAGTAGACATTTGAGTCATTAAAAATCCAAATTGTAACATACAACAATGTTAAGGCTGAAAGGTACAAGCCTACTGCTTATCTGTACCCAATAGCTACATGGCAAGTAACCTAATGGAATTAATGTATATTCATACAATTGACTTGCAACGGGATCTCAAGGTGTAAAAATGATTTCTGGGACAAGAAAACAGGCCTGAGGTCCCAAGCCTAGTTAGGCAGCAGTTCAAGACATGCAAAGCTCAGCAGGAGGGAAGAACCGGTGCCTTAGTCTCTGCTTGACTCCATCCTACATCAAAGATACTCAGTCTCCAACTGCACCTTACCACAAAGATAAATTTCTAAAAACATCCCATACACCCTATTTACTAAGTTAACACGTTTAATTTTTGTGTTTAAAGAATGCTGGACACAGAAGACATTGTCTGTGCCATCAAATGAGTTGCAATCCAGCTACTTTGCCGTCCTGTAGCTCAGCTGAAGCAGGTATTTGTCTTACAAAAATAGAAATAAGAGTTGCGCTCTTTCTGCTGATACCGAGACATCATTATCAGCAAAATAAACAGCAACTGATTAAATAAATAGTTAAAGTTTTAGTTACAGGGGCAACTTCTAGCAGCCTTAGATCTTGTTCAGTTTCAATAATCATGGTCAGCCCTATGCATAACTACAATTAACTAGTGATTTTAATCACTTTCACCATGGATACAAAGTACAAAGGTTTGTTTAAAAATGCACTATTTAAAACTAGAGTGAGCCAACTTCAAAAGCATTTTCAAAATTGCATACATGGTTCCAGAGACAAAAAAAAAAAAAAAAAGTCACCTGAGAGTTGTGTGATGCAGTGCTTCCTTTTTAAGCCCTTGACTGTAGAGGGCAATGAAATACACACCTCAAGTATAGATGTTTGCTGCTGCCCCTGCTCCAAGTATGCAGGTGCCTCTCTGGGGATCAAGCACAGCCTGTCAACCCAGAGGGAGCTGCCAGAGGCCAGCACAGCACCTTGTAACCCTGGGGAGGTTGCTCCCACATCACGCTGACTCCAGGAACGCAAGGAGGGCTTCCTTTCACCTGCAGTCTACTTATTAAGCTGGGGCACCAATATGCTGCCCTGTTATAGTTAACACAGTAGAGGTGAGATCATTTATCCAAGCTAGGAGACTTAGGTTTAATCCCTTCCTTACTGTGATGGGGTCTATACCCACCTCCTGCCACCCCATCTCCAGCCTAGTCAGGATCAGAACCCACCAGGGAAATACACTGACTTCCTCACTGCAGAATGGGCAGAGTCCTGGTTACTAAATGGGACCAACTGTGTCTACATGTTAGCTGCTCACCAGTCAATTGAAATGAGTAAACACTTCTAGAGAAGGGGGCCAGAACACCAGTGCTCTTCTGTCTCAAGCCCATCAGACTTCTACACCTATTATACCTACCCCTTCCTCTGCTGTTTTGTTTTTGGAGACCTGGTCCAGCAGGCACATGGTAGATGTGTGCTGCCAGGCAGAGCCCTCCTGAGAAGCAGCTGTTTAAGTTTACCTTTTACCTGTGTGGCTGGGACCCTGTATGACTCCACAGAGGTCAGTGCAGAGCGACATCCCCACATACTGGACCAGGCTCAGGCTGAGCAGCCTGAAGCATGCTGCCTTCCCTTCTCCTGCCCCCTCTTTGGCCCCCAATGGCTCAAAATGAGAAACCCAGGAAACTCAGATCCTGGGAGTGGAATAGAAAAAACATGGAGGAAAGATGCTTGCTCTCCTTTTGAAAAGTGGGGATCTTTGGAAGGTTTTTTTATTCCCCTTTTTCTTTCTGCTTTTAAAGGTTTAATCCATATTTCCATAGCTTCTCTGCTATCCACTGTGCTGGTGTGCTTTTTCCTCAAATTTGGAGAAGGCACATTTTATTTATTATATCTTAAGACACTCAATCTTTAATTTGTAAGACCCCATTTCCCTCCGGTTTTGTTTCCCTTCTAAACTGCCTTGACCCATCCCATCCCCCAGCATCACATTCTTTCCTGTGACAAATACTCACTGTGGCATGAAGTGATGCTTGTCCTGGGCCAAAACCAGCTCCCTTTCCTTCTCCTCCTCTCCCCTCCCTCCCTTCCCCTCCTCTCTTCTCCTCACAGGGCTAAGGCACGCAGGAGCAGGAAGCAAGGCAGCGGGGGCAAGGGCCGTGCAAGGAAAGGACAGATCAAGCCCTGGTGCATAATTCAGAGATCCCACAAAGCATCCAGCTCAATTTAAACTTTGACCTTTTCTCTCTCTCTGCTGTGATACTCAACAGGCACGTAGCAAACCCAAGCTGGTGGAACAACAACTTTTTTTTGTATGTGTGTTTTTTTTTTTACTAAAAATGAATATATGCCAGAGGAAAAGTCAATCTTTTTGATCTTTTGTAAAGCCAGCAAATGCTTCCATGTTATCATTTTACCTGTGTGAAAAATTTTTAGAGGATTCTATTTAAAACTAAATAAAAATAAAATAAAAAATCAGCGACCAAGTCTCCTTCCACCCTGAAAAAGAATAAACCATGCTTTCCATTAACTCTTCTTTAAAAGTTTTCTTTTTTTTTTTAGTTACAGAAAACTGTAATTCTCCATGTGGAATACACTTGCACTAATAGCTACCACTTTGGGTGTTGTTTCTGATTAAAGATTCAGTGCTAAAGAAAATTACGGTTTAAATTAGTAGAGTTCTCTAGTTATCTTAATTCGGTTTATTTTTTAGGTCTTTCAGAAGTCAGTGGATAAGTCTTTTATGTCTCCCAGTCAGTTAAGGAAAAGAAACGCCATTCCTACTTGATATTCTTTAAACTTCAGTAATTTTGTTATTTAAACATCTCTTAAATGTAAAGAACTTTTCAGGATGTCAATTCTCCTACCAATAAACTTAATTAATATGTACATTTAAATTAAAGAGATAATTCATACCTTTCTATTTGCTTATTACTGGATAGTCAGAGTATATTAAAAGCTCAGACATGTGAAAAGAAAACATGGAGAATGAGGCACAAATAAAACAATCAGCATCAAAATAAAATTTTCTGTCACCATTTTCCTATGTTCCTTTAATAAAACTGTCAACTGCATGAAGCTATTTTCTGCTTTTTATGAGCGGGCATTATCCTCACTTTCCAGTGAATTAATTTCACTGACACTGTAAATTTTTGTTTATGCTCAGTTTTCGTTTTAATTTTAGAAGTTATGATAGTTATGACTATTTCTATATTTAAATATGCGCCTCATCCACACCCCTGAATGGCTGCCTGGACTGTCAGTAACTTTTTCCAGTTAATTCTGTACAAGTCAGTATTTCCTTTGTTTGAAAGGTAACTTCTAGAACGACTTGCTTCCAAACAGGAACAAAACCCATTTTGGGTTTTATTATTATTTGCTTTACAAAAAAAATCTAAGACATTTGGGATTTCAAGTGGAATGTGGTTTGCTTCAAGACAAACAAATAATGTTTGTGGAAAGTCTAACAATTACCAAACCATTCTTTTCTAGTTCAGTGAACTGTACTGATTGGAGTGCGAACACGCTCCAGTAAAGCCGGGCAGCACTGGACTGCTGCTGTCCTACACATCTACCATCACCAAAACTAAGGCACAGAGAAAACAAAGTTGTTTTTGTCAGTAGCTCTGGTCCCTTCTTTGCTTTGCCCAGAGGCACCTCTGAGATGCGAGTGGGCATGGTGCTGCGTGCCCAGTGCTGCCTGCCTGGCTCCCAGCTACCCACTGGGTGCTCACAGGTTACACACCAGTTTTCTCCTTGGCTCTCCAAAGAAAATCAACAGCTTTCCAGAGGCTGGAGCCATGCCCTGTGTCTGCCAAGGCCTCACTATCATCCCTCCCAGCTTTGCAGGTGAGGGAAGCAAGCCCCAGTAGCTGAAAAAAATGGAGGGCAAAGCGTCACTATTGGCCAGAACATAGAAACAGAAATCATCACTTTGGTGTTTGCTAGGTTGCTTGTTTTGGATAGGGAGAGAGAGAGGTTTTTGCAGCCCCCATGGGAAAGTAATGATGAGTGATAAGAAATCTGAGCTTCTGAAGATCTCTCCCTTTGCCCCCAAATGCAATCCAATAACCCCTTCCCAACTGGCTTTTCAGGGAAGGGCAGGTCACATTACTGGAAAGTGTGAGCTTGGTAATGGTCAAAACATCTCCATAAGGCCTCCTTTATGAAGTTGTGACAAGTAGCTAAGCTGATGAGCCTTTGTGGCACAAGCTGTCTTTGGCAATGTGAACACAGCTGATCTGTACTTGATTGTATGACTGGTTAGGAAATTTTGCCTGTAAAGACTCAGTGTGACTGTCGAGAAAAAAACAGGAGTAAAGTACAAAGGCTATTTTGGGCATATTGGCTAGTCATTCTGGACACTAAGGAAATAGTCACATACACACATATTACAGAACATTACAAATATGGAGATGTTATGACAGGTCATACTGTCTCATAATTTCCATTAAAAACTTTCACCCATAAGCATTTACTCTGGAGTAAAACCAGACACAGAGTATACCTTGAAAAAAGGAAAGGGTTGAAAAAACCAGATATTTTTATGCAAAGATGATATTTCAGTAGTAAAAATTTTAACAAAAAATCGTTGCTAGTAAAATAACACGTTTTCTGCATTTGAGTCGCAACAACACCATGCATTGCTACAGGCTTAGGGAAGAGTGGCTTGAAAGCTGCTCAGCAGAAAGGGGCTTGGGGGGGGTAGTGGTCAACAGCAGGCTGGACATGAGCCAGCAGCGTGCCCAGGTGGCACATGGCACCTTGGCCTGTATCAACAACAGTGTGGTCAGCAGGACTAGGGAAGGGATTGTTCCCCTGTACTCAGCACTGGTGAGGCCATATCTCAGATCCTGTGCTCAGTTCTGGGCCCCTCATTACAAGAAAGACACTGAGGTGCTGGAGCATGTCTAGAGAAGAACAACAAAGCTGGTGAAGGGTCTAGAGAGTAGGTCCTACGAGAAGCAGCTGAAGGAGCTGGGGTTGTTCAGCCTGGAGAAAAGGAGGCTGAGAAGAGACCTTATTGCTCTCTATAACTACCTGAAAGGAGGTCGTAACAAGGTGGGGCTCCGGGTCAGTCTCTTCTGCCGTGTCTCAAGTGGAAGAATGAGAGGAAGTGGCTTATGTTGTGACAGGGGAGGTTCAGATTAGATATTAGAAAACAAAATTTCACTGAAAGAGTGTCCAGGCATTGGAATAAGTTGCCCAGGGAGGTGGTGCAGTCATCGCCTCTGGAAGTGTTCTAAAGGTGTCTGGATGTGGCAGTTAGTGTTATGGAGTGATTATGGTGGTGGGTTGATGGTCGGATTAGATGATCTTGAAGGTCTCTTCTAATCTTGATGATTGTTTGATTTATACTTTCAGATATCATAAATATATTGCATTCTTTTGTTATTCCACCTTCCACATGGGATTTTGAAAGCTTTTACAAATGTTAATTATTTCAGAGCTGCTGCCAGGTAAAGCATAAATTATTCCATCTGACACGTGAGGAAATCAAAGGCCAAAGAGGCTCAGCTTGATAAACAAACTAATGGCATGAGTCCAGTGTCACTAATTCTCTAACTTCTTTCTTCCAAACATCACCTCTTTCTTCAGGTACAGATTTTTTGCAGCAGCAAAAAAGAAAATAATTTGATTTTCATTGTGATATAGAAATGTACAGCAATAAATATGTACTATATCACCTTCGAGACAACTGTGCTCAAGGCTTTTGTCTCTGCAGTGAATGATTTGCCTTAACAAAAATTGATGTATTGTCACCCTAGAACATCTCAGCTTTCATCTTGAAGGTGGACAGAGTAATGTATTAGACGTGCCAAACTTATGCAGGTTGCAAAGCGTTAAAGTGGTATTTGCCTTGGGAGGAGCTTTCCCACAGTTATCTAAGTGGAAATACCTTTCCATTTAGCAGTGTTTGTCAGTATTGAAGGACTTTAGAAAAACCAATTCATTAAAATTAAGAAAAATCAAACCCAACACAGGTGATCACCCCAGGTGATTTCTTTTAAGTCATTAAGGACACATTTTTCTTTTTCATGAATTTTTTTGCTCTCTGGTCTTTACACTCCAGGAGCTGGAGCTTCAGAAAAAATGCACAAGTAATGGAGATGGGTAAATACTAAACATTACAGTCTCACTTCTGATAGACTTGCAACCCCAGATGCTTCTGTAAACAATTTCATTTCTGTCAAGCTCATGACCTCACTTTTACCTTTTATGACCCCACTTCTGGTCATGACTTTTGTTTTGGGACCTGCTGCTGGAGATACTGAATTATTTCAAACACTATCCTCAGAGCTGCTAACCTCCTGACCCCCCACCCCAACAAACGTAAACATCAAGAGTCAGACTCCAAGAAAGTTGTGAGATGGAATTTTTTTTTAATATGGTCATTTAGAGCCTTTTCTTTGAGCCCACCTTTCTGTTTTAACACCTTCTGCCCTTCTACAGGATGTGTGCATGATAATCACAGCCCTACAACCCTCCACTCTACTCATTTATAATGAGCAAAGTAATGGTGATCTCATCTGGAAAAGCTCTTGTAAAAAAGAAATACAACACAGAAATCAACTGCTATCTGACACACTGTTGAGAACTCACAGCTCTTCCTTAATATAAGACATTCCTGGTGATTGATGCCAGTATAGCCCAGCCCACACCCTCCTTTCTCCAGTTGAACCTTCAGTGATTCCCTTTGCAAGAAGGCTGTGTCCAATCCCCCACTCCCAGAAACTGCTAGGGAGGAAGCATAGGGGTCGGAAAGGCGGCTGCCCTCACTCCCAGCTCTGGAATTTGAGATGGGTTTAGTTCCCACATCTTTTCAAACAAACAACTGCATGTCACACCTGTAGAGACCTTTGTCTCCAGTTTTCTAGGGCATTACTGGGATCAAAATTGGGTTGATATTATTTTGTGGAAGTGAAGAGAAAGGAAACCAGAGAGAACTGTTTTATGCAGAAGGAGAATCTGTCTCTGTAGGAGCAGGGGTTGTGCTGTTCATAGAATCATAGAATGATAAAACAGTTTGGGTTGGAAGGGATCTTAAAGATCATCTAATTCCAATCCACCTGCCATGGACAAAGACATATTCCACTAGACCAGGTTGCTCAAAGCCACATCCAACCTGGCCCTGAACACTTCCAAGGATTGGGCATCCACAGCCGCTCTAGGAAACCTGTTCCAGTGCCTCACCACCCACCTTTACTGTAAAGAATTTCTTCCTAATATCTAACCTAAATCTACCCACTTTCAGGTTAAAACCATTTCCCCTTGTTCTATCACTATGAGTCCTTGTAAAAAGTCCCTCTCCAGCTCCCTTGTAGCCCTCTTCAGGTACTGGAAAGCTGCTCTAAGGTCTCCTTGGAGTCTTCTCTTCTCCAGGCTGAACAACCACACCTGTCTCAGCTTATCTTCACCAGGAGAGGTACTCCAGCCTCTGAGCATCTTCATGGCCCTCCTTGCTCAAAAAAGTTCATGTCCTCCTCATATTGGTTGTCCCAGACTGGATTCAGTACTCCAGGTGGGGTGTCACAAGAGGGAAGCAGAGGAGAAGAATCACTTTCCTTGCCCCGCTGATTTCTTGGCTTCTCTCCTTCCCGGAGCAGTGGTGCTGGTGCAGTGAGGCAGGACATTTTGGATAATTAGAGCCAGAACTGCCTTGGCTCACCAGCTGCCAACACTGCAGCTTGTCTTAGTGGCATGTGGCCTTCCTTATGATGCATGAAGAAACCCCAAAATTATATTTTTCTTTTATCATTAGAAATTCAGCTGTTGTCCAGCTTGGAAACCTTCTTGGCAAGGCAAAACAATGACATTACAAAAGGCAAGATAGTGAAAAGACGAGCAACTGAGAACCTTCAGCAGATTTGCCAGTTCTAATGGTTTTCCACATAGGCTGGAGGATTTCAGACCTTCTTAAGGGTCTCGGAAGGAAAATATACTGGTCTGTAGGAGCAGTTCCATGATTGATCATTTTTTTTCTCCCACCTGCCATCCAAAGGTGCTCCAGCTTCATCTCTTTAATGGAGCAGGTACACAGGGCTTTGCTTTCTGGCTGCCCTATGCTCCTGCTCATGACTTCACATGAGAAGGCACAAAACGATAGGAGGTATAAGTTAAAGAACAGTTCAAAAAGAGTTAAAGAAATAGCAGCAGCTAAGATTGTTACTAAGATAGCTGCTCAGTTAATGACTGCAGTTAGGATAAATTTTATTTGGAGGAAGGAGAGATGGATAATTAATTTTGGAGGCTGCAGAGATAGAGGGATTTTGCTCATGAAAACTGACTCATATATATACAAAAGGGGAGTCTATAATTATATTTTGGTGTAGGGGATGGAAGAGTTCTGGGGGATGTAGTGGGAATAACTGAAATCTATCATAACAGTGTCTGAGTTTTCAGCGCTCTCTATCACCGCTGTAGGTGAAGTTAGAACTGAGGCTGTAGGATACAGAAACTGAGGTAGAAAGGCATTATCCTTCCCCAAGGTTGTGAGCCTGTGTACAGCAGCACTATCCTGGGATTTGGGGCAAGTGAGGATGGAAGAAACGCAGCAAGTAAACGCCATTCTGATGTTATTATTCCAGGGTCTTCATTTTGAGTTGTAGATACCAGGCCTGATCACCACCTCATCCTTCTATTATGTATAGTTCTTCTGATAACAAGAACAGTTAGTTCTTCTGATTTGCTTCATGTCACATAACAGCTGTTTCTTTGTTTTGCTGATTAAAGAAATATTTGCGCAATGGCAATGAATTAAATATGGAAGCAAAGCCTATGATGGTAACTCTGTGGCACAGACCATATCAATGGATTTGTAAGTTAGTTCTGAAAAATCTCCCCTTGCTTTTCACTAGCTATTTCACAGTTGCTCTGTATGTTAACATGTTCCACACAGGGGTCAGCAGTAGTTAACCATAATGAGGTAATTACAAGGTACATTGAGTACAGATGTATGTTAAGAGACATACATTAAGGATGTAGACTAATGGTGCTGTGGTGACAGCATGTTCAAGACTTGTAGTACTGTTCTGTACACTGAATGCCCTGAATAGAATTTTTTTAATTAAGTTTTATCAGCTTTTTTTTTTCCCCAGCTACTGTATGTATTGCCATGTGTATTTATATCTGTGCGTGGAAACTAATGACAGAAGTCAGGGATGCCAAACTAACGATGCAAAACAGGTAACAGTGTGTTTGTAATTTTTGGTCCAAGCTTTCTCTATAGATTTAAAATGACCCCGTTTCTACTAAAATGGGGAAATATGGTTTTATTTGTCTGTGTCATTTTGAAAAACTAAGCTGCAGAATAGGTGAAGAGGAAGCAATGGGAAAACTGTTCAAGTGAAATAGCTGCACTGACTGCAGAGAAGAGGAATAACGTGCGAAAGGAACTGAGAATGAAGGCAAAACATGTTTACAACAGAAGCACAGCTCTAGTAGATATCTGAGCTACCTTGTGAAGTACCGTGGCTCCTGTCAGGAGGCACACAGAAGCAAGTTGCTCAGCATGGGCTGTAAAACTTGCTTCAGCTTTACTAAGGCTCTACCTGGGTGGTTGTCCTGTGCTGAGCAAGGTGCTACTGTGCTATTACTACCAGCACCACCTGGGTTTAATACCAGTCCCCAAGCTACAGTGATGCACACCTCACACTTCTACAACCAAAGGCACAAAGGGCACATTCTAAATCTTCTCTTGAAGAGACTGAGGAATCCCACTGAGGGTGAAGGATCTCAATTTTTGAGCACTGAGGTGAAGTAGTTGCACTCTGCATCTTGGGTTCAGTATTCAACTAAAATCTCATTCCATGAGGATGGTGCAAAATTTTATTAATATGTACTTAACAATAAGATATTACGATAAAATAATAACAGAAAAATCTCACAAAAATATACTGTATTCAATGTGAGGTTTGTAGTATGTAGTTAACATTACAGGAAGCCCCAAGCTTCAGAAAGATAGAAAAACTACTGAAGAGTTTAAAAAAAAATATCTTAGGCGTTGAAAGAAGCTACAGTAGAAAAGGTATAAAAATGTTTAATTAAAAGACCACCAAGATGGAAGATGCATTTTGACTAAGCTGGCACCCTTGACCTGTGTATTTTCCAAATTGTACACTTGTATTTTACAACTTGATTAAATTGTGGTATTTCTATCTTCAGTAATGTTTGTATATAATACACATTGTATATTATACATACTTATATATTATCTAATATATAGTATACGCTGTATATCTTACAATTAAATCACCATAGAGAGAGCATATCTTCACCCAAACCAACACAACCGAATGAATTCTGTGCGTGACTTAGTTACCTGTTGTAACACACAGATGACACACACATAGATGTACAAGTGTACCCATGTACCATACAGGTATAAGCATTTATATGCTAATATATTTAAAGTGGGACTCTTATTTACCTTGTTAATGTGATTATCAACATAAAAAAGACTGGTTTTAGTAATAATTAAAGACATTATGAAATAAAACCTGCCTTAATATTTCATATGTTGAAACAGTCAAAAACAAACAAACAAACAAACAAAACCAAAAAGAAAACAGGTGATTTCCCACCATGTAAGGAGAGGGTTTGTACAACCAGAAGGAAAAGAAGTAGTTTCTTTTCAAAGAGCATCTTTCTCCTCAGGCCAGCACCAACGCTCCAAGAGCCTGAGTAGAAGTACCTCGGGCAGCGAGGAGCGAGAAGGGACAGCCGCTTCCTCCCGGACCGGTGCCCGACGGGGCGGATCTCGGTTGCCCGCTTAAGCAGCTGGAAGCGGCAACCGAGGTATTTACAGGACTGCAGCGTTCCCAGTAACCGCTGCCCATCGGCTGCGGCAGCAACACGGCTTCTTACGGATTTATTTACTTTCCCGTCGCCCCCAACCCGCTTCCGTTCACGGAACATCTCAGGCGCTGCCCCGCTTCTGGTGCCGGCGCCTCTGCCGGGTGGCCCGGCGGGGCCGGGGCATCAGCGACCCGCACAGCCCGGGCAGCCCCCAGGGGCTCTCCGAGCTGCCAGACGGCGGGGGACGGCCGGGGCAGCCTGCGGGGCGGAGGCGCTGAGTCAGCGCTCCCTGTGTCACCCCCGGCCGGGGGAAGGGGCGCGGCGGCCGCCCACGAGGGACAAGGAGCCTTAGTCACCGCCCGGGGGCCGGCGGAACGGGTGACTCCCGAGCCAGCTCCGCGCCCCAGTCAGGGGCCGCGGGCGGCGCAGCGACCTCCCCGTGTCTCCTGGGCGTCGGCCCGGTCCTCCACCGGGGCGGTTTTGTGTGTGACACAGCGGCCTCCCGGCCCCGCCACCTCCGTCCCTTCCCGTCCCGTCCCCTGAGTGGGACGGAATTCGCCGGCTCGGGGATGGAGAGGAGAGGAAGGGTGGGTGAGCCTGCCGTGGCTGTGCGGCGGCGGGAGGCCATCGATCTTGTTTAGGAGCTGGTGCGCAGCTAACACTTCCTGCGGTAATTTGTGACCGTGGCTATTCATTGTCCGCGGCCCGCGCCCCCGCCACCCCGACGCCGCGCAGTCTGGGGAGGAGGAGCCCGGCCGGGCGGAAGGGGGAGGGAATCCCCCGCCCCAGCCGCCTTCTTTGGGGGTCCCTGCGTGCAGGAACCTCTTCCCTCTCTCTCCCCCTCCCCTCCCCCCCGTTTTGTTTTGTTTTGTTTGTATTTTTTTGTTGTTGGTTGGTTGGTTGGTTTCTTCTTTTTTAGGAATGGACTGGATGCCCGCTTGTTTCCTGTTCTTGTAAAAAGCCAGACGGTGTGCTATGGGTTCAAACCGAGTTTAAGCAATAAGTCTCCCCACTCCGCGCGGGCCGGGGAGGGAAGAGATGTCTCTGCCCCCCGTGCCCGTCGCCCCCCCGCAGGTCGGACCGGCGTGCAGGTCCTGTGGCAGGGGCGGTGAGCGCTCTCCTGAGGATGGCCGGGGTGGGCGAGGCGGCGGGTCTTGGTGACCGAGAGGTTCCTGACCCGGCGGGTGGCAGGCAGAGGGGAAAAGCGCCACAAGGGCCTCGGGGCCAGCTGGAGATTCGGAGCTCCTCAAGGCACCCGGGGAGGGGCATCACCGCGGGCTATGGCGAGGTCTAGGACCTCCGGCCGCGGGCTGGATTTAACCGTCTCCGCTCGCCCATGGTAAGGCATTTACCATCTTTGCTCTGCCCTTAATAACTCTGCCGGTGCCCCCGCACTCCTTCTCCTCCCGGTTTATAGACTGTCCCAGCGGTAGTGACACACACAAAGATGCGCGCACACACAGGCACACGCACGTTTATCAGACACACAGCTAAAGGATTTGCCTCGCTCCCAGCCCTCTCCCCAGTGCAGCCGCTCTCCTCCGGGCGCGCTGCCGGGCTCAGTACCCGCTGCCCGCCTGCCTGAGCCGAACACCCAGCCCGGCGCCGCAGCAAGGAGAGGAGGCGCTTGCTTTGCCTTTCGCTAAACTTTGCCACTTACGTATCTCTTTTAATTTATCTGAGTCTTAAATGCGCCTCCCCACCGGGCTCCAATACTCGGCACCGATTTTATTTTCTTTTGCTGTTTCCTTTCAAAGATCGAGACCGTGCCAGTCGCTCCGTAGTTACTTCGTTCTTAACACGATTCGATTTTGTAACCTCCCCCCCCCAAGCTTTCCTAAGCGAAGCGGGGCGGGAGCTGCCTGTTTTCTGAATGGTGGCAAGGAGGAGCATAGGGACAGCGGTGATCTCTTGCTGCTGTCAAGCTGGCTGCCCCGATCGTGGGAAAGTGGCTGCACGTAAAGCAGCAGATTCTTTGTCCCTGTTGTTCTTCTGTAATCGATCTCACTTCAAGTCGAAGGGTGGAAAACTTCAAAGGCAGATCAGGCTGTTGGAGGTCGGGGCACGACCACAATCAGCCCGTAATGCACCCACTTTGCCTCCTCCCCCTCTTACTCCTCCTCCTGCTGGAGTTGGGGGATTGAATGGGGTGGGGATGAGGGGAAGAGCCCTCCGATCTCTAAAGTACATCCAATCAATAAATAAAATGCAGACTTTGTGTAAGGAGTAAGAAGGAGAGGGAGAGAAAAGAGTTGGGAGCGTTAATGCTCCCAAGTGAAAGACACAGATTACTGACTGCACTTTTTCAGCCTATCCTCTCTTGTCTAAGTAGCTGCGCTCTCGTTATATATGGAACAGTGGCTCGCCTTTTTGTTTATATTTTTCCCTCTCTAGGTCAATTTTAGGACTGTACGGTTTGCTGTGTGAGTAGAAAGAAGAAAAAAACAGCTGCTTGGCACCAGCTGAGGGTTGTAGTACAAAGCAATCTACTACGGCGCGCAGTTTTAGCAGTGGAGGGAGGGGGGAGCACAGCTGGCTGGTGCCAAGACAATACATAACCACTCTGTGGACATCTGTCATTCACAGCCAGCTGCGGCTGGGACTCTGGTTATATCTGCCAAGATGTGTAAATGACATCTAGGAAGGGATATCCGAAGTCATGGAACTATTCAGCTTGCACTGAAGTGTGTTGCATTAGAACACCATTTTGATAGACTAGAGTAGAAAAATTGTGTAACTATTTTTGCTGAGTGATTTAAGGCATTTCCTACAAAAAATTTGGCATGTCAGAAAAATGCACACAATTAGATCTATGTCTACACTCCCCACACCTGCCTATCACAATACCTTTAACGTTTTAGTACTGTGAGAAGGTTAAATTTAACCTTTTCTGATCAATAATGTTGTTGTTTTATACTGCTTTCTGATAGGCCTTGATTAAACATTTAAATACGCTTTGTATTATTTTTTTTCCTCTCCTAGCTAACTGTGCAAAATTGGAAATTACAGAATTTGATGGGTAACTGTTTGGTAGAATTTAGGTCCTTCCTCCTACTCCAGTTTGTGCCCATGTAGCAGTAGAAAAAGGCTGCTACCCAGGGCTCTCTCTGAGCCTATTTTGGGATTCCCTGATAGCGCATAGGAGGCATGTAGCTGAAGCAAGCTATTTTGAATGCTGGGTTGTCCCAGCATCAGTAATTTCAGGTAAGCCTGGGGGTGCTGTTAAGTTGTGACAGGAACTTGATTAGTCTCAGACAGAGGAGAAATGAAAACTGCAATTCAGTCTGGCATCTTCAATATGTTAGGTGTCAACTCAGTTATGCTAAGGACATGGGTTCAGTCATTCTCTGAGTTTTTGAGGTAAGTAACAGTATTTTTTTTTAATAAGTAATACTATTTTAGCACCTTCCACAGACATAATAACCCTTCAAATATGTTTCCGCTCATATAGTTAGCTTCAAGTGTTGCCATATAAGTGTGGCCACATAGTAGAGGTGAAGCTTATGGCATACCCTGTGTTTGTGCTGGGACATTATAAAGCCCATTTCCACTCAGTTGATTGCAGCCTTTCAGTTATTCACCCTTTACATCATAATTTTCTGTCTGGCTTCTTTCCCAGAGTGAATTTTTCAGGAGCTATTTCGAAAAAAAAAATATTCAGCTTTGTTTAAATACAAAGAAAATTTGAAAATGGTAAAAGAACTAATGTTTTTACAGTGTAACTATGTTCTCAACAGGGTTGGTTTTTCAGTGTTGTGGGCTAGAGAGTTAAAAGTAGGAAGAAATCTCATTCAATTAGAAAGAAGGCTTTTTAGTGAAATAATTGTACTTGGTGTGATCACTTTTTATCAAAATAATTTATCAAATGAATGGGTTATTTAAAAAACCCAATTCCTTACATCCAGTTAACCCATGCTGGCTAAGAGAACTATCGTTGCATTGTTCATTTGTGCATGGAATAAGAATTGTATTATAGGAATAGGGCTATCATGCCTATGATTTTTTTCCCCATGGATGACAGCTCTCCTTCCCCTCACCCATCCTCTGGGTCCCATCTGGATAACTTTTCCATAATTGCACTCTGTTTTAAAATCTCAGCCAGAGTGGCAATTGGGGCGTTTTGTTTTCTCTCTCCCTCTTTTTTTCTTCTGTCTGCTTTGTTTTGCTACAGGAAGAACTAGGCAAGGCGTGGGCTTGGCCCTGTGTAGTATCTACTGAGAGAGTGGTAACAGAGCACAGAGGAAGAGGCAAGCAATGCAATAGCAGCAACATGGAGGCACTAAGAGAAACAGCTTGATGCAGTTCCAAACCTCTCAAGGGAGTCCGGAGGTTCATGCTTAGAAGAGAGAATGACCTAGGCTAGGATGATAAGGAGAATAGTGCTAGTGTTTGAAGGGGCTTTAGGCACAGGGGAAGTTTGGAGTAGTGTTCCACTAGTCTGGGAAGTGTTTGGGGAAAGTTACAAGACGTTGGGGTTTGACAACCCTCTCTGACTTGCAGCAGTTAGAGGATTTCTGAGTCAGGAACATTTAAGATTATCTCCCTGGCACTTCTAATAAGGACTGCAGGTTGTGGCAAGGAACACATTCAGGGCTACTGAACATCATCTCCCACCATAGAAGCAGTAGTGGTGGGTATACCGTATGGACCCTCTACAGATATGCTGCAAGTCACAACACAACCACTACTATGATACTATTAAACCTTTAGACATGGTCAGTAAGGTTGGGAGGGCTGTAAATAGGATGTATGCTCTGTCACTACTTCTCTTTCTCCCTCCTTCCATTCCTTGTTTTTTAGACTCTTGCTTACCAGTTAGTCTTGCTGGAAGAGTAGGATTTATCCCTGGGAGTCTCTTATGGCAAAGGCTGCAGGACACGGTATGCTGAAGGTTCTGGGAATTAATCTTTGTACCCCTCCTACCTCCACTCATATACCTAGCATTCCTGCTCTAGCACTTTGCACAGTGCAGCACAACTTGTATATAATGGATATTTTAAGATTCCAGTAAGATCATCCATCTTTTTCAGCTAAGAATTTTGAAGTTTTACTGTGACTTTAAAGTTTGGATACATTCTGAATTATAATTCTATTGACATCTGTGCTTTGTCTATTTGTCAAGGTGCACTTAAATCTAAGGCTGGAGTTCCATCAGTGTATGTTTTCCCTCCCCTTTTTCATGTTGCTGTTGAGTATGGACATATGCTATCGCAATTTATCCTTACCACATTATTGCTAGAGAGAAATTAGTATTCCCATTTTGCAGATGAGAAACCAAGGTGAAGAGAGACTCCGAGTAAATACTGATGAATGTGCACATGTTGAAATGAGACTTCAGGGTCCCCCAGCTGTAAAATCCCCTCGTACCTCCCTCTCCTGTTTAGACTGAGTGCAGACGTACTGGGACCTGAGCTCTCCATTACAGTAGTGTGATATGGCATGATCTCTTGTGTCATACGATAGAGAAGAAACTACATTGCAGAACATCATTCTTGAGTTCCATTCACACAGCCTTGCACCGAAGTTATTCCATGCATTTGTCTTGTGGATTTTTTCAAGGCAGTAGTGTCTGTCTTTCTAGACACATCCCTATTGTAGGTAATGAAGGCTAAAAGGCACTTCTGATCTCAGGTTCTGTGACTGCTTGCAGGCAAAGCTGGTTTGTTCTCAGGGAATAAACTAAATGTATTTACTATAGACAGGTAAAGAAGCTCAATGGTCACCTTGAAAGTGACCTTAATAGACTAGTATTGGCATTAAAAAGTCTTTGGCATAGTTGGGAAGTGAAGCCAGACCTCCCTAGTGCTCCTTCAGTTTGCTAAACGTGAGCTCTGCTTCACACTTAGCAATACCACCCATTCTGTTTCGCCCCCCCCCCTTTTTTTTTTAATCTCTCCCTTTAGCACTTTTTTACTCCTTTTACTCTTCATATTCCATTTTCTTTCACTTTTCAACTTCAACTTAAAATGCTCTATTTAAAAATGTAGGGGCTAGATCCTCGGAGCCAGCCAAACCACACATGGTGCAGGCCCAGGGTATACAGAGGGGGAAAGTGGCTCTAAGCCATTTTTCATCTCCCTGGATTCTTGGTTGACTTGATGCCAAAGTGGCCCCTGGCATAACTGAGAGCAGGAATGCTCTAAATTACACTAGTTAGAACAGTTCCCAAGGGCCTATCCTATGCCACTTGCTCCTTTCCGCCTTGGCCACCTATGAAGGCCTCCTACACTGCCTTATTCTGTGCAAGGATTTCCTACATCAGGGAATGCCCAGCTGCCTTGTTATGGTACAAAGGTGATGGAGAATAATTCCCTAAGAATTTCCAGAAAAAATAAAACATTTTTGTTGAAGAAAATTACAGAAATAACATAGCATTAGAATTTGTCATCTTAACGACTTTGCACGAGCATCACATTTTTCCTTCCTAACTTCTATGTGTGTTTGACAGGGAAAGGATGTGTTTTGAATTAGGCTGTAAAGTCTTCAAGAAGGGGGCTTTGTAGGTTGAGTAAAGAATAGTCTGGAGAACAATCCAGAAAATGATTTATACCATTAGAAAAATCATCAGCTTTTTTTTCTTTGATGAAAATATTGCACGTGGTTCTAGTCATGCAATTTCCAAAAGGAAATGGAATGGCTGTTATGGAGATTTGACAATGGGAAGACTGAAGTGAGACTGGAAGGACTGGAATGTACCCACTCAGAAGACAAATAAAAGAGATTATAATTTAAAAAAAACCAACAAACAATCTTATAATATAATCTTATATTTGACTGGGAACCTCTTTACAAGGGTGGAAAGATGGCAAACTGAGAATCAGCCCAAGAAACTATTTTCTTATACAAGGAGGAATTGTGCAAAATATTCCAAGTGAGATAAATATGATAACCAAAATATGCCCTGGCTTAAAAGATGAATAATTTGAGTAGGGAATAAAACCCGATACTTCATAGTTTCTTATCACTTAAAGTTTAAGACAACTTTTTAGGTTGTTAGTTTAAGAGTTAAAGACAACTTTTTAGGGGTTAGACAACTTAGTTAAAGACAACTTTTTAGAGGTTAGAATGCAATTTCATAATGGCAGACTATCCCACAGCTACGTAGAAAGGATTTCTAGCAGCTAAGTCTGATGTGTGACAGAAGGAGTTGATACAACTTCTTGGACTAGGAATGTCTCACATTTGATTCTGTATCGCTTTGTGTAAGCAGAGAGAGGGAACGCTGGCTTTGTACTTAGAATCCAAGTCCTTCTTTGGGACCACTGAGTGCCCTCACATTATTTTGATCACAACAAATAGAGTCCAAAGTCAACACTGGGACACAGTGGAATGTCAGATGAACAAAAGAAGATAGTGTTAGAGCTGAACAGGTTACCTTCAAAATGTGTGGGAGAATTCAGTTTTTGAAGTGATTGAAGGCCTGAAGCAACCTTTGAATTTTAATTACCACCCAACAATATCTTACTTTCATGTTGAAAGCATTGTCCGTCATACTTACATTTTCAACTAAAAAGTAGTAAGTTTACAAAAGTATTGTGGTTTGGTCTAAATTTGGCAACTTTAACAGAAAGCTTTAGGACATGCTGTTGTCCAAAGCAACTAGAATTAGAACTAAAAAGTTTGAATTGACTGTGGAAGGACTAATCTGTATTCCTGACCTGCCTCAGCTGTAGCCAGTAGGTCCCTGTCCTGCTACTTGTGCTGTTACATATATCTTCCACAACAAAGCTGGTATCAGGAAGCATATAGCCTCATCACATGGAAAGATTACTCAGAAAGTTGAGGAGAAAAGATAGTGAAATTCTCCTCCATGTTTTCAAGGGACTATTTGTTTTGGAGAGATGGATTTATGGGTGGAGATGTGAATTTTGAATTCCCTTTGCTTTCTAACCTTGTCTAAGGAGTGTGAAGATATACTGTGTAGGATGGTCCTCTTGGATGTAAGAGCTGTTTGTAGGAATGACTGTCATTCTGCCCTTCTGTGCATTACTGCTTCAGTTAAACAGTGTTTGCTGGAAGTCCTAGAAACAGATAGAGGAATAGCACATGTGAAGGGACATCTGTGCAGTGAATTGCCACAGCAGACATCTCCTTTTGAGCAAGGAGAGAAAGATTTGTCGGTCTGAAGAGATCCTCTCCTTTACTTCTTTGCTCAGAAAAAATAAATCAATTGAGAAATAAAAGATTTTTTTTTTCCTGTCAAGTACAAGAGATCTTGCTCTTTGAGTTTGAGTTCTTAAGCTTCCAGAACTGTCGTGTGTTAACAAGTGCAGAATGGCAACTGTATGACCAGACTCCTAAAGGGATGTCCTTTGACAAAGAGATCAGAAGTCCTTTGAAGAAATAAGAGGTAGGACAATTTTTATTTTGGTTTCAATTTGCAGGAGTGGTTTTGGGACCTGAGGCTATGTTTCATTGCATTTTGCTTCACATTGTCAACTTTGAGAAACTGGAAATATGCCTCCTTGTGTACTGGATCCATTTTCTAACTATTAAGCTATAGACAGCACCACATAGGTAGTGTGCCAACTTCTTGCAGGTCAGTCTGTGTTCAGTTTTAATTCAGTGAGATTTTATTGGCCTGACAAGCTACCCTAGTACATGCACATGCTGAAAGTTTAGCAAAATCACACCTACTAAAATTGCCTTCTTTTACAGGGCAATTTGCAAAGCACTGGAAGCACTCAGGTGGCATGTTACAGTGTCAAGAGAGGCTTTCTGAACTTGCCACTGACCAATAAGAGCACTAAGAAAGGCTTGAATAGCTTCTATTTTTCGCAGATAGCTTAAATAATCAGGTGATAGCACTTTCAAGTAGTGAAGTCATTCTGTCATGCTTTAGTGAAATCTGAAGAAAAGTAATGTTTTATGACATCTGTGCCAAGCTATCTGTGCACAGTGTGTCAAATCTGCAGTAAGACACTCTTACTGGAAATCTCAGCCCCCCTATATCTGAAAAATAGATACAATTCTGATTTTATAGGGGCAGAAACTAAGTTTGTACAATTTGAGCAAAGTCTCCCAGGCTGTCAACCCAGATATATTTTTAACTAAAGGTTCATAAAAATGGAGTAAGATGAGGTCTAACTTTCTTGACAAAAACTGATTTAGATGAAAATACATCAAAGGATCTGAACTAGAGTCAGGTGATAGTATTTCTGTCTGTCTGAGCTGGATGCCTTTTTGGATGTCTACTTCAGCTGCGGATATGCAGATGAGGATTAAGAAGAAGAGTACAACCTCACAACCAGTACACCACCCAGGTTTATTGCATGTTTCAGAGGAGATGGAATAGTGTTGAATGAATAGTCTTTAACATACCCATTCAAATTCACAAAATGGAATAAAATTCTTTGCATTCCAAAATGGAAATGAGTCATAGATTGGAGAAGGAAAAATTAATTAAAGCAACTCCAATATTTTGATGTGTGTTTACAACTAGAGTGATGATGTTAAAACGTGTACTGAATAGAATTTTCCTTGAAAACTGTTATTTACAGTATCAAAATACTCCATTGCAACATTTTTTCATCAACTCCAGACACAATCACATGATTTGTATGTGTAAAAATAATGAGGGAGATAACTAGGTCTTCAGTATAGGTGCTAGCATTTGCAGGACGTTGAATTTGTTTCTCAGTGCCACTTCTGATTAACTGCAGAATCTGAGTCTGGGAGCAGTTCTTCTGAGAACCGTTTCTTTACATGTGACAGGTATGTAATGTTGTCTGTTAGGTTTGTGAATTAGACTATAGGTTTCATTAACTGAGATCTCTTAATGATGCCCGAGAAGCCCCAAGAAGACTATGAAGCTGCCCACAGAGGGATCTTCCCATCAGTGATAGTATCAGCTTGTGGCAGGGTCAGAATGCTGCAAGCCATATGTTTTCCCTGGAGGATCTGAGCTCCTGTCTGGTCTCAAAAACTCAAATCTTAGCAGCACAGTACCCCAATCTGTGGTCTAGATGAGTGCATATTGTGACATGAGAGAAAGATAATGCAAACTACTACGAAGAATAGGGCACACTGATAATAGTTAATGCCAACTGCTAACTTTGCCTGCCTAAGTATAAGTGCTTTTTTTGCATTAAAATTTATTCTGAGTCCTAGTGATTGTTCACCTACTGGTAGCTACATCACTGTGATGTGGGAATAGCTACCTAGACAGATGAGTAGGTGTTTACCACAACTGACAGGGTATCGGTGAAACAACCAAGGCGAGGAATGGTTGGCAAAAATCTTTGAGAATTGTAATAAAAATTAAGTAAGTTGACACTGCTTAGTTCAGAGTACCCATGCTTTTCACAGCTCTAGTAGCTGCCATTTTTGGATTATGTCTTAGAGGAAGAAATAACTTTATTCTTTTGACTCATATGACTGTGAACAGCTCAGATGGACTGATTCATAGCATTGGGGATAGTCATGGGAGGAGAAAGAGTTGGGATCAGAACGATGCAGAGTTGTCACCATTTTCAAGGACTTTGCCCAAGCTTCACATTGAAGTTTTGCAGATGAAAACTTGGCTGCACTGATAGCTGTATGGGAAAGTTTGAACAGTATCTGCTTGCAGTTCTTGACTCATGCCAGTGTAGTTTATCCTTTACCTTTATATGCACCAAATTCACCCACAACATTTTTTAGGTATGAAAATATTACATGTGTTGCAAATATTAAACTTCTCAATTATTATTACAAAAATGGTTTTAGAAGCGGCTAATCACCGTTATGAAGTGGTTTTATAAAGCACAAACCAGCTAGCTTTCGGCTACAAAACAGCTCCCACACTGGAACTAGCTTCCAACTTTTCAAATGGCCAAGAGGTCCAACTCATGGAGGAATAGACTGTCACAGGGAACAAGTAGAAAATACTTAAGCTCAAGATCTATAGAACACAAACCTTAACCAAATCAAGCCCTTCTTCACTGGACACCATGGATTTAATGTACGGTTATTTGAATTTCTTAGCAGTTACCACACATCATTTTTTTCTGTCTTGGAGAAAATGATTGGTCTCTTATTAAAAAGGTTCCAGGAGTTTGGAATCTGTGGCACACCAAACTCACTTTTGAAGGAGGTGCCTAGGGATTGAGGCTTTATCTGTTCATATCCTGTCCCTGCTTTTCTCACAGTTGTTTACAGTTCATATTTTTTGCAAAAATGTTTGTGTGAGCCATGCGTTCACTAGTGCCTGCCTGAGTCAGCAAGTAGACACTAATAATAGCATTCAGAGAAGTAAACTACTATGCTCGTCTTCTCCATAGAGTTCTGCAGAACATGTTGTTTGCTCAGAACACCGTGGAATTCAGTCTTTGGCTGCATCCAGGCATCTAGGATTGAATTTTCAGTCCTATCATATGGGAATCTCTTGCCAGCCTTTTACTTTCTCACAATGATAACTGATTTTATTGTGTGCTTCAGGTATTGTATTGTGGAACAAGGGAGTTGGGAATCTTGGAACCATCTTGCAGGAGTCAGAAAATCACGCTAGAGAGCTAGACAGTGTGGAGAGCACTGTGAAATGGAAGTGGTAGTAATTGTGAAGTTTATGGTCTACGGGTACTGCTATCAAGACTCACTAGTACAAAATTTTGTTCTGTTTACTAGAAAGTATGGAAGGAAGTGTCTGAGTTTGTTTTGCTCTCCTCTGTGCCTTCTGGTATAGAACAGCATCTGGACCACCATTTTTAAAGGGAAGTCATTCTTTCATGTTTCTGTATCTGTTAGGACAATCCTCAGGCATCTGACTTTCAAACCTTCTAACCATGTAGTAAACTGTTTTAACAGAGTATATCTAGACAAATAGGTAACTGACTCTCAAAAGCATTTGTTCTTTTCTAGCAATGGCTTCTGGTTCAAAAATCCCAGCCATCTGCTTTCCATCTTATGTATATTGATGTTATTTTTTATTTAGTCAGCATTTTATGGGGTCATTATAATAAAGCGAAGCCTGGGTAATTAAAACTGTGTCATGGTCTCATGATCATTAGTGGTAAAACACATCTGTTGACACAAATTTATCTCTGGTGATTTTTTTTCTTTTTTTTTTTCACTACTTCAGTTGCTTCAGAAATGCTGACACTTTTCTTCTGCAACATCAGTGTAGTAGTCTACTGTAGTCTGTTAATGCTAACAAGGGCTGGCTGCAAAAGTGTCAAGTACTTACAATAAAAATGGACAGGGCCATCCGAAACCACAAACTGCTGCCTGCCTTTCCTGCTGCTTGGCCCTTTTTTGGGAATACAGAAATTCTCAACTATTTAATCTTCAAAAATATTTTAGTTACAGCACAGGAGCAACTGTAATTTGCTGTGCTGTAGTTAGAAGTTATTATTTCAATATTAATACAGAATAATGCATCATGAAAGTCTAAAAAGGAATCTACATATTAAGCTGGCTAGTGATAATCACCTTGGACTGCTAGGTTTGGAAAGAGTACTCTCTTCCACACTGACTGGTAACCTGTGATCACTACCTTTTTCTCTGTAGTGGCTGCTATGTGAAAAGAGAGTGTTTTCAACCATTCAAGAATGTGAATGTCTTATTAGATGGGAATACCTACTACACTCCCTTCTGACCAAATGTTCTAGATAATTTATATTTCTGTTGGGGAAACATTTCTGGACTAACCCTTTTCTTTAAAATGCTGTGAACTAAACTAGTACAGTATTACAAAGCTCATACTGGTTAAATGATGGGCTTGTTGATGTTTCTGCAGTTTGCTGGCAGGGCTATTTGTTAAAAGCAGATCACACAGAAAGTATATTTTTTTTCTGTGTTATTGCACCTATTACAGGCTTTGGACTTGATTTTTGTGTTTCACATTCTCTAATCAACATTATACTCCTGGCAGCGAATTAGCCTGATTAAGTTCTTGGGACGCATATGTGGTGCCGTCCAAAGAACAGGATGAGCTGGCTGACATACTCTGACCCACCAACTATGCTCATTCTGGTTCCTCATGCCTGTAAAGGTCACTTCATCAGAAGTGCCTATGCCCTCTGGAGTCTGCAAGCACTCATATTGTCTAATTTCTGTTCATACAATCTAGTTTCTGTGCATGGGGCTGAGCATGCTATAGCTCAGATAGGCAGTAGATCCCCACTCTTCGAATTCTTTGACCTGCAGGATATCCTGAGAGGATAACATCTGGCAGTGTGGGCTTATGCTGTGTGGATAACAGAATTCTTAACACTTGGTTTGGGGCCTCCTTTTTACCCTACATCGTAAGCATAAGGTGGGTATTTTCACCTTAGTCAGCAGGTAATAGAGCTACCTCATCGTACCATACACCCAGACAGGAAAGGTAACAATTTGACAGTGCTGAAAAGAGAAAGGGACTGAATGAAGGGAATGAATTTTGGCTGTGACCATCCCTTTCACAAAAAGCTGGGAAGAAACTCAAAGCAGAAACATGCTATAATACAGGTCTTCTGACAGCTTGCCATATGCTACAACCAGTGACTTCACATGACAAATAGAAAATAGACAAACATGAATAGACCTGTTTCTAGATACTATTTTGGATTGAATTAGAATTTATTACTGCATTAGTGGATGTTATCCTGCATAAACAGAATGTCCCTTTTTAGTCCTTGCATGTTAATGCTCAAGCTGGTCACTAAGTAGGATCCAAGTGCCCCACTGACTTCAGAGGAAGGGGGTGGAAAAAAATAATACAGAAACCCCATTTTATGCACTTAAAATTAGGGGTTAAAGTTCAAGGTTAGTCTATGGTTTTTTTCCACTGTGCATAACCTAATGACAGTGGTTTGCTAGGTGACTTTCTCTAGGCTCTTGAAAGCACGTACAGTTTCTCTCCTCTCATTCCTCAATAGAGAGTGTTTTCTGTGGATGTAGTGGATTTAATTATTTAAGCCTTATTCATGTCTTGGTACTTTATAGACAACTGATCCTTAAATCTCTGACAGTAACATAATGTGTATTGGGATTCTCAACAGAAGAAATATGCAGACAATATGGTCACTGCTGTAACACCCCTTTATTAAGCTGCAATTGCAATTCATGAAATCATTGCAAAATAATAAAAAAATGGTTGGAAGATAAATACCATAAATACAGTCCCTAGAAACCACCTCTCACTTTAATTGAGAGCAGCTGCAATATTGCAGAAGCCCAGGGAACACTGCAGTTCATATTCTTCCCCCCTGGCTCCTTCTGGGGGAGCATAATACATTTTGACTAACATACATACTGGCAAGTTTGTATGCAATTTTTTTACTTAAATGTAAACCAAAATTAATTTAAAAGGCCCTTGCACTCAGGAACATTGATCCATAGATGCTATTTCCCCATTTTCTTTGTTCATGAAACTTTGCTCATACATTGGGTTGTGTCTTTAAGATTTCCAGTTGAATAGGGCATCTGGGAACTCAAGGGAGCACTTTGCCAAAATTTTGCAAACACAAATAGCAATGAATTGGAAAATGTATATCTGTTATCTGGTTCATCTTCTAGTTCAAAGATTTTGTTTGGGCTAGTCTTTCATGTTACTTCTTTATCATTACTACTGAAAAAAAAAAAAATTAAGCCATACACTGCTCCCAGAACTCATATCTCCATTGAAACAGGCGTTAGAGAAAAAAAATAGTGAGAACCTGGTATTTTTCAGTCCCACTTGTATAACTGATGCGAGACTGTAACATATCCTTAGTCTGAAAATACTCCTGTGTGCATTTTTGGAGACAGAAACCAGGTATAAAGAAACACAGAGACAAACAGCTTAATAGTCCAGGTACATAACTTGCACTTTTAAGTCGTTCTCTCCCCCACAACTATATAACCCATTTTATTTTCCTGAAAGCTGAGTCAGATGCACAACCCAATATAACCATTTTCACAGCATCGATTATGTCTTTGTGTAGCTCTCCTCTTGATAGCTTTAAGGATTGACTAGAGTGATCACAACTCTCTGGGATAACTATCAAGGTTTAGAAACCTTCAAAACAATTGCCAGTCAAACACATTCAATTCCTGCCAATGAATGACTCAGTCAGCTGATCTGAAATAGATTTTATATCTGAGATAGATTTTATAATGTAACTATTTTGAAGAAAAGATGCAGACAAGAAGATAGCATCTCAGAGTGGAACGCTCCCCATCATACCGTAAGTAATGTTAAGGAGTATGCTTACAGATTAATCCTTGCCCTGTGTATTGCACTAGCTGTTCGGAGTGTGTGCCACATTTACATTTTTTGTTTAAAAAATACATTGCTCCTCCTTACAAGACTTTTATAAACACTAGTAAATAATCTCTTGATGGTTCTGGGAGGCATATCAGTAGCATTAATTAATTAATTAATTAAGAGCAGCTTTGTCTCTCACCCAAGATCTCCTGACAGTCTGAAAAAGAGAAAGCAAATGAAGCCAGATCCCACTTGCTTGAAGCCTCTCTGCTTTCCCTGCTAATATTCTGTCTTCCTCTTTAATATTTCAGATTAGCCATACACTGTGTAAAGAAAGAGTTCATAATGAGATATTGTTCTGTGGAATTTTTCCAGGGTTCCACCTAGACATGGCATTTTTATTCGTATTTTCACAGAAGGACTCTCCCTTCCCCAGGCCTCACAAAAGTTTTTCTGATGGAGAGATGGGACAACTTGGGAGGTCTGTGTGAAGAACTACATTTTGCTGGATATACTCCTGCTGTTAGGAAATTGCTCCAATGGGATGACCAGCCAACTAACTCAGTCAACCTGCTAAAATGGATTTCCTATTTTATAGAGTTAGATCCTCTCAGTTAACTCATCTGTTAGATAACAAAAAATGAGAGAAGACAGAGCACACACTACATGGGAAGAGTAAACAAAGACTAATGGGTAAGGTTTTGTTTGGTACCAGCAAAGGTTGGTACTTCCCTGTTTGCTCTTTCTTCTACATTACTTTTCATTCTTTCCCTGTCTCTCCTCACTGATTCTGATTTTGATTCTGTGAACATAAACCAGTCAAAAATTTCCACAGGGAGTGACAAACTCCTTGCAGATTATTGTCAGTATTGTCAAAGGAAAAAAAGGTATACGCAAACCCCACAAAATATTCTCAGGAGACCCTCATCAATGTTTGGATTTAACCTGAGCTCTGTGAAATATGAATCCACTGCTCTTTACAGCTACCTCTACAAGTCAGAAACTGCCCAAGCAATTGGAAAACTGGTCCTAAGTTACAGGCTTTGACTGGATGTTTCCTTCAGTCAGCTTTGGCAGTCTATGAAAGAATAATGGCTTTTGGAACAGCTAGTTCATCACATGAAAACCATACTACAGAATTGCATTATTTCTGCTGCTGTCTTTGTAGATGGGTCTCTCTCTTGAAGTTCATGAATATTTTCAGTTGGCTAATTTTGCTCCTGTTAGTTTTCTGGCAGCAGTACTGTTACATCAGTGAGTTTCTCACAGCGTTGGATAGCTTCTGAAAGCCGGGCACATCTTTTGAAAGAGCAATGTGTAGTTATAGTTGTGTGGCTTTTTTTCTTTTTTTCCCCTTTATTGTAGCTAGTCAAAGCAACTGATAGGACAATCAAATCTGAACTCTGGGCTGTAAAGGCAAGAAAGCAGGGCATAGATGGGTAGGTAATATGTTCGAATGTCTGTCAGATGGGAGATCCAGCTAAGGCAAATGACAAGATAGGAACTGTTTATTATGTGTGTTTTTACAGGCTGCATGCAATAGTGAACAATGCAGGGAAGACAAGCAGGTTGCTTCCGCTTACTCTCACAGTGTAACTGAAGGTCACTCAACTGTGAAGGGATTTTGCAATATGACAAAGTGGTAAACAGCTAGCTAAAGGAACTGATTGCTGCAAGTTTCAGACCATGAACTCAGCAAGCACAAACAAAGCAACTAGATTGTTATAACCATATATATTTAGTTTAAAACAGTGAACAAAGAATGAGAGCTGTAGAGAGACAAACCCTCAGCTTGTGAAGCTGAACTTATTCTAATGCAAGCTATTAGTGGCTGATCTAAAGAGTTGAGCACAAAAAGCATTATATGTCAGTAAAATGACCTCTAGCTTCCTTCTGTTTGGGTTTGTGATCCTTCATCAGCTGCTGACCTTGGAGATGGGATTGTACTCCTTAGTCACATTCTGCTATTTTTACAGCCATGTTATGGCAGTTCATGTCAGTGTTTCTGGCAAAATCATTACACAATGGCAGACAAGTTGTTAGCACATTATGGTTTGCTCTGTAACAAGTTCAGCTATCCAGGGCTGGAACGGGTGTAGGAAAAGCTATTCAATGTTTCATCTCAAAAGCAAAGTAAGAAAAAAGGAGAACCCCCCCCCATAATTTACAGACTCTGTGTCACAACTCTGTGGCAAACACATATCCTTGTATCTCTAAGTTATGGGGGCATTTTTATTGAGTTGTTTTTTGTTGTCATGCTATATTAACTGATCATTGTTTTAATTGTATAAACTCTGCCAGATTGCAAATAAGCTGTAAAATCATACCATCTATGACAAACAGATATTACACAATATTATTTTAATTAGTCCTGATTGTGTTTTGAGTCACTGAAGCCAGTGAGTCCCAGTCTTGTAAATTTATCAGAAATTACATCTGTTCTTACACAATTTTTATGTGCCTGGCAGTCTCCTCTCCCAATTTGGTTTCTCAAGTTAAAGACTCACTCTGTTGCATAGGAAAACACTTTCATCTCCTTGTTTACCATGCTTTCATGCTTATTACAAGATGAAAGCATTCTGCTGTTCTAGAGGTGGGTGGCTATATTATATTTTATTGAGGAGAAAGGTTGATGCAGACTGAACATTGCATAATAGAGTATTATTTTAAAATATACAGTAGGACCTTTGGATCAAAAGATTGATACTAACTTGCGGTATAGCAGCTAAGCATTTTTAGCTCCTATTTAGACCAAAAAATAAGATTTATATAAAGGCATGTCATTGTCTTGTAACTCAGAAGAAAAATCCCCATTGCAGACCTTTGTAATTTCAGACCTTGCATGGAAAAAAGCAAACAAAATAAAATTAAAAATCTGCCTATTTGTATCTCAGGTTCCTTGGATGTACAAAGGACAATGACTAGCCTCCTGGGATACCTTCAACTTGCAGACAACTGCAGCTAAGCCAGCACACCTTTGTAAATGCAAGCTAAATGACTTAGATCCTTTCAGATATGCAGGCACCACTCTGCCCAGCAAGACCTAAAGCATTTATATTAGTGGTTCAGTGTTCAAAATGGTTCACAAGATGTATAAGGTCAGATCGAGTGAGGACTTAGGTGCCTAAAAGTTAATTCTTGCAAGTGTCCTGAGAGCTGCTCCTCAGGGATTTGTCCTACATGCATAGACTCCCTCTGCAGTAGGAGAAGTTGGCTTCCAAAAGAGCTGACAAGTTGAGCTGCTCTAAAAGCCTGGAATTTCTCCAGTTGAGAAATTTTAAGAACATAGGTAAATCTGTACACCTTGTTTCCAGTGGACCTCATAAAGGCTGCAGGAACTATTCACTGTTTCTATTCACTCTGCATCTGCAGCCTGCCACTTCTTGAATGACGTTATCATCATCCTTTCTTTCAGGAATTCAAGACAGCACATTTTTCTTCTGAAATGAGTCTCCATTTCTGGTAGCCTTGCCATTTTGCCTTTGATATAACAGTTTGAGCACACACCTCTGACACAAGAGACCTGGGACAATCCCCGGCTCTGCTGGTGGGAATTCACACCCAAGAAAATTGCCTTCCAGCAAGGTCATCCAGCTGCCAGATGAAAGACTACTGGAATAAGGGAGAAAACGGGCTTTCTCTATTTCTTCTGTTAGGGTTGTGCCATTGTAAAATGTAAATAAGAATCTAAGGCCAAGCATGACTTCATTCTAATGGTTAAGAAAGTTCCACTTGCTGTTTTCAGTATAGTTGCTGTAGTTTAGCTGATGACTACTTAACATTAAGTTAGAAATATGAATGGTCCCAACAAACAGGATGAGAACTCAGGATTTCTCTCTTTGTTCTTGTTTTAAAGATTTACTTCATTTGTAGCCCTGATAAAGGACAACCCTGCACATGTGAAAAATCAAAAGTTTCAGGATTTTCCACAGCACATAAAAAGGTGACTTACTTTTTTCAGTTAGATGCAGCTGAGCAGAGCTTTCCAGGGCCACGTGTCTGTACAGACAGTCTCTATTCGGATTTGGTCCATGTTGTTTTCCAAATGTAGGCTAGTATCATGGAACATTGGAATGAGTGAGGCTCCTTGGCACAGCAAGTTCATGGCTCTTTGGTAGGCTGCAGGCTACCTATGGTACTGAAAATTGGCTAGATCTGAAAGCAGATCACATGTCAACCTGATCCATATGTGCAAACTTGAACTGATGTGCGTATATTGATGTGTACCAAATAATAATCAGCAAAATTAGACAGAGTTCAAATCTAGATAATTGAACAATAGGATTGCCATCTGGCTTATCATCTGTTATAATATTCATGCGTGTTAGTGAATTGTCTTTTCTATTCATACATCTGGATCTAACTGTCCTAGTATAAATCCAAATGGTCTAGAAAGAACTACAGTGTAAGGAGCCTGTGGTTATCACAGCACGCTCACTTTATGTCCCATCGGGGTGCATGTCTAGCATTCTTTAGGAAACAAAATTTGAATAACCGTGTCCTCTGAGACCAGGCTCAAGTATCTTCATAAGGGACTTCTACAGGACTGTTCTATTTGCTATTTCATGCAAATATGTAGAAACACTTATCTCAGAGTTTGGATTTCTTAGACTTATACACTTTGCTGGTTTGATGTTGCTCATCAGACACTAAATAATGACAGACATCATTACAATCAGAAGGACAGTACTGCTCTTCCATTGGGTATAAATTTGAAGCAAATCCATTGGTGTCAGAAGTTTTAGCCTAGGTTTGGTTTTGTGTACGTGAGAACAGAATATGGACCATACATCTTATTTTTCTTTTGATATAATCCAGTGTATCCAGAAACAAGAAAGCCATATCAAGCCCCAAATCACAGAACTCAAGTTTTTTAAGATATCAGCTTTCTTTTACGATCTGGGTGGCCTTCACCATGTCTGGGAAAACATGAACTCAGTGGCCCTGGTAATGCATCACCTGCTTTTTCCAGACTGCTGTAACCAATTTGTCTTTATCCACCACATTACCAAAAGACACTATTAAAATTCATATTTGTGTGTTCTCCCCAGAGGGTAAACCATCAGAGATCTCTAGGGTTTTGGAAGTTTTTTTGTGGAGATGCAGAAGGCTTTAATTAGGTTTAAAATAAGATCAAATTTCTTCCCTACAGTAATATCAGAAACTTCCAGATTCCTGTAGGGCTATTTTGCACTCTGAAAACTTGATCAATTCTCAACCTCACAAATTACATCTTTTGTTTACATTTTTCTAGAACATCAAAGCAGAGAAGTGTTGCCCTTAACCAGTGTTTCCAGGCTTAAATAATGATGTTTCTATTTTCTGCTTAAAGACTTATGATGATCTCTCCTTTAGATCCTGGAATGCTGTGGGCCTGAAGGATCTTAGTTGCACTTAGGATTATCTTTAAGTTACTTGGTATTTTCTAAGAGGTGAATCCTGAGGTTATTTCTCAGGCAAAGCTGTTGAAACAAATAGAGTTCTGCCCAAGGAATGAAAGAATAAGAACCAAGTAAAAACTTTAAATGTTGGCCCCAAGATATTAATGTCTTCTAAACTGTCAGGAGAGATGTAGTATTGTTTTATTTAAGGAATTTGTTCCGCTGTTTTGCTAAAACCATTGGCATTATAAATGAAGGAAGGAGACTCATTTCTTCTTCCAGATGCCTCTCTCTGCAAAACATGACCCCAGAGAAATCGAACATCCAAAAGAACATGTCTTTGGGCTACCATTGCCCTGCTTGTATTTGAGGCATCTTCTTTCAAAAGAGCATCTCATGAACATGAGCAGAATTCCAGAAATGAATAAAAATGCAAAACTGATTGGAAGGGGGGAATATGTGTTAATAATAATCCCACAATGAGACCTGTAATGAAGAACCTACTGGACTGTCAGGGCAGAGCTGCCAGTAACTCTGCACATGTGTCTGTCTACCCATTTACTATGCTTTACTTGTCCATCCTGTCCCAGAGTGTTGTTCTCTGGAAATCCACTAGAACACTTGATTGCTTTTTCTAAAAGACAAATCTTAGTTTTCAAACACTGTAAAATTTCTTAGAGGAAATTAACACATAAATATGGTTTGGCTTCTTTAATATTCCATTTTAATAACTCCCTATATCTCCTTTTTATTAATATATGTTTCTTCAGTGTGTACTGTTCTATTGTTTCCAGTGTGAAAAAAAAATGTACTTTCTATAACTGGAGTTCCTACCCATAAACACTGATCACTTGAATCCCATTTTGCTTCATTCATACTGTTTTCAACACTCTTCTGCTCTCTTTACTGCTGCATTCTATAACTATCCACTTACACTCCAAAGTCTTAAATGACAGCTAAATTTGGAGCAACCATGCACACTGTTCTATGGGTATCTAATGAAGTCTGAACACAATCCCTGTGGGTGTTGGTTGTCCTCTGGTTTCTCTCCTCCTTTTTGCTATGAACAGTCCCACATTTGACTTTCCCTACCAGTCAAAAAGAGGAGTTTTGCAGCAAGTTTGGAGCAGTACATATTCTGAATGACCAGTCAATCATCTCTACTGATTGGATAAAGGGCTACTGTCAAATTTGACATATTACACCTGAACTCTGCCCAGCTTACCCTCTGTCAGAGCAGTCATTCAGATCCCCCTTATACACTTGTAGGAGCGTAATTATTTTTGAGACTTTGACTGTTCTTTCAAGTATGGTTGAAATTAATGGATTGTTTCTTTAGAAGGAGAGGCTTAACATGATTGCTGGTGAAGTGCCATCCGTTTTGCCGACTGTACTAGGGGTTCTTTAGAAAGCATTCAATTCTGAGAAGCTTGTTCTTCCCACAGAACAAAATAAATTTGAACATTATCAAATCATGAAATCAAAAGAAAGTTGTGTTTCCCAAATATTCCAGTACTCTGCAGTCTTCTCCACACCATCTCTGTATTGAGACTCTCAAGTCCCTGCAAAATTGGCAGTACCTTGCAGTTTGCTCTAAATGTTAATGTAATGTAAAATAAATAGCACTTGAAAACTGAGATGGTTGCAGTTGATTTTTCTGATAACTGCAGCAGTGGCAGAATCTTGCAAAAGCAGTTTCGTGGTCGCTTTTGGATCAAAATTGAGACCAATTTCAATTCTTTATTCCTAGTGTTGTGAGTTTCCCCTCTTGATTCTATCTTTCCTATGCATCCCTATACAACAAAACAAAATTCAAAGTGTCAATATATGCAGCCTGCAGATGAGACTCTGGAAAGAACTGGAGTATCTGCACTCTGTCCAGAAAAGTATATAGTCTCTTTCTTAATTTTAGGCATGTGAGTAACTCCACTGAAAAGAACAGAATTACGTAGTTAACATGGTTCCTGGCCAAAGTACTGAGCCTGTAAAGTATTGAATTCTCAGGGAAAATAAGATGTCTTGGTTTGAGTGAGAGAAACTTTTGGAAATAGGAGAGTGCTGTGTATCACGCAGGTCTGTTACTCCATTATTTAGTTATGCCAATTACTGTATGAATGTTCCATCAATTTTTAATTATTTTTTTTTTACTTTACACAAAGTTCATGCATTTAGGAAAGTGTTCAATCTGTCAAACAGTATAAATTCCAGATAATTATATTCTATTTTAAAGGACATAAGGACATACACACTTGCAATATACCAACATTCAAACATCTGGCATCTAGATTTTTGGGATTTCCTTATAATTTACACTCCAAGTATCCTGCTCAACTCAGTGGAAGCATCTGTACTGATGTTACCACACAAATGTTACCTAATACGTTCTCAAATCTTACTGTACAAATGTTGTTACCTAATACATTGTCAGAAATCAAAATACTACTACTTTTCCAGTTCTAATATGAATGTAGCACCTACTCTAACCTTTAGAAAATATAAGATACTCTGTTGTAAAAAAATTCTGTATGAAACTGTGATGTGCTTCTATTTAAAGCATTTGTTACTAGACTCACAAAAGTTTAAACATTTGGTTTTGAGGACAAAGAAGAAAAACTATAACTTTCTGTTTCTTAAAGTCAGAGTTCATATTTTCATTGAGATACGTATCTCTACAGACTATACATCTAGACACTAGGGACATGCTGCATATAGTTTATCAGTACTTGTTTGGAGTGGCTTGCTTTTGGCTATTCTGTACTGAAAGTGGGCCAAACTCAGGTATACATACCCCACAAACACCCTCTTCTCACACTAAAACATTTTTTCCATAAATACGGAAGATCATCCCTTAATGGGTAGGATAAAACAATACTCTGACACAATCTATGTTAAATTTCTGGTGTCCATTTTAGCCTATCAGGTAATGTTGAATTTTATTCTACACGTGAGCTGAGAATCCCTAAGGCATTAGTTATACCCCTAGAACTGCAACTAGACTGCTGTGTATTAAATTGCATATGGAAAAGCTATTTTTGGATAATATTAAGAGTGTTCTACTGTGTTAATGTGTGGTTTTTATCCTTCCATCAGTTACATAAAGTAGTTAGGTAGTTAGACCTCTAGCACTAAGGGAATCATACTTCAAAAACACAAGAAAAAAGTGCGTGAAAAATGTTGTCATTAAATTCCAAGTAGTCTCAGAAGTGGGATAAATGACACAATTTTCTGCGTTATGCTTGATATGCCCTTCTCAGCATCCATGTAGCCATCCACAGATGTAGCCATGCAGCTTTTCTTCAGTGCTTGCACCACTCTCTCATATATATGATGTCTGCCATCACCCTAGTTTTATTTGTTTAGACCAGAAATGTCTTCATAATGGCCCTGGAAGATAGGGAATACTCACATCTGCATTTTCCTGGTAGGGCACAAACTCACTTAGCTCAGCGTGAGGTAGACATCCAAACACCTCCAAGGAGCTGTGTGTATGCGGTTTGCCCAAGATCAGTCAGGAATGAACAGGAGTTGTCTCTGTTTCCTGAACTCCCTGATGCTATAAGACCTGGACCCTCCTTTGCACTCCATATATGCACATAGGGAAAATGGTCAAAAAGCAACCTAATTATCAAAGAAATGCAACAATTTAGGACACGATGATTGTACGCTGTAGAAAACACATGCTTATCCTATGGAATGCCAGCTTTCATGGCAGGTGGGACAATTTATCAGGCTCACAGCCTGTTCCCATAACCTTCTTGCCTGGGTACAGTGCTGGAGTATGTAAGGAGAGGGTTGTGTGTCAGATGAATTGTTCTGGCAGCCACAGCTCCCACCCGGACCCAGCCTTTCCTGATGGCTGCTTGGCTGCACTCCCATCACACGGGAGCTAAATGTCTGGGATGTGACAGGCAAATGACCCCTGGGCAAAATGGCGGCTGGGAGCAGCTGCCATTGCTGGGAACGCTCACCCAGTGTGCAGCCAGCTCTCCTGGTTTCCAAGATGTCCAGGGAGTGTGAGGCAGCGAGGCGCAGGCTGAAGAGCTCTGCTGCTGTGGCCACAGCTTGCTCCCAGCAGCCCTGTTTGCTGAGGCAGCTCAACCTGCTGAAGCAGGGACTGACTGAAGTGCGCAGGGGTGTGGGGAAGCCAGCACAGCTGGGGAGCCTGGGCATGGAGTTCCTGCACTGTTCTGCTCCCGCCGCCACTGCAGTCAGTGATGCACCACGCCTGGTTGAAAAACATAGGCACCTCTGGATTTATGCAAAGTTTTGATTAGAAAGACTACACACAGTGATTAGCATACACTGTGCCTCTAGAAGGGGATGGGTGTCAAAACAGGAGACCCAAATCTTCAGCTGCTTAAACTGTCGTCACTCCATTGGCCAGTCTATGTCTTTCTGCTCCGTGCTATTTTCTTTTCCTTCCTTCGGAGTTCATTTTTTTCAATAAATTGTTTTGTTCTAGCCATATTACAGTGGTTTTAAGGCTTCAGCAGGCAATACAAGATCTTAAGGGTCTTAGCTTTAATGCACATTCACAAAATATCCATTAATTTGAGCAAGAATGCCAATTTTACCACCTTTCGGAATATGTACTAAGAATTTACTGTAATGTAAATAATTTACTCCATACTTTGTGAAAATAAGTATAGCGGAAAATTATATTTATCCACTAACTTCTAAACTGAAACAGCAATATACTTCTCTGGTGTAATATATTTTCCAGTCATGTGATGAAGAGAAGCATTTTTTTCAGCTGAGCTCACTTAAAGTTCAAAAGATAAATATATCACAATGACAAATTGCAAAATGCTGTTCATACATTTAGGTAAAAAACATTCCCTCATTTGTTTGTATTTCACATAAACTGCATTACTATTATTTCCAAAGAAAATACAGTACAAAATAATTCTGATTAAATATACAAGTATTGTTAATGGACCAAAGCAGAAATTTATCTTAGCTTGTGGGGCAAAAAAAAAATACAGAAACTAAGTATACTCTTTTTGGGTGAAATTCATTCCAGAAAATGATATCCACTCAGCCCTTTACCTGCCTAATCTCCGACTCAGGGCCCTACAGAGTGGGACATGAGTGGAGTAGCTAGTGCAGGGGGTTTTGCATCTGTTCTGTTCTGGGTGGTTGAGAACTTCTCCACATGGGTAAGAGGTCTGAATTTACAGCACCGGCAGACTGTCTTAGCACTTGTCCACAATGAGAAATTGAAAGAAATTTGGGAGCAATTTTGCCATGCTCTTGTGACTGCATACATGCAACTGTGAGGACGCCCAACCTGCTGTGAGTGTGAACTGGTTTATTTGGTAGGCTAAGGCACACTTGCTGGGCAGAAAATCAGTCCATGTAGGGAATGAACGTGCAGTGGATTGATGCTGTCTGTTTGCCACTTAAATGCATCTTCTATGTGTGGAGTCACAGGCAAGAGTCAGAGGTGCCCACAGCAACAGAGCTGCTAATTTAATTTTGTCCTGGGGATAGAAAGGCACTTCTCATTACATCTTCATGAGCTCTGTCCATACATTATGACACTGTGAGTTGAGTTTTTTATTTGTTTTGGTTAAAGCTTATGATTTGTCAAACGAAGCATCAAATCCTGCTTTCCCCCTGTATTGCTAATTTACCCTACATGTGTATGTTCTCTGTATGGTCTTCAGCAGACAATGAGCTTTTGGTATAACGAGCAAGGACTTTCCACTGCTCCCTTAATTTCATCTTCATGTAGCTTACCATTAACTAACATGTACAACTCAGGTCAGAGGATCTACATTTAGAATACAAGTAAAAATAAGGACATGTGGCAACAATAAATTCCTTAAAATTATATAGCAACAAAAGGTGAATGAGTAATTTTATTGTTAGAATACATATAGTAGAGTAACATGTTGGGATCAGAAGTATTATTTACCACACATACAAAGCAAAGAACTGGAGGTCTATAATTTCAGTGCTCACTATTTTTATCATTTTCATGTTATCAGTTCAGAAATCCCTTATGGGATTGATATACCCTGATTTCTCTCTCCAAACAATTATATGCACTCTGCCTTGCTTCCAACACATATGCATGTTCTCTCGTTCTCACACACACACAAAGGATTCTGTAACAACAGGACTATTATAGAGAATGATCTAAAACATGTGGACTGCAGCCAATACTTAGATATGGTATAGTAAATTCTGGAAGGTATAAAAAGGAAATAAATGAACTCATTGCAGAGAAAAATGAGCCAATCTTAAGTACTTTTAATCACTGAATTTCATATAAAACCATATGCAAGATACTGAGCCTAATATTGAAGGGAAAAGGAAAGGGGCTAAGGGAGAGGAGAAATCTAGTTCCGCTGGGATTTTGGATGGGAGTTGCTTAGCATTTTTATAAGAACCTTTCAGGAATTAATGAAAACCATTTAAGCAAACATATAAATATCTTTACCAAGTTGTATGACAACTGTGACCTGTGAATCTTATCATGCATGCCCCTAGCTCAATATGAGCTAAAGGAGTAGTCAGTATGTTGCTGCTCTTTCCTTCCACAGACAGCTGTCACAGCGGCTACTCAGTTACTATGCCCACTCCCTTGGCCCAAACGGATCTCTGGGAGGGAAAAGCAAGTCACCACAGCAGTATCAGGGATGAAGAAAGAGTGTGCCACTTCCATTCCCCTTTCTCAAAATGCCCAGCTGCATCCAAGTTTCTGCCAAATCAGTTTTTGCTCAGCATCCCAATGCCCTGAGTGGAGCTCTATTGCTCACCTTCACAGCTGGGAGGCTGTGGATTTCATCTCTTCTGTGTCTGCCCCTTTGCTATTTCCCTGAGCGGGTATGTTGAGCCTCTGTAGATATTCACAAGCATAGGCAGTTGCCCAGAATTCTGCAAATAGCTGTGTTCTATATTTGCATAAAACGCTGTGCATGAACTGAAACCTGCTTGTCATTAATCAAGGGTTTTAGTGAGCTACACTTTTTCACTGAGATTTTTGCTGAGCCTGGACTTCAACATTTTCACACTTGCAGATTGCACTTAAAAAAACTTGACTGCCAGCATCTGTCTGATAAATAGTTGCTCAAAAGTGTAACAAATGCCAAACAACACTTTCTTGTTTTAGTTAGTGTTGGACATGGATGTGAGAGAAGGATAGAGAGGGGCTTTTTAGAAGTATTAGTCTAACTTAGCGGAGGGTGAAATACCCACTTCAGCAGCTTGTTTCATAACTGCTTCCTAAAGCACATGGAAACACTTGGGACTGATTCTACCAACTCTGCTCATTCAAAATAGAACTTTATCAGAAATCAGCTTGAGTCTTCACGGTGCTATGCTGCATAAATCAGGTTTTACTTGTTAACAGTAAAAAAAGCAAAATTGCTAGTGAATGAGAAACTACATCCATAAATTAAAGAACCAAATCTGCATTAAGAAATTAAAACCAAAAACAAATTCAAAGATTCCATGAGTGAAAGGGCAAATTTTATTTTAAATTAATGAATGTATGAATCAATGAAAAGACACTACCAGAAAATTGGCTCTTCCAACACATATCTTCAAGTCCAGAGCTAGTGAGAACTAATGAGCAGAGGCAGTTCAATGGAGGGGACAGGAACACCAGTTTGCTGAGATGAAGTACAGAGTATTTCATATAGAAATGCAAAAAGTAACTTCTGGACTGAAAGAAATCCCATTATGGATGGTGACTGCCTGGATGTATAGCTGCTGAGGTGCAGTGGAAGCATGTTTTGGTTCATAAGGTGGCTGTGTTGCATTTTGAAGTAGCTTTTCGGTTGGAGAATTGTTACCAAATAATCCCATGTGGGCTGATTCCACTGCAGCTGCACCAGAGTTAGCAACAATGGGAACCTTAGTATAGACAGCTTTCAGCTCCAGCAGCCGTTTTCAGCACTGTATCAGTTAACCCTGCTCTGAGGAGGGTTAATTGACACAGTGCTGCAAATGTCTGACTAGATGAAAACTCATATATTATGCCTCCCAACATCTCTAACAATTGTGCAGCTGCATTCATATTGGCAATGGTGGGAATTTGGAGGAGGGAAGAAAATTCCCCAGTGCAGGCAAGGCCTGAGAGTGAGCCTTAACATTCTTCTCTGGGTCTTGTTTGTCAGGCACAGTCATGCTTCCCTAAAGCATTCTCCCAGCCATCTCCAGGTTGCTGATTATGAAGCAGCAGCCGCTGTTGGTCCCACCAGCTGGATGAAAAGAGTGGAAGAGTGGTGATTCACCTTGGCCCATCTGATAGATGCACTCAAATTTCCTCTCTTCTGTCTTGTATCCCCAAAGACCAAAGGGAGCCAATTCAAAAAGAACAAGGGAAAACAAAAGTTAACTTTTCCCACAAATATAGACAATGTTTGCAAAATGTACTTCTCCTGCAAGGACTAGTTCTCTAGAAGCAGAGTATTAGAATTCCCAGCTCCTTGAGTACCCACTGTAGCCTTTGACTACACAAATATCTTTGGTTGCTCTGATTGGCCACAAAAGTGAAACACCCAATCAATATACAACCCCTCTAGATAAAGCAGCCTCTAGCACTGGTAGACCAAGGCTGTTCCTCTAAGCTTTGAGGCAGTGCAGAGCTGTAAGCTCCTTGAAGAACTGAGGAAATGCGCAGAAAAATCCTTCTAAAATTTACCATCTGCTCTCCCACCCTAGCCAGAGACCTTTCAAAGTTAAAATATTGCTGCTCTCCCTGAGCTAAGGCCTTAAACTTTTAAGTAGCTTGCACTCCATGAGAACTAGGGTGGAGAAAACGTGACCTCCTTGAGCAGAACAGAGAGGTGCCATGACTCTTTGCACTCTTACACACATGGTTAGCAAGCACTGTAAAGCTGGTGACAAGCTTTCTATCACCTTCGGGGGAACGTTACAACTTGGAAAAAAAATGTTCTCTCTTTAAAAAACTGCCAGTTGAGACCATCCGAGCCCACAGATTTCCACTGGTGGAAGTTAGTTATACTTATACATGGCATTGTATGTTAGGTTGCTATCGATAGGTGACATCTCCCCATGACCATGCACAGCATGAGCCTGTTGATTTATAGGCTGTGCTTCTTCTGCATCCATGAACTTTTGAGAAAGGAGGTAGATGAAGAAGTGAGCAAGGAAAGCCATTTATTGGTGGTATCTATAAGCTCCAAGGCGTATTTAAGCTGTAATTTTCTGTCTTCCTAAAAGATACTTTCCTGCAACGTTGGGTTTTTCACTCTGATGAAAAAAATATTATTGCTGCTGTTAGAATCCACAATTGAAAAAATCATCTCAGAACAGAGGCTAATTAACCCTCTAAAGCCACCACACTGACTACAGAATAACAAATGGCCTCGAAGTGTTCTAGGCTAGATAGCAAAATCTGCACCTTATTTTTCATTGTCTTCTTCTTAATCTTCTAGCAAGTTCCTCTAATTTCTTTGGAAATTTTCTGAGTTTTTAAACTCATGGAGGGTGAAACCAGGCCTTATTTTATGTCTATAAAATTCCTACCCTATTATGAATGCTTTCAAGGTGGGTGGGGTAGGGGAAAGCGCTGACAATTAATACTTTTGTTGATAGACCAAAGCTGGTGGAAAGTAGGTCATCTCTACTCCAGTGACTTTGCAGTATTCCCTGAAATTAATTATACAGTTGTATTCACTGGTGTTTGCACTGAATATAGTGCAAATATAGTTATACTGGCAGAGAATACATTGGAACAGTGGAAGGAACAGCTACCACATCTCTTTTGGAAAGGAACCTGGGACAAAACCAAGAGCTGTTTCTGGCTCCTCAGCTTCTACCAGCCACTTGAGGAAGTCAGGCTTTCTGGGTTCTAGATATTGTGTCAAACCACTACACTATGTTAAGATCATCGTCATCATCATGGCTAGGCTTTGCGAACTAAGATTCGGGAAGGGCTCTACCCACGCTTGCTACAGGTGTGCTGATGGATAAAAAGGCCACTGCCAGAGAGACAGGTCCGGTTACAAAAGGCACAGCAGAAAGACTCTCCTGGTGATGTCAACAAGACGTGATTCTTTCTGCGCTTCTGTTCTCCTCAAGAGTGATCCTGCCCGTGTTCTCAAAAGAAGCAGCAGCGTTATAGACAGTGTGTCTCCAGGCCTCCCGACTGGAGGCCAGAATAGACCAGTGGTGATGATCAGTATGGCCAAGGCTGAGGGAGTTCTTGTATCTCCTCTTTGGGACTCCTCTCAAGTGGCAACCAGTGGCAAGTCCATCCTCCCCATATCTCCACTGGCGAATCAGAGCTCACATCAGTCCAGCAATTTAATTACCTGGGAAACATCATCTCCTCGGATGGTAAGATTGACATAGAAATAGACAACAGGTTAGCAAAGGTATATAGAGCTTTTGGTAAACTCCATAAAAGAGTTTGGTGAAACAAACACTTGAAGAAAAGCACAAAGATCAGTGTTTACAGAGCCATTGTTCTGTCTACCCTTTTATATGGATCTGAATCATGGGTCATTTACCGCCACCACCTGCGTCTCTTAGAACGCTTCCATCAGCGCTGCCTCCGTGCAATCCTAAACATCCACTGGACAGATCATGTGACCAACACGTCTGTCCTGGAACAGGCAGCTGTCATGAGTATTGAGGCCATGCTGCTGAGAACACAGCTGCATTGGGCAGGGCACGTCTCCAGGATGAAGGACTACCGACTCCCCAAGATATGTTAAAATACTCAGAATATAAATGACATAAGAACAAGTTTTTTGATTAGTCTAGACAGCTTTGTGTTTCCAGAGCTGCCATCGGGAACATGATATTGGTCTATAATCTAAGCACTTTTAGTTAAGGTGGTAACCAGGACAACTTCAAATAAATGAAAGACCAATAGTAGTTTAGATCTTGGATCTAATTCGTATCATGGTGCATCTGCTGGCAGACTGTAGAAAGACCCAAACTTTTGTGCTGCGCACAGTGCAAGCGTCAAGACCTTTTTTTGTCTGGAGTAGCTTTCAAACAGTGAGTTTAGGAACACTGCTTCCATATAAAAAGTATTTGCTTATAGCTGTATGTAAAAAATCTCTGGACTACAGTATACTTACTAGAATGACTGAAGGGAAGACTAGTAGAACTATTAATAGCCTATATTGGATGGCCGTTTTGGAGCTACAGGCTTTTACCGAGTGCATGTACCACTTTCTTCCAGAGAAATGGATACATGAATATGCTTTAAAGAGATGAATGGATGTTACAGAACCTGTGTGCTGCTACATTTTAAGCTATAGATTCCACAGCCTACACTTGGAATCCCTATCTCATACAGCAGCTTATCATTTGATATCCAGAAGAGATGTAGGGCCCTGTGGGTTGCTTCCTGGTGTGATGGTAACTGAGTATTGTACAAAGTGTAGTTGGGACTACAAGACTTTTCTTATAGCTATTAGATTTAACAGGTGGACTGTGTCTATCTTCCATAGCTGGTTGCTTTTTGGGATGGGAGGGAAGCAGGCTTTGGGAGCCTTGTGATTTGATTAAGAACACTCTGGGAATATTTTAAGGCTTAAGAAGGGTTCTAGGATTACTCTTTCTTTAGCCCATCTGTCTGCAGTGTACTTTTTCTATTCCTCAGAAAATAACTCAGCTGTCTCCTCAGCGCAGTCCTTGCTAGTCAATGACTGTGTATATTTTATTGTAATAACTTTTTGCCTGAGTATGTTATTTATCTATAGACCTAAGAATTTATAAGTTATCAAGACAATGGCTGTATTTCGATAGTCAGTACAAGGAGTGTTGCAACAGTATCTCTGCCCTCTTCAGTATTATATATGATAATGCAACTTTTTATTTCCTTCTGAGGGCTTTCTTGTGCTTGTCCACCTCTGAGTTGGGGAGAAAGGATGCGATCTGATCTTGAGGAAGGTGTGGGCCTGGAGGAAATGCCCAAGTCGCACGCGAAGCCCAGGTGCTACAGTACAGACAGCCTGATCCTCCCTGGCCTTTGTGGCCGTCTCCTTATGCCACAGAGAAGGGGCGCCTACCCATGCCTTGCACGTCAGAGGACCGAACACCGGCGGAGAGAGGGGGCTGCTAGACACCCTGCTTTCCGAGTCTGGGAAGAGGTACCGCCTGCAGCCCCGCCGTGCTTATGGGAAGAACAATGTCGGGGCAGGGCTCTCGGCAAGAGGTCATTCCCCGTGCTGTCACCCTCCCGACAGGACAGCTCCGACCGGCTGTCGGGTTACACACCGCCCACATCTTACCCCGGCGCGGCAGTCTCGGGAGGCGCCGAGCCCGCGCCGCAATGGCAGCGCTTTCCCGGCAGCCGCACCGGCGAGAGGGGGCCCCGCTGCCCGGGGCCGCGCCCGGCGGGCCCGGCCCAGGGCCGGCCCCGGCGCGGCCGCCTTTGTTCCGCGGGGCCCCACGTGCAGCGGCGGCCGCGGTGTGTGCGCTGTGTGCGGGGCAGAGCCCCCCCCGCGCCGGCACCCCGGGCTGGCCCTTTAAACCTGCCGTGGCCGCCGGGCCGGTGCGGGACACGTGAGGCGGCGGCGCGTTCTGCCGCTGCTGCCCCGGCTGCCGCGCTGCTCGTGTTTTATCTGGCCGGCCGCCAGGCCCCCATCGCCGGCTTTTCGCTCTGCCTTTTTTTTTTTTTTTTTTTTTTTCCGCACAGCCCCCGCCTGGTTTTTCCACCCACTGGTAAAGGTGGCTTTTCTTTTCCTCCTCTTTTTTTTTTTTTTTTTTTTTTCCTTAACCCTCATCCTAGTTTAGTCCGTGGGCAGGACTCGCATAATAATATTTCCAGTCTCAGCAACTCGCATCACAGACACGAACTCAGGACCGCCCCCCCCCCTTTTTTTTCCTCCCAATCTCCCAAATCGTTTTATTATTATTTTTTAAGTGATCGCTCCTTTTGCGCGCTGCTCCTGCTGCTGCCGAAATCCCCATCTTGCCAGGGTGCATGCTTTTGGCAAGATTGTGCAGTGTTCTCAGTCCATTTTCAGTGTGTCTTATCTTAATTTGTCCTGATCCGATCTAAGCGCGATAGCCACCACTTGCTTTCAATTTGTAGGATTTCCCCCCCCCCTTCTTGGTTTGCTCCCGACTACCCTCGGAGTATTTCTCTCTCTCCTTGTATTTCCAAGCTTGCAATTTACTCTGCCTTTTCTTCTTTTTTTTTTTTTTTCTTTTGCTTACCCTCTTTTGAATTGCTTCATGTTACTAATCATTCCTAAATTGTAAGAGAGATTAATTCCCCCTCCTCTTCCACCACCACCAGCACCACTACCACCATCACCTCCTCCTCCTCCTCCTTCTCCCCTTCTCTTCTCCTTTTTGGCAGCACCAGGACGTCCGGTGTGGTGGTGGCAGCGAGCAGCAAAAGCAGCAAGAGCTCGTTTTGATTCCTCCCCTTCCAAGGTGCTTTGGAGAGACTGGTTTCAGGCTGAGCAGCAGAAGTCACGATGAGTGCACAAGGTGAGGGACCCGGTCAGCCTTCCACTGCTGCCCAGGAACAACCTGCAACCGCAGAGCTTCAGAAGAGAGGACGAGGCAGACCCAGGAAACAAACAGAAGTCAGTATCGTATAAATACGTAGAGACGTAGATCTGTAGTGTTGTAGGCATGTACATGTACGTATTGTGCTGCAAATGAAGGAGTCCTGGCGACGGGGCGGGGGGCTTTGTTATGTGCTGCTTCCCGGCGAGGTGGTGCAGAGGCGTAGCGAGGGGCTCCGCCGGGCGCCCCGGCGGGGAGACCCTGGGGCCCGAAGCGGCGAGGCGCTGCCTGCTCGTGGCTGAGCCGCGGAGCCTCCTCGGGACTTTCACTATTGTGCAGGGAGCGAGCTGGGGCTTTTCAATGTAAATGGGGAACATGGAGCAGCGCGGCTCCGACCAACCAGCGCTCGCTGGGTCATTTCGAGCTGATTTTGAAATTGCGAAAGCGAGGAGCAAGGAACGGGGCTCTCCTGTCCCTTCTCTCTCAGCCCTCGCAATAGCTCTGTCTGTGCGTGTGTGTGTGCGTGCATGTGCGTGTGTCGGGTCCCACCGGGCGCTGCTGCCGCCTCCGATCTTGACCAGCCCAGCCCCTGACTGCCCCTGGATCCTGGGGCTGGGGATAGAGGAGGGTGTCTAGAAAGTCGCATAGTTTTTTTTCGCCTTCCCCCCCTCCTCCGCCCCCCGGCTTTCCCCCCGTCCTCATCTCCCTCCCTCGCCCCCGTCATCGTATGCAGAGAGGTGCCCCCGTTGCCGATGGAGGTGGGGGAGGTAGCCGGAGGGGGTTTGCCCTGCATTTGCAACACCTTTTGCCTTTGCTTCGGCGCTTTTGCAGGCAGGTCGAGGCGACGGGAATGCTGTCGGGTGTTTGGGTGCGGGGAGCTCCTTCTTACCCGCGCCCACAGCCTCCTCCCGGGTTCCGAAAGGGACGCGCTGGTCTCCTCTTTTTGACTTGCAAGAACTGAATCTAAGGTTCAGTTAAGGTTGCTAGATCCGTGCGTTATTCCCACACCCCTCTCCCTACCACCACCTTCCCTTACTTTCCCGAAGTGCCATTGTCGCATTGCTTGGAGCTGTCGGGCCGCGCTCAGCCCCCGCCGCCGGGTGAGGGGCCCGGCGGGAGCCCCCGCGCTCTGCAGCCCCTCCGGCGGCGCCGCCGAAGGGGGATTTTGCCTGCGGATGCAACCAATTAATTCCCGCAGCTCGGCGGGAGCAGCGCGAAGCCGCCCGCAGGCTTTTCCATGCCTCTCTCGGAAGTCACGACTGGGGAGTAGGGCTGTCCATGGAGCTCATTTTAAAGCGAGCTTCCGCGGGCTTTAAACATGTTTACTCCCATTCATTTGGCATCAGCTCCACTGCCACGAGAACCTTCGAGGAGCTCCAAGCGCGGAGGGAGCTGAGCAGCAGAATCCCTAGCCGGGGGAAACCCGTCTGCTTTACTTCCCCCCTCATCCCCCATCCCCCGCTCCGATATGGTCCTGTAAATTGCACAGAAAATACTATTTGGAAAGCCACAAAAGCGGAGACCCCGGTTTTCTTGGTCTGCCCTCGGTGACACTCCACCGGACCGGCTGTGGGCTCTGTCCCCCATCCCGCTTCACCCTCTGGCTGCCCTCGCTCAGCCCCGGCAGCAGGCACCCTCCGGCCCTGCGGGCTTGCGCCAGGACTCCCATTTTCTTTTTTTGTTTATTTTGTATCCTTTTTTTTCTTTTATATTTTTTTTCTCCTATAGCATTTGAATGTATGGAAGTGAAAGAAAAGCGTGTCTCCTTCAACGTGCTCAGCCCAGATGTGCAGTGCCTGCAAGGCTCACCACTGAGCTGGAGCACTTGGGGAGTCCTGTCGCCAGCCTCCCCTTAACCTAGCCGGCAATTATAAAAGCTGAAGGGGTTTAAACTGGTTTAAAGTTAGCAAACTGCGTTTAATTAATTTTACCATATCCTGTAACCTGTATGAAATGTATAATATTTAAGACTAGAAGAGTTTTATAGTGTTTATGATTCACTGAATAAATATTTGGAATCCAAACTCTTAGTAATTCATACCCGGGTTTAAGGACTGGATATTTACTGTCGGGCAAAGGAACTAGTTAAGAAAATAGCTAAAATAATCAGTGTTCCTGTCAACTCATCTTAGTGTTGGGGTTTTGTTTCAGATTTTTCTTTGGTTGAGTTTTTTTGGCTTACTATTTTTGTATTTGAAGAAACTTTTACATTTGCATTTTAATATAAATGAATTATCTTTAGAATAGGTGTGAATATAATGCCGACTGCAGAAAAACAGAAAAATCCCTAGCCCCCCCCACCCCCCCCACCCCCCAGTATTTGTGGCCTTGAGGGAGAAATAGTCTCAGCTTGCTTTACAGTAATCCGGTACTTAACTTTTTTCCCCCAAAGAAAGTTTATGCTAGAAGCTACATGTTATAATTCTATCTTGCTATAATGAAATGCAATTGCAATTAAATGGGTAACTTTACTATTTGGTGAATCACCATTCATATATGAGGGAAATCACAGCTATCTTTAAAAAATGTGTTTCTTCCTATAACTTACATGTTAGAATATGCAAACTTTTCAAAGTTTTTTTTATGCAATTATAAGGAAAGTTAAACTCTTTTATTGTGCAAAAGTTGTTGGTTTTTTTTTAACTGGAGTTCTTTAATTTTTCATGTTACTTTTTTACTATTATGTTAATTATACTATTTATTCATACGTTTTAAGCAATTTCTGTTATAGTTTGTCCTTCAGATCTTCTGGGTTAGTTGTTGCCTTCTGCTACAATAGCATGTTTTCCTGTGTTTAGGAACCAACTGGTGAACCATCTCCTAAAAGACCAAGAGGAAGACCCAAAGGAAGCAAAAACAAAAGTCCCTCTAAAGCAGCTCAGAAGGTGAGATTATTAAAGGAAAAGAGTTACTAATGTTGTTCTTTCATCAGCTGGTAGGAAAAAAAATCCAATCATTTAGGCTATGAACTGTGGGGTTGGAACCCTTTTAATAATGGAAGCTACATAAAGCATGAACTTTGTATTTTTAAAATTAAAATTAACATGAAGACCCAAAGTACAGAACCTATGAGGGCATCTTGCTTTTTGAGTAGTGTACAGGTTAGCGAAATAATATAATGTATTTGATGAGAAGCCATTGAGATGTCCTGTGTCTATAAAGGAAATTAATATTAAGGATATTATTTTCTTCATTACAATTTTTATAAGAGGAAGATTAATTTCTTGCCCACTTACAGTTGTTACTACTACAGACCAAATCTGTATATTAAAGCTGAGTGCTTTGTCAAACATAGGTTAATTAGAAGTAAATCCAATTATGTGTTGATGGAAATAAGTGCATATATTGAAATTTACAGCTTTAAAATGTGATGCTAAAGTAAACTGTGAGTTACAGTAAAAGCCTGCTATATCTTATGTAGTAATCAGTTTCAAAGAGACTTTTACTGGAAATGCTGTTAGTCTTCTGACCACTACTTCTGCTTGATAATGGGAGCAAACTTCTATCCTGGTGGTTCTGAATGCATTTAGCTATAGGAGAAGCTCTCTGAAGTCACTGTATTTTGGTGCATGGACTTTACATCACAAATATAGTGACTTAATTTTATTTGAATTGGGGAAAACACAGCATTAGAAAACTATAATGTCAAGGCAAATAATACCATTCTCTAGGAAATATTTTAGGGAAGGCAAATAGTTGTGTATAGGCTTGAAAACAAATATGGGAAATTTGTTTATGTTGATGGTTATACAGCAGTTAGCACTAATTTACAGGTATAAATAGGAAACAAAAGTTTACAAAATCTGAGAGTGAACTTTAGAGCTTACGTGTGTCAGTAGCTTTTAAGGAGGTCTGTGACAAAACCTGTGTGAAAGGTATTTGTCTCTTCAGCTAATTATGGTTCATTTGCCTATGGTACTGACCAGAATTAAATTTATAGTTTTCAGTGTTATAAATTACTATAGCAACTACTGATAAATATTAAATCGTTAGGAGGTGACTATGGTTTCATGTCTGTTTTGTTTAAAATGTTTTCAACATTTGTGTGAATTTTCCAACTCTTTAAATTCAGATTTTTAATTTTTTTTTTACTTTCTGGGCTGGAAAAACCCCAGCATATTCTATCAAGAACTTAATGAATTACTAAAAAATGCTTTACATGTTAAGTGTTTAAAATATGTCAGAGTCATTCTTCAAGGTAATGTGCTTAAAATGTAAGGGTTTTTTCCTTTATACACTGTCACTCTTGAGAAGAGAAAGAGCATTTTTTTTCATTAGTCTAGCAAATCCAAATGTGAGCTTTAGTGTTTTAAATATTACTCCTAGGAGTGTTGGCTTTCCTAGGAGAAATATTTGTAATATGATTAGATATTAAGTAATTCATAGAAATGTGTTTAAAAAGATTCTTCTAAAAGAAATACTAACATTGTTTCATCTACATGAGTGATTTGGAAATCAGTATAAATGGAAAATAACTTAAAACAGTCATATATGTGTAGGTTTATCAAGTCAAGAGTTTTCCAGATGATTCTGGTACATAGTTGTGTTTTCTTAATCTAATTTACAAACTGAGCAATTTCCTTGTAACATTTTGATTTTCAGAATGCATCAAGTTACTGTTGTAATTAAAGCAAAGCCTTTTGGGTGTTGCTAATGTAAAAAATTGACCAAAGGCCACATGTCTTTTTTTATAATAAAAAAAAACCTTTGAGGGGTATGTAATTACAAGTCTTACTGGTTTCTAGGTTTGTAGATAAAGCATATAAATGTTTGATAAATCCTCTAAAACATAAAACACTTATAAAGCCTTACTAGAAGAAAGCGACTGGGATCCCATTTCAAATAAATATTTTAACTCTTTTTCCAAATTGATAATTGACCCTCTTTAAAATGGTTCAGCTTCTCACCAGGCATCTCAAAGTGTCTTTTAATGTAATATTAATTCCAATAGTTTTTCTAACAGTAATATGCATGGGAATGTTTTGGCACTGTAGGAAAGCTTCATTTGATGGTGAGGGTATCACCTCTAAAAAGAGTGAGCTATATGTTTGATTTTGTGGTGAACATATTTATACATACATATGCATACATAGATTTACTAAGATTTCCTCCAGTCTGTCTCAACTCTCAGAAGGAGGACTGTCTATCTTAGTTTAAGCCCCTCTACATGTGAACCTGGGTGTACTATGCACCCAACTGGAATTTGCTGGAATTTCTGAAGAATAGTGTGTGTTTCAAAGGGAGCTCATTGAAATGCTTTAGAGTGTTCACAACATGTTAGATAAACGTTGACTAGGAGAACCCACCGAGCAGCCATAAGAAGGCACTCATGATTAATTGATTGGGTGTTCTCTTGCAAAGCATTACACATCACAATTAAAAATGTATTGCACATTGGCAGTGAGTTAAAAATACTCCGGAACTGGAACTTTGTTTTGCTATACTTCAAAAAGGAAATACCCTTAAATCAGTTAATGGACAATTTACTCTGGAATCATGGTTGTGTTAAGTATTTAAAATTTCTTGATTGGCAGGATTTTTCTGTTGTGTTTTGGGCTTTTTTGTTTGTTGTTTTTTTTTTTTTAAGCTTTCAGAGTTTATATTTGGTCTTACTAAACTGGCCTTGGGGCATCTGAAAACAAACTGCTTGGTAGAAAATTAGCAATGTGAAACTTGACAATGCATACAGAATGTTACAAAACTAACTGAACAGCTAATAATGTGGCGATTACTCTAATTTTAGGTAATATGCCTTTTCTTTTATTTAAGCCTTGCACATCACACGTCCCTAACTAGTTATAAATTGGACAAAGAAGGTAAACTGCGTTTTATAGAAGACCAAACCATTTCTCAATTGTTTAATTTTCAGAAAGAGAAGGAACACAATGTGTTAGCAGATGAGAAGAGTTAGATGAGAAAGATTCCTGATCACCTTGCACTTAAGTCCCCACAGTTGGGTAGTTATCTGTGTCTTTGAACAAGTTATTCTGTTATTAATTTAAAAAATTTGTAAAAAAATAGCAAAATGTGAAGTATTTTTTTCTTTCCCCTAAAGCACAATTAGGTTCCCAGGAAGATGCTAGTGGGGATCTTCCTTTTAAATTTCCTGGGTGTTCTGTGGTTGAGTTTTATATATTAGACTGAGCTGTGTTCCCAGCTCATCAAATTTCCCTTTCAAGGGCTTTTCTTTCTTTAGCTCCTGTAGTTTGACTTGGCAAAAATACTGTATAGGCATAAACACTCTCCTGATTGGAAGCAGGAAACACATTTGTGAGGTTAAAAAAAGAAGTGATAGACACTGTGTTTTTGTGTTTCAAGAAATTGTCAAGGGATGTCCCAGGAATATCTAATGGTAAGACCTCTTCAGTAAAATTTACCTTCAGTTAAAATATGCTGAGTTTTGTTGTGGGTATTAGTGTAGTGAAATTCACTGAAAATACCTACAGAGCTTGATAGATCATCTTCTGAAAATCAGAACTTGTGATCCTGTGTGTGACTACAGTTGCTACTGTCTCTACATTACATGGCCAGAGTTTGGTATGTAGAAGTACGTGTCCCTGGGTTAAGCAGTCCAAAGGTTACAAAAAAACAAACAACAACAAACAGAAAAACACCAAACCAGAGAAGTGCATGTGACCAGGACTCTGCCTTAAATTCATTCACAAAAATCTTCTCTGTGCTTCATTCATTTTCACCAAACCAATCATTACAGGTTTAAAGGGAAAATACAATCAGATTTATCAAGTGATTGTAGCACGGTTATTGCACTGAAAGAGATCTCAAAATCAGGTATTCTGAGCAAGATGAGGAAAGCAAAAGACTCTTGGTTAGAATTTAAATGGATAAAACAGGACATGGAAAATGTGATATTTTTGCATTTAGCCAATGCCCAAGGTTTTTTTAATAGTTTTCTTTTTACTGAATGACTGTGGTTTGTTTTTTTTGAGAGGGACATGTTCCTGTGCATGTCTTTTGATGCAGTTTAATAACAGTGATCTTTCTCCCAAACTCTTGCTTATTTCACCTAACTTACAGCTCTGACACATTTTGTTTGAGATCCCAGTAGATCAGTTTGCAAGGTGGATAGAGTTCTTCAGATTTGGATTCTGTTGCATTTGAGGTCTTCCTTGACAATGGATAGATGCCCAAAGAGTGCTTTATAGCCATTCAATTATTCATACTTGTCTTGTCTTGTTAATGGCTTTCAGTAGTACAGCCTCAGTTTCTGACTGGGCACAGCACATTTTTGCAACAAGGAGGCAGAGATGATGGGCAGTCAAGTCCAAGGGTTGACTGGAGCTATTTGTAATCGGAGTTCGATGGACCTGTGGTACAGGGCTTAGGTGGGTTGCAAATCTGCCTGGGGACTGTTAGCTTGCTTCCAGGCAGCAGTAACTGGAATGGCAATCTTTCTCACCTGGGACAAATAAAAAACATTTCTCACATAGATCATGGCCTTACAAGTGAATCAGTTTAATTCTGTTCCTAAAATGTGACATATCAAAATCATTGTATTAATATTATTGTTTATAAGAAATTCCATATTTTTTCTTGGAATATGTTTTGTGTTTGATAACATACCCAGCCCTTCCTTAAGTTTGGGGATTTCACATCTTAGCTGTATGGAGCAATAGTGTTAACACCAAATGTTAAAAAAACCCTGACCAAACACCACCTTTGAGTGGCATGGCTCTCTCTCTGGATTTGCCCCTAGCTTCAGAGGCAACACTTCAGTTAAAGCAAAGAAGCAACGGACTGGTATGTTTCTAATGATGCAAATACCTGTGCAGAGGAAAGGCAATGTTTGGGCACTTATGTGTTCCTTCTCTTAATTGAAAGTTATATGGAGAAGCATTGTGTTATTGATCTGATATGCAGTAAAACATTTCTTCAAGTGCTTAAATTAAAAGACACTCTTGAGCTGCTGCAGAAAATAGAAGCTGTGTTTGCAAAATGCAAACTAAAAAAAACAATCCAGAGGGAAAGAATTTGAATATTTTCCTAAACTTCATGACTTTATCGTTACCACTGTATTGGAACTACTCTTTTTGGTTGTCTTTCTCTTCTCTTGGAAAGAAGATACAAACATCCACTTTGGAGGTTCTTGTCATTCATTTTCTGCAGTTTAGTCTGTGAAAATCTTGCTCTTTGCTTACAAAATTGCTCTGTATCAAAACATCATCTGTGGCATGCCTGACTGTTTGCTCAACTCACCTCTGGGAAAGATTTAGTTTTGATAAATACTACAGAAATGTTTTTCTTCTAACATGAGGCAGAAGTCATATACAGCAGGAATTTAGTACCTTTCAATTGAAAGGTCCCCAAGCACTTGACAAACTGATACCCAAACTAGCCAGCAGGAACACTAGCCACTTCTGACATGGACCTTCCTCGGTGGTAAAGCACAGCACTGCTCATGGCAAGTGGCCACACTGTGACAGTTTATGGCAGGAAGCAAAGATTAGTTATTCAGAGAAATCTCTTGTGTTCTCTTTCTAGAGACTAGATAACTAGATTATGCGCTGTAGTTAAAGTTACAGTTTGCGTCAGGTTTGTAGGAACTTTAATTGTGAGACAAAGTAGGTTTTGTTTCCAAAAAATTAACTCTTTTTTAATAATTCATTTTTGGAATTATTTTTGGAGTTTTGGAAAAGGATCTTTCCTTAAGATGTGATAATATATAGAAGAAAATAAATGGCATTAGTGCTTTGATAATATGTCAGGTGTTGATTTGTTAAGACCAATTTTAACCAGTATTTTCTTTTAAGATTTTTGTCCAGTGTTTCATGAACTAAACATAGATGCATGGGGCTAAAGCTTATCAAAGCTAAATCACATCCTTTTTTTTGCATCCGTCATGTTACAAGGTATAAAGAAATGAACACTTACAGGAAACAAAACTCTCAAATAGACAGCTACAGGATATAGTAAATGCACTTTAACAAGTATTCTCATAAGAGGGTTTCACCTTACATGTAACACTGGTATAAACAATTAAAGCTCAAGTTTACTCTTTTAACAAGTCTGAGTGATAATTTTGCCCTTTAGAAGTGTGAATTTTATTTTTCACGGCTTTCTTATTGGCAAGGTATTTATTTCAAAGTAATTGTGTTTAACTCACAGGGCAGTTTTTTTTGTAGAGATTCTGCCACTAGTTCCTCAGCTCAGGTTCTCTTTTAGAGAGATCCGATTTACACAGCATTAGGTTACACAGCATTAGGTTACAGAGATTGACCAGCAAGTGATTTATTTAATGGCACAGTTGATTTCTAAGGGCAAATCAAATACACATACAGTTAACTAGAGAAAAAGAAAAGCAATTCACGTGTATTAGAAGTCTTCATTCTTGGGGACTTTGTATGTGGCAAATTCTGCCCTGACTAAAGGTAGTGGAAAAATCCTCATCACTCTCAGTGGAACAGGGTTATTTACCTGGTGGAGTATATGAATGGGCATAGATTATCTAGAGAAAATAACCTGAATTTTTCATTTCAAACTCTGTATGTATTTTAGTGTAGTGCATAAGTAGTAGTAGTATTCACAATGTCACACAGTAAATTAATGGAAGAGTCTGTAAGAGGACCCATATTGCCTTTATGCTGAGCTCTAGGAACAACCACTGGGCTTCCATAAATAGAGCTGTCACTTTTAGGGCCCCTTCCATGCTATTTCCTTAAATCTGGAAAGGAAAGGTGTATTTTGGATAATAAAAGGTCTACTTATAGCTGAAGGCTGTGCTTTTACCTGGAAAAGTTCAAGTGAAAAGTAGAGAAATTATTTCCCAATATGAACACAGACATGTTCATGGTGATATTCTGTCCTAATCCATTTCATGCATGAACATAATGAGAGTAAAAAAGGGATTATAGCTGCTATAAACTGCTTTGACCAGGTTTGAAACAGGCTGTATTTTTAATTTAGTAACTTCAAGTACTTTTTGATAGCCTGTGAAAGACTAGATTTGATGTTTCTGGGGTTTCTCAGGTTTCCAGACTGCCTGCATTCCACCCTCAGCCTGCACATTCCGTGACTGGCCTAGGTCCGGGCACCCAGGCTCTACTGTGGACTCTGAGCAGCTGGGGGTGTGTGGCCGTGCTCCTCCATGCCCTTGGACACAGTGTGGGTTAGGGCTGGGGGCACCCTTGGGCACCAGTGAGGCATTGCCTGGCCACACTGGCTAGGAAATGTCAGAAAAACCAGCATAATCACATTCTACCAGAAAACACATAGATTAGGCAGGGGGCCTGGTGCCACCCAAGAGATATAATTGTAGCTAATGTTACAGGAAAGGAATTCCTGGTTACTGAGGCTGTTAAGTAATGCTGAGGTATAAAATATGCTGTGTTTCTTTTCCCTTTACAGGGAGCAGAAGCCGCTGGTGAAAAGCGACCCAGAGGCCGACCCAGAAAATGGGTAAGTATTTCACTTCCAGATTTATTTGCTGTGTTATAACCATGTTATTAAGTCCATTCTTTTAGAGAACAATGATTTCTGTTTCATTTGCAAGAAAAAAGAGCATCCATCTTCTGTGTCTATTTGTTCTGGTGGATTGAGTAAAGGGTTAAGATAGCAGAGAAGTTAACCACAGCTTCCTACCTTTAGACTCTGGTAGTTTGCTCAAGACATTTTACAATTAAATGTTTGCTGGGAGTGAATGTTTATGTGTCTCTTATCAGCATGAAAAGAGGCACAACTCTTCCTTCAAAAGACAGTAACAATGAGATAACTTGTTCGGTAATTGAGTAACAAAGGTTAAAGGGGCACTATCAGACATCAGAAGGTGATAAGATTCAGATGTAGTGTGCACAAGATAATGTTTAAAACCCAAAATGTCTTTGTCCTACATTGCCTGGAAACATGCATATTTTCCTTAAATGCAGCAAGAAGGAGTACAGATGAACAGCAGGATACTTGCACTTAGAATTTTTTTTTTCCATTCAGAGCTGTTTTCATGCCTCATATATTTGTAGTGACTGGTAATACGTTTCATTAAAAATTTCTGCTTTCCCTGGCCCCATTTAGTCTGTAGATGCGTCTATCAGACACATGTGGTTTTATTCTTTGACCATGGAAACATTTCAGTCTTGGATACTTGAAATTCTATGTTTTCACTGATGTTTACAGCTAATGAGAGTCTGCTTAGTGCACCTCTTGTCTCCATGTCTTTTACTTATGCATGGGCTTTCAGAAGAAAAGTGATTTGAATGTCACTTGGAAATCATGATTGGGTATTAAAAGATCCAAAGGTGTGGCTGTGTGCTCCATCGCAAGTTAACAATTCTGATTTCCCTTTTCCAGTTCCCTTTCCCTTTCCCTGGTCAACATTTTTCTTTAAACTTCTTTTTCAAATCCACCTGCACCCTCTCAATTTTCATCCCTTATTTCACTCTGCGTTCTCTTTCTTCTCTGCAGTCCTGTCATTTCCCCCCTTATTTTGTTCAGTTCTTTTGCATGTCTTTTACAGAGCTGTAAAGGTATATGCTTACAAAAGCTCAAACAACACCAGAAGGTACTGAAAACTACAGCTGAGGTTCCCAATAATATCAGCTGCTGAACACAGGAAAGTTGGCTTTAACAGTCACTTCAAGATCTAGTTCCATAGTGATGTCCAGTGATAATGTACCCTAGGATATTTCTTTGCAGAAAACAGACCACTGCATACTAGATGAGTTGCTTATACCTGTAGTTTTCAAGTCAGGTCGTTTTCAGGGATATGAAGAAGCTCACTAGCTTTAGAAAAAAAGATGGTTTATCGAAACATACCTGTGCTGGTGATCCTCTTGTAAGTGGCTTGCAGAAGGCAAATGCCAAGTGCAGTAAAACATGGATCAGTTCCTGTCTGCTTCCTCCCGTCTGACTCAAACCTTGCACATGTGGATGCTGAGTGTTGCTTGCTTGATCTTCACCGTGGGTGCAATCCCAGGGCAAACAGACTCTGGTCCACAAGAGTAAATAATTTATAACAGGCAGATCATCCCCACTGAATTAGGAATGTGTGACAGGTGGATAGGGATGGTTCAAGAGTTTGGGGAAGAGGGAAAAGGCATCAGTTTAAAGTGTTAAAAAGATTTTTCTCTTCCAAGCACTCATAGTTGGAAACTAAGGTGAGTTTTCAGTGAAAAGGGCTAAATACAACACTTGTAGCATCTTGTAGGCTAGATGTTTCCCTTTATGTTTGTGTCTTTATGGGGAAGAAAGAATGGGCAGTGTCAGTGGAGCATTCAGTATGGAGTGGGCTGTTTGTCAGGTGAGGAATCTGATTTGCAGAAATGGGAATTACTGGTTATCTAGTAGATGTGTGCGTTACTTTACTGTGAGACCAATACTTCCAACAGCTTTGTTCATTTTTTTGAAACTAATGTGTATTTTAAAACTCAGTATTACTTTGCTGTTGTGCCTGTTGAACGTGTAGTCTTTTTATCTTCTTATTCCAACTATATAATTGCTTCTTGTGATTTTTGGAGATAATGGTCCTATCTGCAGCTTGCATTGATATAATTCTACAGACCACGATAATCAAATATGCTTTTCCCCCCCTCTCTTTCATCTCTCTTTCCAGTTTAAATTAAGTTCATTGTTTCCTTCTCTGTGCATGACAAAATGGAGAGTGGTGTTATATTTTGCTCCAAAAAGAAATGTGGTTAAATTATTATAAACCAGTATGGTGCCAGCTACAAGCAAAGTTTATATTTAAAATCAAGGGAGGATTCTGCCTGAAAGCAGATGGTACAGAATCATCCTTTCTGTTTAGACATCCAACATGTACTCTGAAAATGTCCCTTTTTATCACCCATACTTCAGTTGAATTAATGATTATATTCTTCTTAATCCAATTTATTTATGTATCAAACCTTAATTATGACAGTTCAGTATTAGCAAAAGTAAGGAGTATGTAGGGGGATCGTGTGGGTCTTTTTGTTGTTCTTGGTTTTGTTTTGGTTTTTGTTTTTGTGTTGTGTTTGTCATTCTTATTGGAGAGGGCAGAATTTTACATGGCAGGTATTTTCTTAAGTTGGTAACCCTTTTTTAAGATTCTAGAGGTTCTGTGTCATATGTTGTTCATCAAATTGTAAAGTATTATTTCTGCTGTTTCCTTCAATATGCACATGCAGAGACATATGAGCTAACAGACCACTGTAGAATTCCGGTAGCTGGTCTTTCTGCTGGTTCAAATTAAGTATTTAATGTTTGTGACTCACAGTATATTTATTTATATATTATTTTTTAGAGGAGAAGTGAATCTTTTTTGACTAGTATAAAACTGAGAAGGGGGAGGGAGAGCCCAAGTGAGGAGGGCAAGGATCCCAATTTATCACAAGCATATGAGACATCAGATGATCTTTTTAATGCAATAATGTGTACTTTGCAAAGTTGTCAAAGGAAAGAAGACCATCATCAATAGAAAAGATAGTAAAAATCAACAAAATCGTCTGAAAATAAAATATTCAGCTACATAGAAAAGCCTTCTAAATGTGGAGAGCTAATTGAATGAAAGTCTTGAAGATAACGAAGGTCAAGTAGGTGGGAAATGAACGTATTTGGAAGAAACACGGTGCCTGCTGCTTTGAAACTGATCTTCACTATAGGTTGCTGCAGACGTGAAATGCACTGAAGGCTGTGAGTCCTATTACCTATTAACCCTCTTCATGGGGACCTTGGTACTCCTTAATTTTAGATGTTTTATTGCACTAATGTATTCTGAGCTCTTTGGATGTACCTACATTAGTGTGTTAGGTCAAGTCATGAGTGTGCTTTGGAAATGCATCTCCTAATTTTCCCCACTTACTGTATGCATTGTGTAGCAGTCCCAGAGCTCATTGGCTGGACTGCTTTCAAATGAAACAAAATTGGAAGATGTGCTGCAGAAGTGCACTCTGGTAGACATTCAACCCATAGAACTAGGACAGAGTGAAATAAAAACCTCTTGAAAGGTGCACAGTGTGGAGCTTAGGTCCTCAGCACCAGCCTCTTTTTCTGTTGTGGTCCGTATTGTAGACTATAGCCTTTGATGCTTGAAAAAGGCTATGAAGCAATCTGGTTTTTATTAGCAGAATTATTTTATGTAGCACAGGCATAAAGTCAAATTCATAGCCATGGAGATTCACATTCCCAAAAGTCAGTGAAGAGTTTGTCATTGAATTCATCAGTGCCAGGTGTTTACCACTGAGGTCTGATGCTGCTGCTCATGAAATCAGCAACGGTCTTGCTCATGGCCTCACATAGCCCTTTGTAAAGAGCCATCAAAGGGGGTTTTTTTATTATTTTATTTATTTAATTTGTGTATGCCTATAATTTCACTGAAAGCAAGGGGCTGAAGGTTTATGAGTAGATCAGGAGACTAAGTAATCAATTACTTTGCTGTTTGTTCCAAAGAAGTACATCTAAAAGCCCTGGAAATCTCATAGGCTTCTAGTGCTCTCCGGCGTCAGTTTAATGGAGAAACCTGAAACCTAGTTCTGAAGTTGATGCTTAAAAGGGTATTTGTTTTTAATTTGCCGTGTTTGTGTTATGTCTTTAGGTAGAATTTTTGGGCATTTCCACATTGTTTAAACTGAGCCACAGACTCTCTGCATGGCATAGCGGAATTGCTCCAAACCTCCAAGGAACAGTCCAGGGTTTTTATAGCCTTGAGCAGGACTTGGGTGAGGAGGAGAGGTGGCTGATGCCATGCCATGTAGCTGTTTTAAAGGATGGATAGATGAAGTTGTAGGATCTGTATGATTGTGACAGCAGAAGATAGTGACTTTCTTGACCAGTGACATGCAGGGTGTGTGTGAAGTATCCACTTGTGCATCTCATGCCTAAGTAACAAACGGAACTTGTTCAGAAAACCTCTCTCTCTTTCAACAATTTTATTTTCTGGTAGATAGTATATATAGACATTTCAGGTTGGTAGAAGATAAAAGATATTCATAAATTAACTTAATTTTCTTAAGCAGAACCTTATTCTGGTCCAGTCGCAGTCATCCAGATAAGCTGAGAGCCTAGAGAAGAGAAGCCTTTGGGCAGACCTTAGAGCAGCCTTTGGTGCCTAAAGGGGGGCTACAGGAGAGCCAGAGACAGGCTTTTTACAACAGCCTGTAGTGATAGGACAAGGGGGAATGGCTTTTAACTGGAAAAGGGTGGGTTTATGTTAGGTATTAGGAATAAATTCTTTGCTGTGGGGCTTGTGAAACACTGGAGCAAGTTTCTCACAGAAGCTATGGATGCCCCATCCCTGGAAGTGTTCGAGGCCAGGTTGGATGGGGCTCTGAACAGCCTGGTCTGGTCAAAGGTGTCCCTGACCATGGCAGGGGTGTTAGAACTAGATGATCTTCCAGTTCCCTTCCAACCAAAATCATTCTATGATTATAGTAATTTTTGAAGCTTCATTTTTTAATGAAAGCAGAATTTCACTTTATACAGAAAGTCAATTTAAGCAGTTCTTCAGATTTCCCAGTGCAATTTTTGCACAGATGAGATATCAAACCGTAAACATGGAATTGGCAAGATGTTTCTATGCCAGAAGTTCCAAAAGGCCTGTGGCAGGGCAAGGATTCCTAATGCTCATTATCTTGTAAGATTTTGAAAATGAGGTTCTGAATTTTGACGAAATACGTATCAAGAGAATCGCATTGCCTCAGAAAACTCATCAATGTTTTGACAATATATATTTCATGACCATATTGAGTCTTTGCATACTGAAATCAGGTTTCTAAGTCAAGTTTATCTCTGATTGTGACATACTCTGTGATGTGAAGCCACTTAACTAATTTTTCTTATTTCTCATGCGGTGCAGTCATTTTTGTCTCATACGAAGTCATGGTCTAGGAGGTGCTTAAAGTCATACAGGCTTCTTCACTAAGTGGTAGAGAGGGATGTTCTGAGGTGATAGTTCATCCTGCCCTAAAGAAGGCTTTGTTATAGTTGTAGTGAATTCACATATGGAGATAGTAATCTTTTGACATTATGGAAGACAACCTAAAAATAAAATGGTACATATATGACTTCTAGATAGCAAAACCTATCTAGAGATTTTCCCCCCTTTGATGTGGTGCTTAGCCATGCATCCCTAAGCTGGGATAGAGATTCTGTTGTTACGAGAACATGTTTAAATTAGTTACTACCTGGTCAATTTGGAGCAAACTGTGATTGAGGTAAAACTGAAGTCAGATGTATTGGATGATGAATGAAAAAGTTACTATTTCTGTACTTTTAGAAAATATAATTGTAATTATAGAAGATAGAATGAATAAAAGTTCTGTTTCTTTTACTGGGAAGAATAACGTCACTTTGAGTTACTTTGAGTCTTTACAAATTTCCACTGCAATATAAGAGGCGTTACTGCTTCGTGTGAAGCATGTCATAAAAATTTGCATATGTTGCTGTTAATTTAATCTTCTAACCTGTCTTAGCTCCTTTGTGAAGGTCATAGATACTATTTTGTAACTTGGTAATATAAAATACCTTCTTTCTTGAACATGTTTTACATCTGTGTGGGCAAGAAAGTCACCTGAGAGGGTTTGTTGTTTCAGTTGTCTAAAGAGCCTGAAGGGCCTTTTATAATTATGAAAAACAGACTATTGACCTCTCTCCTTTAAAATTCCTGAACTTAAGAAGTGGATGAAGGACATGAATTGAAAGCCTTAAAAGCTTTAGACCTATAAATTTACTTTCTAGTTGAGATGATCTGTAAAAGAAATCATCTCTCAAAACCTGAAAATTTTGACAAAGGCATTGGTTGTTGAACTTTTCTCCTATGACTAACAGATGCTCAAATTTTTTTGCCATTTTTTTGTTTGCTTTTGTGGGGTTTTTTTCTATTCACCATTTAGGAAAGAGGAAAAAACCGTCTTACATGCTTGCACCAAATGCATTAAGAAAATCACTAAAAATATGTGCTATCTCACCAGTGTCCAGAGAGGTATGTGTCTTCATTTCTTTAGAAGCTTGTCTAAAGAAATAGTGTCCTCCCTTGGAATTTCAGAGTCCTGTTACTTGTTGGTATAAATAGACGTGGCACCATTTATTTGAAGTAGACTACAACAGAAAATTTTGCCATGATATTTCTTTTCCAAAATGCACTTATGCTACCAAAAGGATATTTCACTCATTGTCTAGTTCACTTCCACTTCTGTTAATGTATATTAAAAGATACCAATTTAACTAAAAAATATTTTTACTTCAGCTGACATTTCAGACTCCTTAAAGGAAAATAGTTTTTTCTGTTTGAGGTCCAGAGAGGAAATTTTAATGGGCAAAAAATGCAGAAAGTAAAATTAGAGCATCTCTAGTGAAAGGCAAACAGAAATTTGGATCTATTTCCTTTTTATGATCTCAGATAACAGATGTTCAAGAACTCTAAAAATTAGTTTTCTGTTTGTCTGTGTACTTTGACTTTATAAGCCTCATTGCCCATTTTACATGGGAGGAAACAGCACTGAGGCTGTTCACAGCAACATTGGGAGGTGTTTTTGCACCTGCAAGTTTTGAATTCTTATGTGTTTTTTTCACTAGCACAGTTATTTGCAATTGTGCATCTGAATATCTGACAGAGAAAACATATCAGGTTGTGAAAAGTACAGGCACTCATTCTTGCTCCTACAATTCCATTTTCACCATTGAAAATGCTATGAATGCAAAAAGAGAAGCTGGGCCTCACCTCCATTGAAAGTGTACTCCACAAGGTTAATTGCCTTGCCCAAGGAAATCTGTGGGAGAGCCAGGAATAGAACTCAGATTTCCTGGCAGCCTGCCCTGTGCCTTCAGCTCAAGGCCATCCTCCTCCAGTAAAGCTTGCTTGAGAACAGGTTGGATGAGGAAGGGAGGGAAACACACTTTTCAATCCTGTATCTTAAACCAATATATGCTTTTTTTACCTGTTTCTGTAAACTCAGGTGTGAGTATTTCAGTATCTCTAGCCTATGTCCGCCTGGTGGGCAAGGAGGGCAAGTAAGGTATTTAAAATCCTACCTGGAGATATTTAAAATATGTGTAGATGTGATGCTTTAAGGACATGGTTTAGTGGTTGACTTGGCAGTGTTGGATTAATGGTTGGACTCAATGATCTTAGAGGTCTTTTCCAACCTAAACAATTCTGTGATTGTAGGACTCTGTATACAGGATAGAGTGAAGAGATTTAGGACCATAAGGGTTTTGAACCAATCCCAAATACAAGCCTGAAAGGTATTTGATGCATATTGATAGTATTCTCTCATCTTGGTACCTTGATTACACAGAAGTCCAATACCGATTGATTAAATTACAAACATAGTCACAAAACCAATGTGCTTGGTGCCTTGAATATTTTAAATGTGGTTACTTTTGTATTCAGCATTAGCCGACCTGAGCTATAGTTGTGGGACAGGGCCATTCCAAGTCACTTCATCCAGAGATGGTATTTCTGTTCCCTATCCTCTTAAAAAAGACGGTGCTGCAGAGGGAATCAAAACCTGTGATTTAGTATGTAATCCAGGACAGAAGATTCAGAGTCAAGACTACTAGATTTTCTTACAATTTCTGACTAATTGTGCGTCTTATTTAATATAATTTATTTTAATTCTGCTTTATACTGCAGGCCCCTGTAGTACAGTAGCTTACAGAAAAATATCACATTTTTGTCCCTGTGTGGGTGAATTTACTCCTGTCGATTAAGAGTTACCATAATAATTAAAGAGGGGTAATACTTTTGGCTTCATTCTTTACAGACCCAAACAGGTGATGTGGATACCAAAGGAATGCACAGTTGATCCTTTCTTAGAAGGGTTGCGAAGAGGCTAGTACTGTGATAATTAATATTTGGAGAGTACTTACAGGTGTTTGAATGAAAGTAATTATGTGCTTTAAGTGCAAGTATTGTTATTTCTTCTTCCTTAATCCTGAGACTAAGCCTCACTTCAAATTACAGTTCAGTATTACGTTTTGGGTATGAGGCTAGATTCTCAACAAGAAAGTGGGCTTCTTTCAGTAAATTGCTGCAAAATACCCTCACCAGGAGTTGTCTTCTAATTCTATAGCACACCACACTGAGTGAGGAAAAAACCCACTTTTTTTTTGCTGTGCTGTTTTGAATTTCTTTCGTGCTAATTCCGTTTAAAATACAAATGAAGCATAGTTTGCAATAGCATTTACAAGTACACCTGTTTTTCTGTCCCAAGGCCTATGTGAGATATTCATCAGACTGCAAAAGAAAACCATAGGAAAAATAGAGGGATAAGACCCTAATTTTTTTTACTTCATAAGCTGTATTACTGAAATAGTTAGGTTGGGATATGCAGTTAATGGTTTAAAGCTGCAGTAGTGACAAGATCTTTTCAGGTCTAAGAGAATCCAGATATTTTCAGTCTTGGGGGAACCCTGAAACTGAAACCAGGGCCGCCTGGGAAGATGACAGACTGAATGACAAAGCCTATGTTGAGAAGCATGTAATTGTGGAGTAGAGGCTGATAATGCTGATAGCACTGTCTTGCATTCTTTTATTGCTCCCAGTTCAGAATGGTTCTGGTTGTACAGCAGTTCTAATCAGCCTTGCTGTTACTGAAGGCTGTTGGTGGGATATGATTTCCTTCTTCGTGATACAGTAAGGCAGGAAGGCTTCTTCTCGGTTGTTTTGATGTTAAAGTGATTTCATTTTAAGAAGGAAATCTTGCTGCCCCACAAGGGCAGCCACTGACCAATCTGTGCTGACAGGAGGAGAAGGTGGGTTTTTTTCCCTAACACATGTGTCTGTGGGTTTCATCCCTTTTCTTTCATAGCCTGACATTGTGGGAAATCCATTACACCCAAGATACAGCCTGCCTCACTAGGATTTTAGGATCCTGTCATGGAAGGGGACGCATGATATAATCTGTGTGATAAAACCCATTCTTACTTACTTTTTATACAGTCAGTGCTTGAAATAGGTACCTTAGAAGGATTGCAGAGAAAGATTCTTTCACTTAGGTTATGTGCTTTCTCCTCTCTACCAGGTGGTCCACTGAGCTTACATGGAATTAACGCATCCACCCCTCCACTCTGTGTATGGGGAAACAGAAACGTGTCACTTCCCCTCATGCTACTCAGGACCAATTTGCTATCATAAGGATGACAATTTGTGGAGGAGGACTGTAAGTCCATCTTTAGTATACTAGCATAATAGTTGAAGCACCGAGAGACCATAGGTACTACTTAGCTGGGGCTGAACCTGTGTGCCGATTGAAGTGATGTGCCATGAGCTGGTCTGGGTGACAGCTCTTTAGCCCCAGGGCTTCTAGTCAACAGTGCAGTCAAAAAGTAGTGGAACCACATGGGAGAAGAAGAAAATAAGAGGAAAGCTATCCACGTAAAGATCTGAGATGACATCTCCAGGGCTGCTTTTTGTATGATTTAAAATGGAGACACTGGAGAAGAGATCCTGGAACTCACCTCTGTCTCAATTTGAAAACTGGCCTTAACTAGTGCTCAAAAAATAACACTTTTTTCCTTGTTTTTATTTTGGAGCTGCTTCTCTGCATTGCATTTCAGCTTCAAGAGAAGGGCTGGAGAATGCTTCTCATCCAGGAAAACTCAGGAGTTTGTGATTAGGACACTTGTGTAGGAGGTGTGGATTTAAATCTTCATCATGTTTACTAATAGACAGACCCCCTTGTGAGCAGTCTTGCTCAGAGATGCTTACGTCCAGGTTGCACATGAGCCCTATGAACGGTGCTGTGCTCTCTCTTGGCCTTATGTAGCTCTGCAGGTTTCTCCAGGGATGGAGCTAGATTTTGGGTGGCTGTCAATTGAAACTTAAAATGCAGTTAAATTTTAGTGAGGAGGTAAGGCTTTCTACCTGAGACTAACAATTTTGAGCATGTTCAGCTAATTAAACTTCAGTCTGCAGAGGGCTTGAAGATTAAGTAAGAAGATACTGGGCCACTGAAAAACTTCCAGAGATAGACAGTTACAGAGAATAGATGGATCAAAGCTTGTGATAGTGAAATCTCCACACACATAAGATGTTGTTTGTGTTTTATAGCATGGATGCTAGAATTTTGCTGGCAACAGTTTGCTGCAATCTATTTGCATGTGATTTTAATTCCTTCTTCTACCAGTTCAAATTGTATTCTCTGTTATTATTTTAAATGTTACAGAGTTCTGGGGGTTTTATTCGCAGTTCAGTTATATATCTGTATGTGTGCTATTTCCATAGCAGTTTTAGGAGATTAGTAATGATTGTATATGTCTTTATTCTGCTTATTCTTTTTACTTCTTTAAAATCTCTATTTTCAGTTTGTTTTATTCTAGTCTGTCAATCCTGGCAGCTGTTGAACTGTGGAACTGCAGGGTTAGACTTTGGTGCTACTTATGATGATTTAAATAATAGTGCTGATAAATTAAATTTTATGTAAGGTACTACTTGTGAATCTCTATTAGTATCAATGGGAATGGTGTCTGCTCTGCAGAGGTTGGTTTGTTTTGATTGAAAGTGGTTTGCCAATAGTGGCAGTCTCTGTTTTGAAGCCTCTAAGATTATCAGTGAATTGGCACAATGTAGGACTTTTACATCCTGTCTGTTCAGAGTAACTGCTGAGAGCTTAAAAACAGTCAGACTGGTAGTTCTATATACAGCAGAAATAACAACTTTACCTAATATATTACCCTAATCCATTTTGACTGTTATATCAATTACCGTAATAGACAGCAATTGGAGCCTTTTACAAGATGCAATACAAACACATATGTGAGCCTCACTGTTACAATCTTATCAAAGTTGCATTGTGTTAAGATATTCTTGGGGTTTCCTTAGTGTTCACATAGAACCCATTCAGGCTCTGGCTGCTCCTGCTGCATTGTTCCCTGTAAATGATACTAAACGCCTTGAGAAATCTGCTTGGAAACTCCTTCCACATACAATTGTCTGTCTGGGTCTTGAAAAAACCAAGTCACACAATTGACAAAGTATATACAATAGTTGGATCACAGTATTAAAAATGTAGAGGAAACAAGGCTTTCTCTGAGGTGGCATGCACTCTTTAATTTGTTAACATTCATTAACAATCATAAGCTATTCAGAGAAGTCAGAGGTGTATGCAGTTTTCAAGGTGCTTCTGCAAACTTCCCGTTCAAGTCAGGAATAACCATTCAAGCAATTGTTTTGTCAAGCTTTACAAGTAAGTGTGATCGAGATAGGTAGACAGACAAATGGTCTGCTGGTGACACATGATCCCTCTCCCTCCCCTTTCCTGTCATGTAGGTGGAATATGCAGCCAGGAGATGCATGATGAAATCTTAGGCTTGTTGAAGTCAATGGCCAAACTCCTAATGAAATCACTTGCCTGATTTTCAGCCTTTCTCCATCTGCCACTAATGTGATACATTAGTGTGTCTGCTGCTTCATTACATGCTCTATAAACTGTGCAAATAGCCATGTTTGCACAAAACTGAGGTAGTTTGAGAAAGATCTATACATGTTCAACAGAAACTTAATGGTGACTCTCGCATTACAAGAACAGTATTTGAATTGATCTGTGAACCTGATAAATTTGTTATTAGTGCAGTAAGTTTTGAGCAGTCACTGCATGAGTAACAGGTGGAGTAGACTTGTACAGAAATACAAAGAGAAGATTTTTTTGAAGTTTTTTTTAATTATAAAGCAACTTGTATGCCGTATAAACAGTAATGCTTCTTAAAAGTAGATTTTTTTTTTAAAATCATTTCTGTGGACTGTTTGAAAAGTGGGATATGGACATCTCTTTACTGTATCCTTCAGCAAATTTTTCAAAGATACACAAAGATGTGGTTTTGGAAATACCTGAATTATCTTTTTTTCCCATTTGTATAACTTTTATTAAAGATATACTCAGTTGTGTTCATAGGTAGACACAGATGGTGTATTACTGCTGAAACAAATTCTTTTAAAGGTGAGTCTGTGTGAAGGAGTGACTCCACTGAAATGAATCCAATAGCAAGGCTCCAACTTACTTGAAGTCAGGATTTTTGTCTCTACAGACTTGTAAATAGTGATATATAAATTGGAAACGCTTTGTTAGTTACACTAACAAAAATCCACTGAGTATGATTTTGAGTAAGGGAAAGAATTTGCCTTTTAATCTGCAGTATGTCTTGAGGGAGAAGGTTTTGTACACTGTACTTTTTGTTTCAACTAGAACAAATTCCTTAGGTGAAGACAATATCCATTGCACAGAGAGCAACAAAGAGAAATTATGTTATAACTGAAGTTCATACATGAGTGCAGGAATGTTTCAAAATTATATCCTAATAATAATTTTGCTCCAAGCAGAAAGCTACTTTATCTCTTTCATTCCTCATTTCAGGAAGTAGAAGATCTCAGAACCTCTGCAGGCAAACCAGATGTCATTGGTTTCCAAGAAAGAGGTTGTTAATTCTGTCATGCCAAATCATTAAGAAAGATATTTAAGGGAAAACTTAGTCATCATGATCTTTTTGCATGATTATAAATCATTGTGGTTTTCTTTGCATGATTAAAATTTCGAATAGTAATTAAGTAATGTCCCAGAGCAAGCTTTGTGCTTTTCAAAGCTCTGCACACCTTCCTTCACATCCCCAAAAGCCATTATTTTGAGTGTAATCATAACTGGGAGGCAGAACTCTAGTGATTTGTTTATCTTCCTGATTTTTGTTGGCTTGTTAGTTATCAGAAAAGTTTTTAGTGACCTTAAAACAAACAAAAAAAAAAAAAAGGGGAGGGAGGAATTCCATCCTTTCTTTACACTTTTGTGGTGTGAATATTCCAGGCACTTTGCACAGGTAGGGTGTGAACATAGCTGCTTCCATTCTCTGTCTTCTCTGGGTCAGTGTTTGAATACTTAGCTTATTAATACTTACCTGCTCTCCTCATTCAGGGCTACATCAATGTAATGGGTAGAAACTTTGAAGAAGTTCTCATTTTGAATAGTTTGAACACAATAAGGCAGTTGAAAAATTGAAAAGGGCATTTATTTAATTTAAAAAGAAGTCTGACTGGATTTATTTGGAAGCTATCTAACAAAATTAACATCTAGTCCAAGACTAAATATGAGAATATGAGAAATTTTAGGTAACCTTCAAGAAAGTCTTACAGTTAAAGGCAAAAGGAATTAATAAAGAGCCCAAGACTCTGTAAGACTTGGAGCAGTGGAAAATACTCACTCCTAGGTTCTTGGACTGAATCTGATCTCACCAGCTGTCAGCTCAATTGTGTCCCATGTGGTGGTATTAAAGTTTTCAGTGTAGGGTGAGTGCCTAAGTTATCCATCTCTTGTTTTGCATACCCGTGCAGGGTCAGTCATAGCCCCTCTGCCTCTTGCATTTTCAGAAACTGAAAGGAAAAGTAATTTTTCTTCTTTCAGAAAAAAAAGTGATGTGTAAAGCTCTTTTGTTTACAGTAGTTATTCTCTGTATCTCAAGGCTCAGGGTAGTTGTCTTATGTACCTGGGTTAGATGTAGAAAGATATAGTTCAGGAGGTTACATTCCTTTTTTTCAATCCTGTTGCTCAGCCATGGAGATATCTGGCAATCTCCTTGTAACTAGTTCATTATGGTTATATTACTTTATGGGAAGGGAATAGGCAGACCCCAGATACAAAAACTATGTCAGCCTGAGAATGAGGGCCATTTGGGAAGTCTGAAGGCAATTCAAAATCACTTCATTCCCTTCATATCCTGTCTTAAGCTGTATGTCTGATTTTGCACTTCCAGAGAGTGCAGCAAAGAGTTGGACTCTTATGTGTATGATTTAAACTGCTGCTGACATCAAGCTTGAGTTTGGGTGGCAGCACATCAGCACTATGAATGACTTACAAATTAAACAAATTTTTAAGGGACATTTTCATACTTGGCTTGAGTGAACAGTAGAGAATATTATTTATGCAGATGGAAATGTATGCGCCCAGTGAGATACAGTGTTGTCTTGCTATTCTCAGATATATTTGAGTGTGGATTTTCTCCTTCTCACAGAGGTTCTCCTTCTAGTTGGTTTGTCAATGAAGTCATAACCCCACAGCTGACATCATAGTCTGTAATCATGGAAAGTATTGCAATCTCACAAATACAGTTTTATAGCAGTCTCTGAACAGCGAAAAATGAACTGTAAATGGGAAGTGGCTGTTTAAACTCAAATCAGTGGCAATTATCAGAAATAGAGAAAGTATTAAGACATGGTTCTGTAGAGCCAACCTGATTCTTGGTGTACACTGCTGAAGACACTTGAGTTACCCCAGGGAGGAACTTACCCCCTCCATCTGGAATGACTTGATGGCAAGCATAGGCAGGAAGTGAATTTATGCTTTTTATGTGTTTAATAATTTATGTGTTTAATACATTGGAAAGTGTTCCATTGCCTAAAAGTCTTTCTTTATCTCTGACTTTTGTGGCTTTTGTGGATTTCTATTAGATATTTAATGTTATTTCAATGTATTTTTTCTGTTGTTTGATGTCTTTTGGATTGTTTTTACTGGGGTTATAATATGTATGTATTTATTGAAAGTAAAAGCTGACTTCCATTAAGGAGGTTGAGAAGCTTTCATGAGCACTGCATAGCTACCAAGCACAAGGTATCTCCTTGTTTCAGATTGGTGATTATTACTTGGGTGACTAAAGCATTAATTTCCATAACAAGATGCAAATATCTCTTAAAGAACATTTTAGCACTTGTTTTCCAAGGTTAAGTTTTACTGTAACATTTATGTTTTTACAAAAGAATTACTTCACCAACTCTGTATGCAGAGTGCTTGTTACTTCCTAAAATTAATGATCTGCAGTATAAATAGAACATCAATACATTATGCGTGTTGAAACTTTGACAAAGAGTTATTTGTAAGACACATGGAAAGATGGGATAACAGTTACACATTGTACCTATGTGCGAGTTACTCACCCTTATTCAGAAAATACCAGAATTCCCTATTCTAAGCCTGGTAGAAGGCAGAGATTATGTACAGGCCATGGGGAGGGGAGGTTTTTGGGGTCCTGGTCCATGTCAGCATTGTGTGCACATATGTCATAGATCATGTTTGGAGGAAAGTTTTTGTTTTCCTTTTAACAGTTCAGCTGTTCAACCTGTTTATTTCCTACTTGCAGTTTTACTAATCCTTATTTTTTGTGACATCATAATGATTTCCACAGCAACCAGTTGTGAGATTGAAAACAAAGGGTTACAATTGCAGGTGCAGAATGAACAGACAAACTCTTAAGAAACATGTTTCAGGCAAATTACTCTATTAATAAAGAATGAGAGCATTGGGTAAAAATCCCCAAACAGATGATGTGCAGTACCGACAGAGGTGATTCAAGCTGAACGGTTGTTAGGATTTCCTGTGAGGCTCTAGTATTGTTTGAAGGCCATAAGAATACGTGAATCTGCAAAAATTATTCTCTGCTAGAAATGCTGAAGTGGCTATTTAAAGATGGCAGTGTTTGTCAGAATGAAGTTACCTCTTGACTTGTGTGTTGTTTCAAAACAACACAAATCCCCAAGGTGTAACTGTTATAGAAGAAGATACTTTTGAATCCTCAAGAACTTTGTTGTGAGTGTGATCCATGTGTGGGCAATAGCCATGATGACTTTCTTGTAAAAGCTTCGTCAGATTCAGCAGCAAACATTTCTGATGAACTTCATCATATTCACTATTGGAATGAAGGGACATGGCAGAGAAATTCTACCAGCAGTAATCTTACCTTTGTTGCCAGAAGTTCCCAGATCCTTTTAATGATGGTTCCTACTTCCAACTTCATTTTTGGGTTTACGGCTCACTTCTGCTGCTTAGTGGGGCTCATAAACCCACTTGAAGGAGTCATGATAGTCCTCAGCATTCAGGAATGTCTGCCTTATGTCCCTACCAATCAGACAGATTTTTAATTCCTCCCCAGTACATTGGAGTTGTTAGTTTAAACAAGAAATGAGATGCTGGGCTGCATCCATAACAACCAAGCAGTTCCTGTGGCTGTCCTTTTGTGTTTGTATCCCTGTAGTCCTTTTTGTTCCTTCGACAGCTTTCTGGGAAAACTTACAAATCACAGCAGCTTTAGGAGCTTGTTTTTTACACTTCTTCTTGGCTGCTGACAGAGGTAGAAGGCTGTCCATGTCCATGCTTTGGCCTTAGTTCAAGATTCTCTGCAGAGTTCATGGCCCCAGCTCACTTCAGACGGGTACCTGTCACCCTTCAACCATTTCACCTCCCTGTGGTGGTGATCTCCCCCTGCCACATCCCTGGGCATGTTTATCAAAATGCACCTGGAAAGGTTTGTGGAGATTTCATTAAATGGGCAGCAAATGCTTTCCTCTCTCCATGCTTTTCTTCAGCTTCTTCCCATATCAGACCTCAAGACAGGACTCGTATTTATTGGCGTGGCATTTAATAAAGTTACATTAGGTCTTGCTTTATTTAATTCTGTTTGTGTTCCTCAGGCATCTTTGTCTTACTCTTGTTTCCCTCTTCTGATAACAACAGGAGGGCTTCTGTGTGTACCACTTGTTCTAAAACTCTAAATACTTTCCAAATTTCCTTTCCCTTGTAATTTCCCACAGGTGCTATTTCTTAGTTTCTGTGGCATACTTCCCCTAGGATTTGTCTTTTTTCCCCGTAGCATTTCAAAGTTTGGACAGGGACTCTCTGCTTCACGGAGTTTTAATAATTACATCCTCTGTGCCCAGCCACGGCCTGTTAATGGAGTCATGTGCACTGGATTTCTTACAGGAATTTTCTGTTTGCTGCTCCCAAGACAGCAGTCATCTCACAATTAGCATTAGAGTAAGAACAACAAATGCATTGGGCTTTTCCTGAGCAGCAGGACAGTTTGGGGGGGCTGCTGACTCTTGATTTATCCACCCTGAGGAAGTGACCTGTATAGGTTTGCTCTCTTTGATGAGAAGAGATAGAACAGTCCTTCTGGGGAGTGGAGTGTATTATGCACATCATTTTAATCATATTTCTGTGTAACCTTTACAACTGTTTGCCAAGATGATACCTTTTCCCTTTTGAAAATTAAGACATTTTTGGTAACTTTGTCCGTAGTACATTTTCTTGAGGTGCTTGGAAATTAAGTTTGTATAAAAGTAAACACATGTGGCAGAAGTAGTTTTTAGGGATGTTGCAGTGATACTGACATCTTTTCAGGGACGTGGACTGGTTTCGGGTTGTGTGAGTGATATTCAGGTAACTAGGATAGATGTATAACTGAGGTGATGAATCACTTTTCCTTAATGACTAATGAGTCAATATGAGAGGTGATCAGTTATCCCCTGAGCTACCTCTGTGGTCCGAATATAAAGCCATGGCATGAAGAAATGAGAAGGCTAGTTGTAATGTTCTTGTTTTGTTCTTCTTTTCCCTGTTGCCTGTCATGTGTTCCCTTCTGTCCCCTGGGCCCTGTCTTCCAGCCTGCTGCAGGTTGCTGTAGGCCTCTCGTTCCAGTTCTCTTTCAGCGAAGTAAACCTGATCCATGGGAATGGTACTCCTAGAAATATTTACCCTGGTAGACACTGCATTCCCTTGGCCTTGTAGATAAAAAAGCAAATCCTTTAGCTTTGTGAGGAAATGTGCAGACACCAACAGATGGTGTCTGCTGAGGCTTTTGCCTGCCAGAAGGGACAAAGAGGATAAAAAGAAAACTTGTTCCATTTATCAGGTACCTAAAAAATCTGGGGATGTCAGTGGATAAATGGAAACACTCACATTCCTGGTCCTGAAGCACTCTGAAATCCTGCTGCAATTGTTGTGAAGTCACTCACCTTTATACGCACCAAGCCATATTTTAGCCGTGATGTGGGTAGTTATTTTAGTCTCAGTTTCACAGTAACTGTACCTGGAATGATTACACCAGCAATAATGTGAAACATCTTAATGCAAATGGCAGAGATGGGTGGCAGTAGGCTGGAATCTTTCAAACTCCCACCTCCACTGCAGCCCTGCTGCACACTGGGGCTTCCCACAGCTGGGAGTACTTAACTCACAGCCTCCAAGTAAGTAGCTTCTATTTAATTTTGAGCATCAGAACATCTCTGCTAAAAAAGAAACTGAGTTTCCTGAAGCTTGTGGAGGAAAGGTTGGAGACAAACAAGTTCCTGGGAAGTTTAAACGTTAAAAAACCCCTGAGATTAGTCTCATGTTCTGGGCTTGATTTTTTTAGTCTCTCCTTAGCTGCTTCTCTTTCTTAAATGAGTATTTTATTCCATTAGCCTCAGTGAAGAGAACTCCCAGAGACTAATGGGATTCTTATGGCATTTTAGTCTTCATTCAGCTAAATAATCTTCAGATGTTACATATGTAAAACAACCATGGCTGATGAACGCATTATAGTATATTTATATAATGTACAAAAATACTTAAGGGCCTGCAGTCTTTTTGTAACAGCTGAATAATGCCTTTGTTTCTTTGAAGAAGTCAGGAGGCTCTGAGTGGCTGTGGTGAGGAGTCATGTAAGGATCAGTCAGATCTGATTTGGTCAGAATGAAATATTGAATGAGAAGTCAAAAAAGAGATACCCTTTGTGTGAATTGGATGCCATCTGAGAAAGAACAGATCAACCAGTATGAGGCCTGTGAGGTCCTTTGAAGTGCCCGTATTGGAGCAATTTCTCTACATACGCGTGCACTGAGACAGACATGCATATTTTCAAACCAAAGAAGTTCCAAGGCAAATACCTTTTAATATAGAGAATAGAAAACATTAATATAACAAAAATAGAAAATATTACATTGTACATAAAATTAAATTTTATTAAATTGTATACAAATATAGAATACTAAATAATATGGAAAATAATATTGCAGTTAAAAATTTCCAATCCTAATGGTTTTAAGCCCGAGAGTCTGAAAATTCAGGTTACATTTGGAAAAAAGTCCCCAACAAACAACTCAAAACCCCACCATGTGCTATTTCTCTAAGCTGGTAAAATATGCGAACACTTCGTTAAGGTCAGTCAACTTTGTCTCCTTCCGATTTCCCTTTCCTCACAACCAGAATTTTAGTGACCTTTCCTGTAGAGACACTGCAGTAGTGACCCTTAATAGTAAAACAATTTTTTTAAAATAAGTTACTTTTCATTACAGCTTTTGCAGACATTAGTGTGGACAAAATATTAACCTCTCCAGTGAAATCACTTGGTTCTTTTTCAGTGTTTAATGTCATTTTTTCTTTTTCTCTTTTTTAACTGAGATTTTTACTTTATCCTTAAATAAATTGTCTTTGAATCCAGAATGTGTACCAGGGTATCATTTAAAGAGAGTTGGCCAACCTTCTGACTCCATTTCATCTGAGGGATTATGTTTTGTCTGGAGTCACTGTGGCAGCTCTTGATGATGATGCTTGACTGTATGGAGAGCATGCTCAGGCTTGGAGACTGAGTTGTCCTGCAGGTTGTGAGGAAGGCATCACTGTTTTGTACCCAGTGATACCAAAGTTATTTAATTTCATGTTTCTTGGCAAAAAAAGGAGTCCATCTTGCTCCTGAAGTCTTACATGATACCCCGCAGCACTGATCATCCTTAGACAGCAAAATGCTGTCTTTCTAAATAGAAAAAAATGTGATACAAATCCTGAAATTATGGAATAAATAATATGGAGTGCTGTGTGCAAAATATAAAAAATGTATTGAATGCACCAGGAGCCATGTTTAATGATCTGGCAGACAATCTCACTTTCCGTGCACGCAGCTCAGGCTTCATTTAATATTTCAAGCTGCCCTATATGTGGCATTCAGCTCCCTGTGACTTTTCCGTTTAGTTCACTGACATGTGCACTGGTTTTCTTGAAGTGCTTGGGAAAAGGAAGTTGTGCAGCAACTAATCTCCTTCAGGAAAATAATGATAATGTAGCACTTTACAAAATAAATATGAAAAGTAAATGTTTGGCAGGGTTAGTGAGAAGAGTTAAGGTTAGGTGTATAATCAGAATTGAACAATTCTGTCTTTCACTTATTTGCACGCTTACATTGCTAATTGCTGCCTCAGTTTTCATTTTAAAAGTTGCAAGTTGATATGCTGCTTTAAAAGGCATGAATTTATCTTACCAAGTCAATGAGCAATGATACAAGAATACTTGTTAAAGAGTCATTTCCTAGTACCACAAACTGAGGAAGTAATTTGAAATGAGTAACTAGTCGATTTAATAAGTCAGCTAATGTACTCTTGAAAGGAATGGAAATAATTTAATATCAAACTAAAATATTTGATAATAAACCCATTGTACCTTCATCTCTCAGGCTTGAATCAAGTATTTAAAATCTGTGGAAGAGTTTTCTGTGACTTTAGTGTGGGTTAATCAGGTTTTTGCAAATACATTAAACAGTTGGGCTGGTTGATCCTTTACAGCACAGTTCTTACAGGAGATTATGTAGATAGATGGTAATTTTGACCTTTATTAACATTGCCTTCTGTGGTGGTCACTGGAGATTTGTGAATAGTCATGAGGTGCTGATGTAAAGCAGTCAGTTTGCTATTACTACCAAAATGTCTCCGTAAGTACTAGAATGCAGTTAGCAGAGCTAAACAATAAAAGCTGTTTGTTCAGCTAAAGTCCAAAACTTTGATTTTAATATGTTTGACAAGGTCTTTCACAAGAAAACCATTGCTCTTCAGGCAGACTTCCAAGTGTTTTTTTCATCTATTTTTAGGTGGCATTTGTAGGTCAGACAGGAGAAGTACAGCCGAGTTGTCTTAGCTTGTTGCAATTACAATCACCTTCCTCACGTAGCAGTGAAGCCAAATTTTATGACTTTAAAAATTTTTTCTTCTATGTAATAAAAATGACTATAGGAGTAGTAGTAGTATATAGGAATAGATGAACTAGTAGTAATGAGTCATAAAATCAATGCAGAAAATCCCCAAGGATACGTAGTTGCTTTTTAGTTATTTTTGCAGCTTTCTTCCCCAGGAAGGAATTTTGCACATGTTAAAGAGCAGGCCTGAAAATTCACTTTCATAGGAAAGTCATTAATGATGGATTGTAGTAGAAATTTATGCGGCTATGGAGCTTATTTATTTTTTTAGTTTGTTTACTTTTTAGTTTGCTTCTTTAGGATTTTTTTTTACTAAAACAAGTAGCAAATAGTAGAAAAATATGTTCTTGTAAAGTATCATGTATAATGCAGTATCCGGTATTGTGCAGTGATTTACTCAGTACACTAGCTTCAGGGCTTTTTTCATTTTGCTACTATTGATATTTTTATTGATATTAGTAATGGAGTTCATGATGCAAAGATTTTTGTAATTGAAGTTGGGAGGTTTTTTCACGTCAGGAACTTGACAATCAATATGCGGAAAGGCATCTGAAATGGTTATTGCTTTATACTATCAAAGCTGTTAGCAGAGGTTCAGCACTTTTGGCACATTTAATATAAAAATGAACAAGGACCAATAAAAACTAACAGATAAAGTTGGTGTAATATGAAAAACTGAACAAAGGAAAATTTAATTTGGATATCAAGAGTATTTCTAAAAATGTATTTCTAAAATGTATTAGGCCATGGAGTAGCCTCCCAGGGGTTGTACTGGAAAGCCAATTGTTTAGTCCCTTAAAGAAGAGCTACCAAACTGCGATGAAATTGGAGTTAAGCTCAGCTGTGACTGTTAATACACTGCTCCTGTCAACAGGAGCCATCACAGCAAGTTCAGCTTCTTCATTTCTCCACCACCTTTTACTGCTCTGGTGGAATCCACCCACTCATCTCAGTTGCTGCCCTAGAATGTGCTGGGTTGCTGTGTTGATGCCCCAGCAGCAGCAGTCCCATATTTTCTCAGTCTAGGACGGCATCTACAGCACTGTCTCAAGGTCTGCCTCAGTCTCCTGATGTTACAGCTGCAGCTTTTCACAGATGTGAATCCAGATGGCCCATGCAACCTCTGATCACCCTTACTTTTTCTCAGGTTCTTCATGTCCCAGAGGGCCAATCCTGACAGAAGTATGACATTCTCATCATATACTTTTGAAAGAAAATGGACATTTAAGAGTTTCTAAACACAAAGTGTCGCAAGATGCCCTAGCTTATGGAGACCTAAGCAAAATAATGAATGTCCACACGTATTTCCCTGCTTTAGTTTGCTCTGAGGTTTATGGGGAAAGAGCAGTCTGTGATGTTCTTTCTGATACTTCTGTTCTTTTCTGATCCATAGAGTCACTTTCTTTTTGGCAGTGAATTTCTGTCTCTCTCAGCTAGTTCAGCAGTGAGACACATTTACCCCCTAGGAAAGCATGCTTCTTTTTCCTGCTAAAGCCTCCTGTTCCCATGAGGCCTGTCCCTGTCTTCCTTACCTTTGTATTTTTAAAAGCTTTTCCCAACACCTAATCTCTTGTTCTGCTCTTTCTTTAGACCTGTGTTTCTTCTCAGAAATTGGAAAAAAAATTGAGGTAGAACATTTGACAGTGACTGTAGACAGCTCCAAAAAGTCCATGGACAGCGGGACTGAGCATTCACAAAAAAAAATGGGACAAACAGCAACATGCTTTCAGAGCAAGAGAGGCTGAAAGGACAGGGAGTTGTACTCTTTAGACAGTTAAAAAGCTGATGAAAAGGAAAGAGGAAACAAACATTAAAAACAAATGGAAAGAAAGGCTGTAATCTACTGTACAATAAAGTACAATAATCTACTGTAAAATAAAGTAAAAGTGGAACAAAGCCAGAAGGGATAAAAAAGCGCAAGATGTTACATTGCATTGTACAAAAATGTAGTAGAAAGTCAGTGGGCTTTTCTGCAATCAGGAGACTAGATGAGGTGAGGAGTATTTCACAGTCCACATTCTTGCGGTTCTGTGACACTAAGGAAGCAGAAGTAGGGAGGGAAGCTCAAAGGAGGGACACAGATTAAATAACAGTTTGAGTGGCATTAAAAAAGGCAAAACTTTAGAGGAAACCTCATAGTCTGTGAGTATCAACTCACAGAATTCTTGAGTTTATACTTGTGCATTTAAATGGAGATTCAGTGAAGCTATCGACTTTTAAAGATACTATTCATGTGGGAAGCTGTACTGAGCAGTCAAAGGCAATACTCACAGCCTAATCAGGAGCTCAGTGTGGTCAGAACTGTCCCAGTGTACATGGGCTTGTTTCCAGAGTCTCTGACCACTCAGCTCTAAAGGCAAAAAGAACTTTTTCCATTACAATTTGGCAAGTGTTTCTGAAGCAAAGGAAGTAGTCATGAGCATGTTTTGCCCGCTGACCTGTCTTCTGACTAAATTATTGGTGTAGGAGGAGAACTCTATATAAGAGCAATGAGACAGAATATTTCTGCTATTAGTGTCCATGGCTAAGGGGTAAAGGAAATAACTCAGAACTTGTTCTAGCATCGTCACCCAGCAAACCACACACTAGTATCACTCAAGGAGTATTTAGATGGCATTCCTATCTTAGGTAGTCAACAGTGCAACATACTTCTCTCTTAATAATATCAGCTGGAAAGGCTGACTAAGAGTCCAGATACTATTTTCCAGTTTGTCTTCGTTTCCTTCCCTTTCCGTAGAGATGGGTTGATTGTTTATAATGTGTTTAACCCTAATGGGTACCAGATAAGCGACAGTTTTAAGCAAGTTTAGGTCTCCATAACTAATCAGCAGTTGCTAAAACTCTGACATTCCTTGTCCATATCTGGTGTGCTGTGAGTTTCTACCATCATTTGATTAGTAAGTTACTCTTCATGGTCTTTTCTGAAAGAAAACTGTTATCTGTATTTTCACATCCAAGCTCTCCACCCCCTTGTGCCATATGTTCCATTTAAAGTTCCAGGACAGGAAGTATAATAGAGATACCCTTCACTTTCACATCTAATGACAATTAAGTGCTTTACATTGATTTAGACTTTCAGTTTCCCAGTTCTAGCATTCCACAGATGGGACTTTGTGTTAAAGAAATAGAAGTTAAAGAAATAAAAGTTAGAGAAAGCTTTACCTCTGTTTTCAAGTGTTGATTTTGAAATTTCCTTTCATTAATATCCAAGACAAAACCAGGCAAAATGCCTTTTGTCTATTGTGGATTTTTATTCCCATGGAATAATTTTATAGTTTATTTACAGTTTAGTGTTTAAGAGAATCTAGAGATCCATGTTACTCTGACCTTCTCTTATGCAAAGGTGCTAAGTTCTGTGGGCAGAACCCATGTTGTGAGTAGAGGTGGAGAAGGATTTTCACAAGATTTCTTAGCTGCAGCAAGCTGCAGTAACTCTGATGAGGTGTTACATTTTATGCTAATTGAGGATTGCAGCAGGGTGCACTCACTATTTAAAATTAGTGTCGCTTTTGTTGTTCTGGGATTTTTGTATAGGTTGGGATAAGTCATCAGAAAACTGAAGAGCAGCAACGCTGTGGTCTACCAGAATTGTATTGGTGCTCCAGCAGGGTTACTAGTCATCTTCCATAATCAAATGTCATCTTTTTAGGAGTCTTGTTGTCAGTGCTGTATGCACCCCAAATATCCTATAGAAGGAAGACTGTATCGGACTACACATGTCTATATATCTGAGATTTATGACTATATATGTCCATTTTGCATGCTCTTTGCCTTTTGTTCTTTTAATCTACATCTGAGGATGATAGACCAGAGCCTGTGATGGTATTAAAATAACCAGAAGTTGAAAGGGAGTATCTCAGAGTAGCATTTGTCCCAGACTCATTGTCTTCTAACTTTGTGTAGTTAGAAAAAGCAGAGCCTGCACTATTACTACATGGGTATATATACAAGAGACACCATGCAGTGAAGTACAAACAGGCAAACAGATCCTAGGTGCATTTGCCCATTTTTTTTCAGTCCATAGTAATTTAGGTTTGAAAAGGCCAAGCCTAAACCAGTACTTGTCACCACATAACATTTACAGCTTCACTAAAGATAGCCAATGTCTAACAATTATGAGCCTAGCCTTTGCCACTCCGCCTATGACACCTCTAGGTGTATTTTAGTACTGCTGAGGATGCTTTTATCTACAATTAAAAACACATTTCTAGTATGGTTTTGAAAACGGCCTTCCTTTTTTTGCCTGCAAATTCACCTCAGGAAATAATTGTGGTTGCTGTTTATAGTACTTAGAACACTAACTACGCGATCACATCTACAAATTAGACAATTAAACATCTAAGAACTGGGAAATGAACCTCTGAAATAATCCTCACAGGTATTTCTGGAGGCAAAATTCCAACCAAAGAATTAATGAAGTCAGGGTCTTTCAGTAACAGCAAAAAGCCTGGAGCCACTAAATTAGTTTTCTTGTAAAGTGGTTATTGACACAAATTTTTTTAGATGATGATAGAAATATTTGATTAATACAGAAAAGCAATGAATATCAGTATTGACAAAAACAATACTTTAGAATATAGATATCTTAATGAAATTAAAGGTATTAATTAAAGGTGATGAATAAATGGCCTCTGAAATAGTACTCTGCCTGCAAATAAAAATTTGAGCATGGCTAGAAGAATTGGAGGTTGACCCACTCTGCTCTACTTCTTTGCCTAAAGCTGTTGAAGGATAAATTTAAATACAGGCTCTGGAGTCTTTTTTCTGAAATCCTCAGAAGTGTGTACTTGAACTGAGGAATAGTATTTATGAGAAGCTAAATCTGATGCCACAGACTCATTTAATGGAAGCCGGTCAACCTAAAGCCCAGCAATACACAGTCACCCGCCATTGGATCTGTACATGAATGCATGATTCCAGAGCAAAGAGCGTTTTATTTATTCTTGGGAAAAGGAACCTCAAATTCTCTTATATAAAAAGAGAATATATAAAATTCATACAGTCATATAGTCATACGGGGCAAAGATGGCCTACCGAATCGTTCTTCTACTTCACTGTAATTTCGTCACAGTCATATCTGAGTTCATAAGTAGGTACAACATACCAATGAGGTTAAAAGGAAGAGTCAATAGGGTGAAGTGACTTTCACTCAATAAGAAGACTGCTTACAGACATCTTAAGTGTTCCAAGTATGTATATACCAACTATCAAAATTACTTTAAAAGGATTATGAAGAGGTTGCCATTTCTAGGGAGATGAGTGGAGAGGAAAATTTTAAATAAATAGTTCGCAAAAAGTAGAAGTCATGTCCAAATGAAGGAGACAGGAAAATATGTTTATGTTAAATGTGAAGCATGTTAAATGGAAAGCATTTAGTCCTCGTGATGAATGAGGACTAAAAAAAGAGGTGCTGAGGAATAACCTGGTAAGGGCTTTGAAGTATTAATAAAAACACTTTCATATATGCTGGAAACAGGAGGTCATTGAAGAGCATGTAGAGACAATACATCTTGAACAAGTAAAAGGAGAGCTGAGGTAAGGCAAGGCCACAGGAGTAGAGAGACACAAATTTAAGGCATCTTAGAAGAATTTAAGAAGATTTCCACACCAGAACCTTTCTTTACAGGGAAGGATTTGGGGGAACTGTCTAGTTTGGAAGACAGGTAAAGGAATTTTCGAACAGATCAGTAAATCAGTAGTGACAAATTGTCACTACTGAACAAACACTGTTCGCCAAAGAAGTCAGATCAAACTGAAATATGAAATTTCTAAACTTCCTACACTAAAGTTGTAGCTCTAGGTCATAGGGCAGATAGCTTAGCCTCAGAGAAGATGGTGACAGCCATTGTGACATCAAGAAAGCTCCTGGAACTACAGGCCAGTAGGTCTCATACCACTCCAAGCAAATAGGTATAAGCTATGGAAAAAAATCCAAAACTATAGAAACTTGGGTAAGTATAATATTGATAGGTAAAAATAAGTTAAAAATAAAAACAGTGAGCTTTTTTTTAGAAAGGCATTGTGTATCACAAACCTGTTGGAATTCTCTGAAAGAAAACTAGTAAGTGTGTGGCCAGGGATGGTTCAATCAGTGTGATGTGTCTTGTTTTCCAAAATAGTTAATTTCAGTGTTACTCATGGAGTACTTTAAAGGAATTAAGTGGTCCGGGAATGAGAGAGAAGGTTCTCTCCTGGACTGCTTTGACAATATACCAGTATATTTCCAATAGGAATTGTGCTGAGACCTATGCTGCTCAAAATTAATAATTTGGAACTAATTGCGTGAAGTTATGAATTGGTGATGATAAAAAATTAGTTAATACTAAAATAGATGGTGAACAGTTAAAGAAGGAACTCATGCTACTTAAAGGCTTGGCAATGCAATGACAGGCAATGCTTTGTGTTGCTGTGTTCAAGGTGATGAGAAGCAGCTCTGCCTTTGCAAAGGTGACCTCTGAGGTATTTATTGCCAAATGGGAAAAGAACTTGGAGTCATGATGAATATTCTTGCAAAATAACAGTTTTATTATGGCAGTGGTCAAAAGAAGGAATAAAATATTAATAATTGCTAGAAAAGGAAAAGAAAGTAAAATGTAAAACATAATTCTAACATAGATAACTCATTGACCCACTTGGGCTTTGAGTGCATTTGAACAATACAAATAATAATTAATCTGAAGAAGTGCAGGTGAGTGTTAGATTGTTCAAAGATACAGATTTATTTCCCCACAAGGGGAGATAAACAGAGTAGGTCTTCTCAATTAAAAATAAGAGAGAAACTTAAGAAGAAATGGGACTGAGACCTGTGCATCTACTTAATTCAGTAAAGAACATGAATGGAAAATAATTATTTATTATTTCCCAAAATCTAAAAACTAGAAGACCAACAGAAATTGTTTAGGTAAAAACAGGCAAAAGAGAGTATTTTTTTCACACAACGCAGTTAAGTTTTTGAGTTTGTTAGTGTGGAAGTTCTTTATGTCAGATGTGTAAATTGATTTACAAAAATGTTAGGCAAGTTAAAAGAAAAAGGTAAGATACAGAAAGTGTTTTTAAACTCAGTGGACTTAGTGCTGTCTCCCACTTTAAAAATGCAGGAAATGTCATTCCATATTTGCCACGTGTGTCTTTCCTCAGCATCCATTATTAGCCACTGTCTGAGCTGGCACCACTCTGGAAATAGGTTTTTATTCTCACTCACTGCAAATGCTCTTAAGGTCTTAATTTCTAATTCAGTATGCTTCTATATTATAGTTAATATTTAAATAATGAGAAATTCCAGCTGAAATAGTAATTCCAACATGTCCTACAATGGAGAATATGTGTTTTGATGGGTATAAAGTATCTGGGACACATGTACTGGAATTACATCTCCCAACTTTTAGATCTTTTTACGTAACACAAGTAAAGATTAGAATTTCTGTTATATGCAGAGGGTCTGCAGTAATTTCCATGTGCTTTCTGTCAGTTCTTTACCTGCTTTAGGTATGGTAGTATATGGTAGTATGCTGCAGGAGAACTTTTCTGAACACTGAGTAGAAATATTAGTATTTTTAATGAACGTGAGTATGGGATAATTTGTCCTGTTACAGCACATCTTCTGTTCCCTAGCAATGTATCTACACCTCTTTTTCCATTATCATACATATATATACACCCATCTATATGTGTCTATGAGAGAGAAAAACTCTTAACATGTTGCAAATAAGTTCTGTAGGTGAAAAACTTTCCACATTAATACTCAAACATTTCCAAATGTTCAGTGTTAATTAAGCATAATGAAGTGTACTTATTAGATAGAAAGAATTGTGAATATGCTGAATTTCAGGTAATATTGTGGTCGAAATTGCATTGGGATTTACTGAATTTCATCCCAATAGCATGAGGTGAGATGTAATAAATACAGGCAGAGCAATAAAATAATATCTACTGCACTGCTGTTCTTTGCAGTTGAACTCAATGATTTTAAAGGTCTTTTCCAACCTACTGATTCTATGATTCTATTCTTCCTCTTTAGAAACAAACAAATAAACTAAAAACCCCAAAAAACCAAAAACCCCTCACCTCAAAACCAACCCACAAATGAACAAAAAAACCCCAACCCAACCAAAAAAAATCAAAGATATGAACTAAAAGCGTTCTTTGAAAATGACAGGTCAGATACACCTGTGGTAGAAGTCTGTGGCATCAGTTGACTGACTCCATGGGTGATTTGCACAAACAAAATTTCAATTACATGATTCAGACATGAATGCCCTCAGTGGGTGCTGGGAGGTGAACTGCACCTGGGTGCTGCCAGGCAAGGAGGCAGGTCCCCGGCAGATGAGGTAGCAGAGGTACCTCTGTGGTAGCTCTCCTCCAGGGCTTACAGGGAGAGCAGCGACTTTCCCTTGCAGAGGCTGAATTCTGTTGGCAGCAGGGACGGCAAGGAAGTGTTGGGTTAGAGCGTGTTCTGCAGTATGATGCAGTTACTGTCCCCACCTGATAGGAAGGAGTTTTTTCCCTTTTTCTCTGGTTTATGTCAGTGGAAGGTTGCATGAATGAGAGATGTTTTCTAATACATTCTGCCACGCTTTTTATCCCCTATAACACTTGAAAACATAGTCTTTAGCTACCACAGTAAAGTCTGAGCACTTCTATAAAGGTTTGTGACCTAAATTGGAATAGATACAAGGCAGTAATATCTCCTTTTATAGTCAGCAAAAATAGCGTTCATGGTTGTGCTGAGAGGAATATAGAAAGGAATATGGAAAGGAATATATAGCACAACCAGGAAGAGCACTGAAATCTAACACTCCTGCTACCTTTAGGGTTGTTCCTCCTGCATCAACTTCTGCACTGTAGACATGAAACCTTTGAAAAGTGATTTGTGAAACTGAAACATGTCAAGGTAGATTCATGTAATATTTTATGGAGGTTCCAGATAAACTTGGGGGGCCAATTACACACTTTTTAAAGTATGTTTATAATCAAGTTAATTCAAGCATTAAAAACATTGCCAAATAAGGCAGTAGCTGCCTCTGTCATGTTGACGTAGCTCAATGGTTGTTTAGTTTCCCCGTTTTCTTAACTTTCTGGAGAATAGCAGATGTTAAAGTGGACGTAAAAACCTATCAAGTGTCCAAGTCTACCCAGAGATCTATACAGAGACAATGTGATGACAGTGATTTCATTTTCACCACAAAATTCTACTCTAATTCCAATTTTGGTCCAGTTGCTGCAGCTGTCAGAAGAGAAATCAGATCCTTCAAGCTATTGTCTCCTTGGCTGAAGGGGACAGTTTAACATCAGGAAGACTATGTGACCATTTGACAGATCCTGGGTTTCCAAAACAATTGGAATGTTGTGAGGAGCAATTTAGAGCAGCTCAGGGCAAAGGTGGGTTGCTGCAAAACTAATTTAGCTGGACCTGCACCTGCAGTGCCTGATTTCTTAATGGGAATTTAAGAAGGCTAGTTTAAAAAGCAAAGAAACCATAAACAAAAATAAATAGTGAGAATATGTACTCTTCATGCTTAACAAGAGTCTTGGAAATGCTGGTAACTTGGTGGAAGCCACAGGCTGTATATTTTTTTTCTCATTAATCTCTGTAGACTATAAAGAGAACAAGGCAAAACCTGCATACCTGTCCCCAGTTTTACCTTACCTCCTCTGCCTTCTGCAGACTGAACTTTTGGGGAAGCAGAGGTCCCAAGAAAAGGTTGAAGCTGAGCTGATGTTTTGCAGCAGAGGTCCCAAGAAAAGGTTGAAGCTGAGCTGATGTTTTGCAGCAGAGGACAGAGACTTGGTGTGTGCCAGTTCCAGCGCAGGTATTTCCAAAATGTGCTGTGTTCTGTACAGCCACAGGAAAGGTTTGTGGTCAACAAGCCAGAGAAGAAAAGAGACAGAAGAAATGAGCCCCAAGTTTCAAGCCATTGCCATATAGTTTATCCCATATTTGGGGCAAAGTTATTTGACTGGGAAGTTAAGACAGGAACAGGCTTCTTCCTAGAGCAGTGTGCTGAAAGGGCTTGCAGGATTTTTAGGATGCCTGAGTTCATGCTATAATCCGAAAAGCATCACTGCTCCATTGAGTTGCAAAGGACAAAGTCAGGGTGACTTTGCATGTGCTGCATGACCCCAGAGCAATGGGAATTGTTAACTACCCAAACAGCTAGAGGTGTAGAATGAGTTCAGCTGAAGAATCTAACAGAGCAGAGCTATTTGGCCAGGAGGAACGTGATGGTGGGGTGCGTTTAGGGGGTCTCAAAGATGGGTCATGGCGCACAGAAAGGGAAATGTTCACTGTCATTCTTCTAGTAGCACAATTGAGGTCATTTAATGGAAGTAGTAGCTGGTAGATCTGAAAGAAACAAAAGAAGATGCTTCACTGTACAAGGCATATTGAGACACCTCATTACAGGATGTTGTAGAAACTGGAAGTGTTTATGGGGATTCAAAGATGAATTGGATAGGCTCAAAGAATGTGATTTTTATCTTGGGCTATTTAATATCAGTTCAGGAAGTCCCAGAGCCATGAATCAGTGAAAACTGAGGTACTATTATGGCAAATATCTCTATGTGCTTGTCTGACTCATACACTAAGTGTCCCTCACTGACAACCATTCCAGACGGGATACTGGCCTTGATAGTGTAACAGAAATGCCTATTCTCAATTTTTTTAGGAAGAGATATGGGGAAAAGATAGCATTTGAGATCTGAATAATGATACAGATATTTTACTAATAGCATGATACTAGCAAGCAACTAAACAAGGCATTACTGTAACTGAAAGGAGCGGATCAAGCATACCATATTGCCAATCACTTGTTTTCATTACTGAAGACCTTTGAAGCCCTGCTCCAGCTGTTTGGAAACTCAGTGAGGTCCCTGAGCTCCAGGTGCTGAATACTGTCAGTTGTCAGTGAAGGAAGTCCTTCTGAGAGCAAAGTGATTTCAAATTGGCAACAAGCAGGATTAGGTCATTTATCACTCTTCCTCTCAGATGAAAGTGCTTGTTTAGGTCACATGGAAAATTAGAGTCTCCTTTAATAGACATCACAAAATTAGTACATGATAAACTGTGTACAGGATTTTGTTAAATGTTACTTTGGAGCTGTAATTTTGTTAGGTGGTCAGTTGACTTTTTTTGACACCATTTCAGAAGGGGAAATCGTTAATCATACTGCATCACTTGTTTGTATTAAAAATGTGCATTCATTTGCTATGCAAATATTTATTTATTTGAATAAGATGCTGCAGCAGGGTATGCCTGTGTTAGGTGCAGGAGATAGTGCTGACGAGTTTATTTACTACAATTCAATCCCAGCCTGTGACATCTTCTTTTATGTCATTTGGGGCCTTTCTTGAGCTGTTTGAGGTTTGTGCCAAACTGCACAAAATTCATTTGTTTGTTTTATGAGGTGACAGTAGAGGCTGCCAAACAGCATCTCTGCTTGTAATGTGTGTTAATATCTTGTGCAGTTGAGGTGAAATGGATTAACATACTGTCTGTGTTAGGTAAAATACCCTTGCTGTTCTTCAAGCTTGATATAAAAAGTGTTTCAATAGAAAACTGGAGCCAATTTCAGGGAGGTTTAGGCTTTTTTATCTTTATGTGGTATAGATGAACAATTTAGTAAGGTGTGAATTACAATTAAAAGGCAAAAGTGGACTGAGTACAATAAAATTATATATTTTACTTGAAAGGGCTGTAAGTTTTTGTAATTTCCATTTAGCTGAATCAGCAGACTGTAGAGCAGATAGAGACACTCAACACTGTAAGTCATGTGAAGTTTAAATATAAATTTATAGTGATAATGTGCAGTTTCTGTTCCTTGGTGTTCCTCTGCTTTGCCCGTTAGTTGTAATTTCTCTTAAAACATCAAAAACTCTCTTGTATAAAAACTACATATGTAATTTTGAAAAGTACCTCAGTGTCTTCTTTATGTAATTTCTGTAGCTGTACAGAAGTTCTTCTAAAACAGAATATATACACCAGTCTTCATGAGAATCGCCGAAAATCATAGGAGACTTTAAAAAGTTGCTGGTTTTATATTTGCCTTCAGGATTTTGAGCTTTTTCTTTTAAAATAATTTAATTTTTACATATTTTAGTATTTTTATATATGCATTTGACTCCAGCATCTGAGATTTTAAGAAACTCATTGAGTGCCACAAGACAGACCATGAAGCTTAGTGAGCCAGTCTTTCAAAGCGGTAGCTCCCAACTGTTCTTCTACCAGCCTTCATTGCCATCCTCTCTCCTCTTCAGCATCCTGTCCGCTCCCAGTGAGAATTGTTGCTTCTATAACCTACCTTGCTGGCCCCACTAGCCCAGCTTTCCCCTCTTTCTCCTGTTCCCTGCCTTTTACCAAGTCGCACCAAGGTGGCACAGGGGTCAGTCTGGTCATGATGTGTCTGGGAATGAGCTTGGGCTCTGTGCCATGCCTCATCTCTGTTGTCAATACACTTCACCCATCAGAAATGCTGCATTTATGGAATGATGGTTTGGACTGGTATAATCTGGGGGTACTCTTATGCACGAGTATTTCCAGGCTTAGATCCACACCCACAAGTACTACTCCAGTCAGTACACGTGGTAAGATGAATGTCAGAAGGAAGTGTTCCCCTTCTGCTAGACTAAGTTTTATGTGGGAATCTCTGAGGAGGACATTTTCCTGACCTGTATACATACTCAGCAGACTGCAGTAGTTCCAAATAAGCCTTTTCAAGCCAGCATATGAATTACTTACTTGAATGCTTTGGTATGTTGTATAGAATATGAATTTAGGGCAGGGATTTTGGGTTGGAGTTTTTTTGGGGATACACACACATGTGTTTAGTTAAAGAAAACTGCTGCTTGAAAGATGTGCAAGTCTATCTATTAAAGATGGAAGACCAAGTCCTGCTTCAACTGAAGCTATTTTAAGAGATGAGTGGTATGCTGGAGCCTCACACAGTGCCAACTCTCTCTCCCCTTTTATTAGGGAAAACGCAGTAATTCAGAGGCATACTAAGATTTCTCATTACAGAGATGTCACAGCTTTTTCAGTACACGGCAGCCCATTTGCTGGTGCATTATTAGTTATTAGCATAAGCAGTAAAAGTTCACCTGAAAAGCACCGTGCTCCATTAGGCAGATATGTTATTTCTTCTTCCTTAGTCTGTTTCTCACTCACTAGATGGCAAACACAGCCAACTTAGACCCAGGAAATCCAGCAAAGTCTGGTTGCCACAGTCTAATAGCAGGAGATACAGTGGTGGTTCCTTTTCTGAGGATACATAGGCAAGACAGGGATGCATAGATTTAGTGTATCAGTTGCAACTGGTATCCCAATGGTATGTATACTTGTGGGACAGGATGTAGATGAGGTAGGTGATGGAGCAGGAGCAGTACTGGAATGTCTCCCAAGTAGTGCATTTCCTGAGCTGAGGTGATGTGAAATAGGAAAAATCCATCTGTGGTGAAGATGTTCCCTGCACCAATGAGGCACCTATCAGGGTTGTGTTGAGGAGCTGCAGGCAGACAGCTGGATGCCACAGGTGTAGTACCAACAAAGTTTTTCATGCTTACATAGGTTAGTGCTAAGGTACAGGATTGAGGAGATATGACAAATCCACACTGGCAAGCTGTAAGTGGTTTTTTCCTAAAGACCCCTGCCTTCAGCAAGAACAGTGGTACAGGATTGTTGCCCATGGGGAGCCTTGGCTGCTGGATTCCCCCTCTGCAGCCATTCTGTGCCATTGATATGGCAACCTTATTGATACATCAGAAAGTTTTATGGTGAATCATGGTTGGTTTTTCCAGAAAGTATTTTCCCTAAGACCAAAGCCGTGCTCTTCATACCAGCAACATCATCCATGCTCTTCCAGAGAGCTGATCAGTTGCTGCCTACACAGATGAGCATCTCCTGCACATGCACTGTGCCTGCACAGGGGTGGGAATCTGCATCTGCACAGGTAGGAATGCACTGGCATAATTCACAGCAAGGCTAGGCATGTTTTGTTTCAGTCGTTGGCTCCTGAAGATCCCATGTGTGGGCTGAACATTTTAGATACCTGTTTGCCATTCTGTTTGGGCTGTGAATTCTCATCATTATGTGTGTAATGTAGTATGAAGCAGTTCTAATTTCTTCAGTGTTGAGCATTATGTGAATTCTATCTAGAAGGCATATTGAAGCAAGGATTGAGACATCTGAATCCCTGCACACCCAGAACATGCACCTCTTAAACTGCCTTTTTATGACTGAATATATTGGTCATTTGTTTTTTTATTTTCCCAATCAGACTAGTTGACTAGGTGACCAGTGTTTCTTTGTATAATTGGAAGATACATGCTAAAAAGTATCCAGATGTGGTAACTTCAATTTTTTTACAAAACATTAATATGATTTTAAGAAAGCCAAACAATTATTTCTGAAATGTGATAAAAATTATTTGCTCCTTATCTGACAGCTATGTGCACCAAGTTGTGCTCAGTGAGCCAGTTTTACAGCTAGTTGTAAACTTTGTCATATAGGGGTTTATAATGGAAACTGCAATTCTGCCTTCACCAATGCTGTGTAGACTACACTGCTGTAATATCAATTTGATTAGATGCTTTGTTAAATCAGTTATTCCTGGTAACAGAAGCAAAGGGCATGTGGTGTTTTAGCATCACACGTACTGCTTTTATCTGGGATACTTGGCAGGTGAATATTTGAAGGGGAGAACTAGAAGTAGAGTCTCTAAGCTGTTTCAATTCCCTCCTTGCAGCATGGGTTTGTGAAGCGATTTATTCAAGCTGCTGCCTATAGACCATATATCACCTTCCTGGTTGGCTTTGTTGGCACCTTGTCACATTCTTGTGGGCTTGAGGAATTCATTGTTCTTGTTTGAACTGATAAGAACAAAAAAGGATTTTCTGCCGAGACCTTGGGAAAGGCAGAGGGGGAGGAATGTTGACATGAAACAGCAGGGCTGCACTTTCCCAAGCCTTGAAGCAGCCTGCATTCTTCCCTAGCTGGGGAGCCCGGGTTGAGGTGTGATAAGCACTGATTTCCTTGCTGCTGCTGCCCAAAAGCATGGCCCCGGGGTTGGATCACTTCAAAATAAGTCTCTCATAGGGCAAGAGATCACAATTGCCAGGATGAGTGTGAAGCATAGTGTTACTTAATTTGAGCCAGTCCTCCAAAATTCACCTTGCTCTGTGTGTGCCTCTTGGGAAAGGTACCACTCTGATCCTTCTTCCTCCACTGTGTCTTTGAATGCTCAACTTAGGAAGGTAGCCTAAAGTTCTTGGTTCCAGAACCACTCCTTGAAAGTGGAACATGTTATGGATACTGAGAGCATCACTTTGCTTCTTACAGGCTTGGTAACAAGTGCTGTCACAGACACAGCATCTCATCACTGTCCTGGGAGTCACTATCCTGAATGAAAACTCTATCTGAATTTTTCTGGTTTTTTGGGTTTTTTAATCCAGTTTCCTCAATATTATGAAAGAAATTTGTTTTCTTGCTTCTTCTGAAAGAACAAGAGGTCACCAAAAGGACTTGAGGCTTACAAAGATGTGCCAGTATGAATCATATTGGTACTGACGAGCGGTAAGCTACAAAAAGTACCAATTAAAACCAGAACTTTTGCTGGAGCAGACAACCATCTGTCCAAAGCTTTTTTTCCTGGTGTGTGCACAGAGGATTGTTTTGATTGTATTATGCCTTTCAGGTACCTGTGGAAAAGCGAACATTACCTCCCTAAGCTCTCTTGTTGAGAGGATATCAGAAAGCCCTAACAGAGGCTGTCCTTGAAATAATATCACATCTCTTTGAAATAATAATAACAAATAAATAAAAAATAATTCTTTACCTTTTCGGGGGGGCGGGGGGGGGGGGTCGGGGCGCAAACTTTAATTTCAGGACACTGATGACAAATAGAAAGGGTTTTTTCCATTTTTAGATTCAAACAGAAAGAAGGATGTTGGCTTCAAGGGGAGTATGTAAGATCAGTGTGTGGCGAAGGGTCTTTCCAATGAAGTCCTTAGTTTTTCCTTTCATGGTTATTTTTCTTACCATTTATGCTACTGATATGCTGATCTACAGGATGATCTGGAGTGATCCACAGATAAAACACATCACTTGGCAGTACAGCATAGGATGATGGAGAAAGCTGCTAAAGGAGCACCTCTTATAAGGAAAGGCTGAGCGAACTAGGCCTGTTCAGCCTCAAGAAGAGATGAGTGAGAGGGGACCTTAATCAATGTCTATATGTGTCTGAGGCAGGGGTGCCAGGAGGGTGGAGCCAGGCTCTTCTTGGTGGTGCCAGGCAATAGGAAAAGAGACAACAGGCAGAAACTGATGCACAGGAAGTTGCATCTGAATATGAGGAAGAACTTCTTTACTGTGCGGGTGACCACGCACTGGAACAGATTACTCAGAGAGGTTGTGGAGTCTCCCTCACTGGGAGTATTCAAGAACTGTGTGGGTGCAAGCCTGTGAAAGGTGCTCTAGGATGACCCTGCTTGAGCAGAGAGACCAGATGACCCACTGTGGGCTCTTCCAACCTGACCAATTCTGTAAATTCCAACCTGACCAATTCTGTAAATTCAGTGCAAATATTAAGGCTGAACTAGAAATGCTTTTCAAATCATACAATTTGTGTGATATACTGGATGTTCTGTGAGTTATTTTCATGTTAAGAGCAGATTTGTACCTACAGGTGCGACACAAAGCCAAAAGAGATGAATTATGATTTAAATCAGCTTCACACAAGGAGGTGACTCCCACTAAACTAGGTTTCCTGCTGAGCCAGGGCACTGTGGGGAGCACTGTCTTGAAAGCTGTGCAAGGAGTACAAGCACCCCCACCAATGCTGCTGTCCCAGGAGGGTGGGGGGGAGATGAGGCAGCAGCCAGGGAGGAGAGAGCAGGTTGATGTTGACAGGAGCGAAGGGACTGGTGAAATAATGAGGTGGCAGTGACAGAGAGCCGAGGAGATGTAATAGGCAAAAAAGCAATGGCAAGGTGTTCTGACTACAGGCAGGTTGGGAAGCATCTGTGTGCAATGTCAAACTTGCCTGCCCGGCTTCAAGTCTAGACAGTATACTTCATGTGCTTCAGTTTTCATCATGTGTAAAATAGGAATGGTAATTCCAATCTTTTGCTTTATGAAATATTTTGACATCTTTAAACGAAAAGCCAAACATTTATTTTATTAGCACATGGGACAGAGGAAAATCTTTCTACTTGGGAAAGCCCGCTTCTAGGGGTCCAGATCAGTTCCTTTGGAACTGGAACAGTTAAGGCCATCATCTACCTATTGCTCAGACCACAGGACTGAAATCTGTAACATTCAGTACCTTTCATTGCCTAAGAGGGGTTGATATTTTGACATTTTTATTACTGGTAGTGGCTATATAGAGAATATACACAGGATAACGTACACACAATGTGTAAATGGAGAAGTGCCAATACTCGTGGATGTGCCTGTGTATATGTGTAAGCCTATTTTTGTAATACGTGGAGCATCTTATATACAGGACAAAGACTTGGGACAAGCTTGTTGGGTTTGTTAAGTCAGTATTGGCAGGTCTAAAAACAAGTAGTTTTCGGCCTGCAAATCTTGCTTTGCCCATAACCTGAGCTGGTCATATCACAGTGCCTATGGCATTTCAAACACAGTTTGTAAGAGGTGCTATTCTCTTGGCAGCATAGTGTCTTGATATCACTTGAACAGGTGTGTGCACAGTTAGCAATGGTTGCCAGAGAGTATTCAATACTAATTTGAAGTAGGGTGTAGTTTGTGGTACAAATGCCCTTTGCACTGGGCTTACAATGCAAAATGCTGCAAGGATCACATCTCTCATCTCATGTCAGTATTTCTGCTGAAGTGAGGGCTGCTGGCTCAGGTTCTGCCTTTGCAGGTGTTCTTAATGATTCTTTTTTCAGATGACGCCACATTTTTGTCTCTTTCTCAAAGTCTAGCTCCTCTGACAGTCCCATTGGCAAGCTTGCCAGCTTTGAGCTTTGCCTTTTCTCTGGAGGCTGCCCCGCTTTCCAAGACTGAGCTCACTGACAGTGTATCACTGCTCTCTGCTGGAGAAGCACTGAGCTGGACCAGGTCTCTCTGGGTCTCCAGCTGTTTGTCAGGAATGCAGGTGTGATGGCCAAACTGATAACCTCTGAGCCTTCAAGAGCAAACTTAATGTAGGGCTTATTCCTGTTCCCCCTACAGCACAATTTAGGGTCTCTTGTGCAGGCTGGAGACAAGGGTTTTCAGAAAAAAGTGAGAGAGATAAATAGGGTGATGCTGGGTGATTATAAACATCTGTGGTCACATGGACTTGCATCTTGGTAGTGCATGATAACAGACATTGGTGTCATTTTCACAGGTTTTTGCTCTAGCCTGGAGTATAATTGCCCATTGTATTTGCACTCATGTAATGATCCATCTGTACAACGTTTCTTCAGGTGGAGTGTCCAGTTAGGAGAGTGTTTCTCTGCTCAAGGGGCATAGCAAACCTGAGGTCCTAAGAGTTCATGTTGAAAGAGACCTGTTCCAGTCATCTTGATCAGATTTTGGTAGTTGCAGAAGTTATTCTGGCTGTTGCATTGAGTCATTTTTCAAAGACGCAGGCAAATGATCGGATCTTCCCCACAAAATGAGAATTATTTAAAATAATGTCTTGAGCCTCCCCTCCCCCATCATGTACATGCACACATGATATATCTTCTAATTTCATATACTTTTGTGGTTCTGGCATCTTTTTTTCTTGAAAACAACTCAAACATAAATCATAAAAAGGCAGCTTTACAACAGCTTTAAAGTGCTATTATATTCTGCAGCATTCCAAGTGAATTATTGCTGTGCTGTCAAAGAAAACAAAAACATTTGGGAAGGACTGTTTATTTTACAGTGGTTGACCAAAAGTATGCAAGTGGTTATAAAAAATGTAGACAGCTAACAATGGGAGGTGCCATTGCTGATTCTGTAACCCATTCACAAACCTTTGACACTGACTTTAGATCATTAGAGATAGAGCTAGGCACTTCCCACAGGAAAACACACACACTTCCAAATCACTCAAGTTACAAACAAAACACGCCATTCTCCCCTCCCTCAGTCCACCCAGGTCCTTCTTCCCCACCCACCTACATAGCCAAGTAAAAAGCATGAGATTTCTAATGTAGTGTGGCCTTTTCAGCCAACTGTTCTTTGAACTGGTTTCCATTATGACAGGATAGTAGTAGAGATATGTATTTAAATTTGACTTGTCTTTCAGAGAAACCTTTTTATTTAGGTGGTACCACTTTTGGTGCTATAGGGTACTGGTTCCTATGATTAGACTTGCTGTGTATTGAGGTCCCCATCAAAAATTGTCGCCTGCAAGTTGAAGGTAAGTTTGAGTCTGTAAGCTAATGTGCTTTTTGTTAGAAATAAGGCATTTGGTTCTGTTCTGCTCATCCTAGGAAGTGAGTAGTAGAACAGAAAACAGCCCAGAGGGTGACCAAGGAGGCTGCCATATGGGTGGCTGCTCCATGATAAATGACTGAGTAAGCTGGGACTCTTCAGCCTGGAAGAGAGATGACTTTAGAAGAGTCTACAAAGTCATGAGAGGCATGGCAGAGAGTTGGTAAGTCCGACGGTGGATTTGGATGGGAAAGGGGGACTCCATTCCCAGGGGTTACTCAGTCCCGGGGTTCCGGAGGGGAGAG
>JAWWES010000041.1:32867947-32917566 GCA_035583135.1 Lophotriccus pileatus
AGCAAAAACTGTAAAAAGCCATGTTGAAACATGTTTAAAACAATAGTTTTTCATTTACTGCAGGTTTACTGCGACAGGTAAGGATTGACTCTTGACTAGTTTTTCTGACACTGGAGTGAGTGGTATCAAATAAAATCAGCAGTAGCCTGTTTCAGGATAAGCGGAGATGGTTCTTCACACTGCAGGTTGTAGATAAGTGGAACTGCTTGCCAAAGGGCATTGGATACTAACATTTCATGAGAGTTCAAGCAAAGGCTAGAGAAATTCATGGGAGGAGAAACTCATGAGATCCTTTGAGGGTTACTAAACATAAACAGACCACATGTTCCTGAGGAGCTCCCACAACCTAAAGTAACTAAAGGCTTGAAGAGTATCAGGGCCTTATCCTTTCTCTGCGTGGCCTTTTTCTAGGCATATGTTTACAGAAAAAGAACACAGAACACAGTAATACACATGGTCATAATGATAATAACAATCATAATCATAATTTATGAAAAAAAAAAACGGTGAGTACTTATTGCAAAGTGCTAAAAAGTTCAGCCTTGGTCTGCATCAGTTTTTAGTTGCCAATATCCTGCAGGACACGAAAAAAAGAAAATAGAAGAAAGAAAACTGTTAGAATTTTATTGTCCACCCACTGCCCTGCTCTGTACATGCTGAAACATGCACAAGTTCCATGCAGTTGTTAATGAAGGTCTGTTAATGAAGGTCTGTTAATGAAGAAAGAATGTGAATCCCAGTGAACATGCCTTTCATAAACGTGCCAGGATTACTGTGTCACTGCTGTTGACACATTTCCTTTCCCTGTAGGTGCACACCCTTTCCCATGTGTTCCTGCAGTGCATGTGATTGTCTGAGTAGTCCTCCAGTTATGTGGAATTTCATTTGAAAATCGAGATGGGGAGTGTCTGTGAGCTGACTAGTAGCTGATCAGTCCTTTTGCCTTCTATTTACTACCCTAGTACATCAACAGTGTCAAAGAATGTACAATACATAATTAAAGCTATCTTTCCTGACCAGAGGAAAATAATCGTCCAAAAGCCTGCTGCTGTTTGCCAAAAGGAATTTTAGTCAATGGGAGAGAGAGAGATGTTTGGTCTTTTTGCTGCTTATATTAGAATCCTGCACTGCTATTTCTATCTGTTTTGCCAGTTGGCATCTGTCCACCTTTTCTGTTCATGCTCAAACAGCCAGGAACAGTATGGCAGGAGAGGAAGCCCCTTCTCATATGTTGCTGACTGAACTGCCAATGCTTATGTTTGTAGCAGATCCACCAATAAAAGAAAGCAACTCCATCACATCAGCTGTGTGTGCTAACGATAGGTCCATTGAATAGTATTGGAGCAATACCCAAATTAAAACAAACAAATACCCAAACTAAACAAAACAAAAACAGACAAACAAGCCAATCAAACCAAAACAAAAAAGCACCAGAAGGGAAACCATGAGACACTTACTGCTCAAGTTTAGGTGGAGATAAATGAACTTGATATGAACTGATCGAGTTGATTAGATGGTTTAATTGAGCTCTGGTAGAGCTGAAAATTAATTAGAAATCTCTTCTGACCAGGAAAAGGTAATAGCAGGTTACAGGCAGCCTGTAATGAGAGAATCTGAGTCACTAACTTGCATGTGCAGATGGGATAGACACTGGTGTGTCTCATGCCCAAGTTACAACCTCAACAGAAATACTTTTATGGGGACTGAATAATAGTTGGGAGAAGCAGAGGGGGTATGGAAGTAAGAAAAACAGCCAAGTAATTGAAAACATCCTCTAGAGAAGTAGCCTGAAAATGACATTTGGAATGCTGAATGTGAGCTGGCAATATGAATGCAATTCTTACTGAAAAGCTGTTTGTTGAGGTAGTCATCATTTTGGGACTGCTTGAATTGAAAGGATACACTTGCTGATAGAAACAGGTTTATCCTAACCTTTCCCCATGGGAACAATACCTACTGATGCTGGAGCTGAATTCTGCGCTTGTGTCTCACTGAAAAATAATCTTTCAGTTTTTCTTCCACGTACTTATTCTGAACTACCAGCTTACGTGATCACCATGGGAGTCAAGGTACACCCAAGGTGCTGTGCCCTGTGCTGACCTTAGTGAAACCACTGACTAGATTCAGCTCACAGACTCAAATCAATCTGTTATGTTTTCTAAAGCAACTTGCTTTGAGAATAATTGAAGGCAGTATTTCTAACATGAATAGTTTGATCTTGTTGTAGTCAGACACTTTTATTTCCAGAACTTATTGGTGCCTGCAAATACGGCTTTCTTCCATTAAGACAGAGGTAACAATGATATATTCAGCTTTCTGAAGATTGTAGAATAGGATGGATTAATGTAGCTAGGGAAAGTTAATAACAATTTGTTTTAAATGGATTAACCCACATTTTAAATGGCTTATTTTTCTTCTAAATTAGCTGGTATTTTTGCTCTCAGTCCTCTGGGCCTTTCATTGGGGAAGTACTTTTCACAAGAGTGAAAAAATGAATATCTTCTACATGTACCACATTTCTGATGTGTAGATCTTTTGGGCATTGTATAAATGACAATGCCATTGTTCTGTGTGGAACAGCAGAAAGTGAATTGGTGATATATTCTAATGCTTCATTCCGTGCCTGATAGATTTTGCTGTTTCTGTTTCCTAGAAGTGTGTTTCAGGAGTTTAAATTTTGTTATAAAGTACACACTATACTTTCCTCTTCCATGCAAGGAAAAGAATGTGTTTCGAAAAGTTTTATTCCTCAGCTGGGAGAAAAGATTATTGTGAAGGTGTTTCAGAAACTGACAGCACATTTACTCAAAGATTGACCTTTCTGCTATGTAGAGAGCCAGCAGTTTCTGCCTCGGCACCATAGTAAGGAATACTTTGAAAATGGAAAATCTAGTCAATGGATTGCTCATGGTGCAGAAAAAGAGCAAGAGTTGACCCTGGGCATTTCCTGTATTCTTGTTCATCATCTTTTTTCCACAAAGACAGTTGGAGCTGTGATTATTTCTGTGTGTTATTTCATAGAGAAAACTCACAAAAGGAGTGGAATCTAGGGTCGGTTTTGCTTGTTGGCTGATCTGCAGTAGCCAGCCACACATGTATGGTTAGTTTGCTGCAGATGGAGGGTAAATGGCATCACTTAAACTTGACTGTGCCTGCAGTTCCTGTTTTGAACTGACCCAGAGGCAGATGGCTGGTAGTAAAAACCTACCCTAGAAACGTTTGACAGGGAAAGTTTAAGATATGTGTGTGAGATTTAGGTATTAAATTTATTTTAAAAGATTAAAGTATGGGAAAAGGCTTAGAGAAAAAGGGATTGTTGGCATAGCTGCAATGTCTGTGGAAGGTGGGCATTCACTTCTGGGATGTCTGTCCCTGAGTCTGAGGTGTCTGGGTGTGGGAACGCTGCATATGCAGAACAAAACATTAGAGCTCAGAGATTCCAGAGTTTAATATCCGTTGGGGTGCTTTTCCTTCCTTGCTTTTATGGACAATGAGTGAACGTGGGAGAATAATATAAGTCTAGATTTATTGTGCATGTTTTAAGTCTTATATTCTTTATAGCACAAGGTAAGCTGTAAAAGTTCCAGGTTGCAGTTCTGTATAAATCAGTGCAGTGCCATCAGAGAGATGGAGACAGTGCTTCAGTATAAGTATAAAAAAAAAGTAAAGTTAGTTCAGTGTTATTGAACTAGAACCTTTTCACTACCTTAAGGCAAGTAAAAACATCCAAGATGAGTAAAGCTTTTCTTGTGGCCGAGCATTACTCTTGATAATTTTCAGTCATTTAGAAGGAAACTAGTAATCTGGAAGGCCAGGTAGAGATGCTTTCAGTTGTGCCTTAAAGAATGAACCTTTTGTGATCCTGAATCTCCAGTCTTGTTTATATGTCTAGTGTTCTGGGCTGTCACTGCCATTCTTTGCATGAATAGGAAATACTTTCTCTAAGGTGGGCATTGATTTTTGCAAAGGTAAATAATACCAGCACATTATTTGAAAAGCATCTGAAAGGCAGGATTATTTTGTCTGAAAGCCCTGCATTAAAGAGTATATGGATTTTCCATAGTTTTGTTTTTACCAGGAGTACTCACTGTATTCTTTGTGCTGTAGGCACTCAAAAGCAGCTAGCGGGTACATTCAGCTGATGATGATTTGCAAGTGCTATGCAGTACCTTTTTTTCTTTCAGGATTGTATTGTCAACCTGTAGTGGAGTTCCTGGATACCTTCTGCATAAAGTCAATGTCAGTAGCAAAGGCCCTAGAGAAGGGCACAGAACCTCTCATTCATCTCTGTAGCTGAGGTGAAAACCTTTGTCAGAGGCACAGGTTTGTGAACTTGGCTCTTAGGAGAGCTGGTGGCTCAGCAGCTCAGGTGAAGCCAAGAGCTGCTCTTGCATCCTGCTGAGGGTGCTTGCTGGTCTTGCAAGATACGCTCAGCCCTCACCTCATGTGCTTTTAATTGCAGCACACATCCCTTCTTTCACATTCTTCACCTGAAATCATGACCTTGGCACACAAAACAGAATTATGCACGATCCTCCTTTTGCAGTGAAATGATGTGACCTATGTGCTCACATTCCTCAAACTCCTCTCAGTTAATACCTTTCTTCCCACTCTCCCATTCACCATAGACTGGGCTCTGATGCTACAGTTTCAGAAGGCAGCCCACGATGGAGTTAGGCAGCCTCAGAGCTCTGCTGTGAAGGGGCTTCCGTTGCCCGGTTAAAAGCAGTGTCATACTGTTGGCTGAGGGATGGACAGGTGAAGAGTGTGTCTATGGGTGGGTAGGAGGGAGGATGTGGTGCTCAGCCACCTCACAGCGCTGTGCAGGCTGCAGTGTCCAGTCAGCCTCACACATCCCCCTTACCTTCTCTCTTTCTATTTCAACCTCCTTACTCCTTTTCTCCTTTGACTTACTCCACCACCTATTTAATTAACTACTCTCGTGATTACAGGTCTCTAACGCAGCGCTTGCTTGTGTCCTCAGAGGAAAAGGAAGGAAGAAGGGAGGGAGGAAGGGAGGGATGCCGGGTGAGCGGAGCCCCGTCTCTCCCACTGACACTCGCCTGCTGACACTCGCCCCAGGGTCTTGGCTAGGGAACAGCCACTATTGGCAGCAGTCTGGGAGGAACTTGCAGCGGTAGCAGAAGAAAAGAATTTGGCAGGGAGGTGAACCCACATGATTGTGATTCATCCTGCACTCTTGAAATGTGGCAGGAGCGGTAGGAAACGCTTCATGTGCCAGCACTGAGAGCAGAGACATTCATGTTCAAACATCACATTCTTTTTATAGTAAGGCATGTCTCATAGGAAAAATATTGAACTTGGCCTTCCAGGATGAAGAAAATAGGCCTAACTGTGATTTTACTGCTTGAGTCACTCACTTAATCAGTTACTGGTTGCATGTAGGAAGCCTTCTATTAGGCTGACTTGGAAAAATTGTTTTTCATTAATTATTAGTGACACTGAGCTGTTTTTCAGTTTGCTCAAAACTGCTTTCATTTGTAGTTCACCTTATGCAAAAACACTCCTAAGATACCATGATTCAGAAGGATAATCACCTTAATCCAGCCACTTGACATAACTGCCTTCAAGATAGGGCTCTAGTTTTTGTCACGAGTTAGAAGTTTGCTGAAAGGTTGCTGAACACAGTTCTACTGGAATTGTGGTGACTTTTGGGCCCAATTCTTCCACTTTTCCTCGTATAGGATACCCTCTTAGCCCTGGATTGCCTGTGTGTCCCATTCACATACCACATAGGAATAAAAGCAACAGAAGATGTCATTTAATATGCATGGAAGTGCAGGGTCGCAGTTTGAAGACTGTGTAACAAATCAGTTCCAGTACAGCTTAAAAAATTGTGGCTTTCCTTTTGTAGGCCACATTTTTGTGAAAATCCATCATAACAAGACCATCTCCTTAGCCTTATTTCATCCCAGCTCCTCTGTCCAGCAGGAGGTGGTTACAAACGCATATGTGGAAGTGCAGTTCAACTGAGGAACACTAGTCTGCACAGCCCCGCACACTCACAAGGCCCGCATTCGCTCAAAAGCTGATTGCTTCCCATGTGCCATAAATCTGCATCTGCATCCAGAAATGTAGAGGCCACAGCGTATGGAAGTTCCTCTTCCTCCCCGAGTGTGTTTATGACAGATTTATATTGATGGCAGCAGTGCACTACAGCCACAGACTTCTATTATATTCAGGCACTCCTAACTCAGTCTCTGTTTCCTGCTGAAGGTGAGACAAGGTCCTGTATGAATGAAGGGTGAAATTACAGCTGAACTTTCTAATTGCTGTTAGTACAGGAGAGCCTTTAAGAAATAGAGCAAGACCTTTTGTGTTTGGAGCTACCCCTGCCCTCCCTTTACCAGTTCACTTTATGTTAAGTTTACATTTTTCCCCCCTACAAAAAAACAGTAAATGTGTGCCTATATATATCTCTGTTTACAGAGGGCATTTGAAAGGAAGGTCAGAAGTGCTTTAATTCTTGAAAAAAGCCAGCCAGTTTCAGCTACCCAGAACTTTCAAAGTGTACACAAAACCACAAATGCTGGTAACTGTTATTTCAGGCCTCGGGCTTAGACATGATAAATTAACACTGTCCAGATTTCATTTTGGAAGCCGTGCCTACTCTTTCACAGACATTCATATCCTGATGAACTCCCGGGCGGCTCAGAGGGGCAATCACCACATCCTCTGGCTGACCTTGGCGGTGACTGCTTCCTCCTGCCTTCCATGCTGGGGCTGAGCTGCCAAGTCTGGGTGCGAACACTGACCACAGCTCTGAAAGCCAAGTAAATGTCAAGTTCAGCTCTTCCAGAGTATGCTAGGACCAGATACTTCTTCATATTATCCTCCTTTCCCCCTGCCCTCTCCCTGTTTACCTATGACAGAAGAGGAAGAAAAATCTGATGTTTACAGTGACGGTTTCAGAGGTTCCTGGTGTGTTTTAGGAGCGGTACCGGTGTCTTTGGGGCTTTGAAGAACCTCATCATGAAGCTGCTCTGATAAACCACAGTCCTCTTTCTGGTCTTATACTGATTTGGCACTACTGTTTTTATTGGAATAATTCCTTCTCAATTCTAAGTCTAAACTGGGAACCAGGGAGCAATGCTGAACAGTAACCAGTAAGAGGCAGCGACATCTTGCCCCTTCCTCTCTCCTCTATAAATATTTTTGCTTCTTACCTTTGTTGGACAAACATCCTTTTTATTTAGCTTGTTGTTGTGGGCTCTGGCTGCTTTGCCAGGAGACTGGAGGAGAAGAATGGACACGAGCAGTACCTAATTCCTTGAAAGAGACTATCAAAGAAACTGAACAAGCCCCAGAAATCGTGGGGTGCCTCCAGGATATCTTTCCACTTCTCTTTTCATCTGTACCAGCCTCTGAATCTAGGCTGGTCAGTTATTTCTTGCTTCAATCCTTGTTTCACTACAGGATTTAATGGCTTTAGACTTGACGGTTGCTTGCAGTCGTAAATAACTCCACCTTTGATTAAAAGGAGAGTTCAAAATCTTCTGAACTGCATCCCCTCTTTAAACAAACAGTCTTTATTTTTTCTTTAGAGCAGAAATCACTGGTCTGTTACTGTGTGTGTTTGCCGTGATTCACCCATCAGCCACCTCAGACGGGGTGTTTTCACACTGTTCCTGTCCAAGCCTCTGTGTCACCTGTTGTGCCAGAGGTTGTACTTCTGGCTGAGCTGGGACATCAAATTGGCCAAGGTGTCTGCACAGGTTTAACACAGATTTTTTGGGCTGATATACTATTGCCAACATCTGTCTGTGCCTCTAGTTTCCTAAGATATCTTTAAATGCCTGGGTGTATGTGCCTCTTCTCAAAGACACAGAGGAAGTTTGTGGTAGAGAAAGAACTTCTTCTCCTTGGGGGAGGGACCCTGATGATGCACAACAGCGGGTAAACCACTGTGTCATTCCGGGACATTTTTGAAGGGAGCTCAAAACAAAATGGAGCATGTGTGAGGTGATGTCACCCTGGCTTTGGAGGAAGAGCCCAGAGTTTCACTCTGCTGTGGGGCAGTGTGACAAGTTAGGCTTCCAGAGACAGTCATTTACCCTGCTAGCCTGGATGTAATGGATTATGGCTGAAATTGTTATGGTCCATTTGGTGGAAAACAAACAATCAAATAAACAGGCAAATAGATTTGTAGTTTTAGGAGGCTACTTTAAAATGTCAGCCATCTGCTAGGCAGAGGCTCAATAAATCAAGGTTGCATGAGAAGGTTAGTGCGCGCACATGTGTGCTTGTGTTCTACAGGCTTCGCATACTTCTCCAATGACCAGTTTTCTCAGTTGATACTTGTTTTGCAGAAGATGCTCCTAGGATTTATGCAACTGATGGCAATTAAAGAGCTATGCTGGAGAGACTAGGTCTCAATCTGTTTCTTTTTTCACTATAGCCAACTGCCTAATCTTGGAAGATGTTGAATATCTGCACTTGCCATTGCATTTAGTGGGCACTGTAGGTGTTGTATATCTTTGTTGGAGGAATAATGTATCTTCAGATCTGTCGTTTCGCTCAGTGTCTGCATTAAGTGTGGGCCCAGGGGGGATGCGGGGCCAGATCTTCCAGCGTGTCCACCTTAATGCCATTTTTGGTATCTTATTCTCAAGGGAATCCCATTGAAGAGAACAGGTCAGCATGAATGAGGATGAGAGACTCCAGCTCTCCCTTTCCTATGAGAGAAGGAGATACTATACCAAGTTTTGCAGTCAGTTACAGGGGCAGTGCTCCCACTGATGCTGAGGTAAGCTAGAGCTCCCTAACCAGCTCCCTCAGGGGAATATTCAGGAGAAAGCAGAACCTAGGTCTTAGCAGAAAGCTTCAGTTGCTTTCATTTATTAAAAAACAAAGGAGAAGAGCTCTTGTAACATTACTGCTTTTTTTCCCCACACAACTGCAGAACGAGGTGGTGCTCTGCACAACCCAGCTTTGTTTATACACCCAGCCCTTTATGCCTTCGGTGCCACTGTGGTGCTGTATGGACGTAAACACACTTGGACCAGTAAAAGACCCATTACAACAAAGAGGAAAATGAAGAGCATTTGTAGAGATATAGAGGAAACACCTTTGCAAACAGTTCATGCTAATTTTGTAAAACATTTGAGTATCACCCTCCAAAGTTGCAAATAATATTTTTATTATGTTTCAGATGCACGCACACAAGCAGATGCAGCGTATGCCCACATACACAGCCCACTTTCAACTGAATGAATATTCCTTCACTCCATCATTACTGCAAATTCCTTAATGTGGGATATAAAATAAAAGTAATTAACAATGTTTGTGAGGAAGCATATTGTGTTTAAGTGCACATTGTAAACAAAAAAAGGCATTAAGATTGTTCAGAGCTTAGGAAGTGAGGAGGGAGGAAATCGTGTTTGTTGAATATGTTTATGTGAAGATTACATGCAGTTTATGCAAATTAAAATTTCAGAAGCAGGATAAGGTTTTCTAAATCAGCCATAAAATTTGTATCTGATTTTTCACACCAAAGAAATAACAAAAAATGGTTTTATTTTCTCTGGAGGAGAATAGACTGAAGGAGGCATAGGGCCAAATTCTGATCTCACTTTCACTGGTGTTCAGTGAAATTGTTGGAAATATGCTGGATTTACAGTGATGTAAGTGAGATTAGAGCCTTGCCTGTGGCAGACAGAATGTCATCTCTGTACATCTAGTATGGTTCGGGGCTATTTTAGTACAAAAACTTTGTTGCTGTAATGTAGTTGAAAAGGTCATGGTGAGCAAATACAGACAAACATTATATAATAACTTACAGCTTTAATATAATTTTGCTGATATTTGGCTGAGTTTTTTGGATCTCTGTATAATTTTTCTGGTATAAATGTGTTTCTCATGAACAAGTTATTAACTTAAGAGAAGTAAAAAGCATCCACCGTGTGAATCTGAAATGAATCAACACCCATATGTCAAGTCCCTTTCAGCTGCTAAGTGAATGCTTGTCTTGTCCGATCTTGTGGGTTTAATTTCTGCCAGGATGTGTTTATACTCTTAAAATGAATCTATCCAGGCAAATCTTTCATTCTGCAGAACAATCTTAGCTGCCCCTGCATAGCTCATAGGTGATGCATATTCATTTGGCATTAAAAAATGAATCAGAGATGAGATGTCCAGGTACCTTCTCCACTGACTGTAGGCCCATTCTGGTGTTTGGGTGCATTTCTTCTATTTTATGGGCTAAATCTGACGTCAAATTTTATACTGCTGTAAGGCAGCAGAGATCCTTTTATTTCAGTGGATCTGTAGCAATTTGCACTGGCTGAGAACTGGGCCCCTAAAAGCTTGTGTCAACAGAAGATTTAACTGGGGGAAAAGCAGTAGAAAAAACTAACTGAAGCTGTTGCTGTCGGGAGACATTTGTATTATGAAAACTTGAAGCAGTAGTGTTTTGAGTATAGCCTGTTTGGTCATCCCAAACAGAATGAGTACAGTTGGGAAAGGGGGGAGGTGTGAATGTTTCAAGGAGGTCTTTGAACAGTTTCTTCAAATGTTCACTGCATCTAAGATCCCATTTTTTTGTGTGCCTTTATTTGCTCCAGAATACCGCCAACAAAGGAGGGCCTGTCCTCCCAGGAATTTTCTGCATTCCTCTCTGGAGTAGGCATTTTTCTCAGCTACAAAGGGCCTTTGGCAAATTCCCTCTAATCATTGGATTTACCCTGGGCTCTGATAGGTGCCATTCATGAACTTGGTCTGCCGTTTGATGGGGCTGAAGCATTAATGGGATCTTTTCATGATAAACAAAACAGAGTAGCATTACGAGAAGAATCACAAAGCTGCTCTTGTAGGGCAGTGCAGTTCTTTCTGCCTCCCATTCTCTCTCTGTTCCCCTCTGTTCTCCATTTTCCTTTCGTTTTTTTCTTATCATTTACTTGTTTTTATGAACATGCATTCTTTTTTGTCTCTGGGACCATCTTCCCAGCTCTGCTTACGTCAGGAGACAGTGGGTTAGCTCGCAGCATGTGCTTGCCCTGGGAGATGCAGTAAACCCATACAAACAGCTCAGCTTTAGCAGTTTTCTCTGAGGGTCTTATAGACCATCAGAGCAGAAACACCAATGGATCCTGAATCCCATCTTCATTCCCATGGGTTTCATTACCATCCATGGTTTTCACTTCCATCAACAACCAGTGTTCAAACAAGGAGAGGAGGGAAAAGAAGTTATAAAAGGACTCACCTTGGTATTGAAGTAAAAGCCAAAGTTGCCTCTGCTTTTGAAGTTTATTGGTAATGGTGACTTTGTATCTTTTAGACAACGTGTGTGCATGTTTTTCTCTCTAGTCACTGTTTAAAAGTGCTATATTGTCCTAGTAATGCGTGTGTTACGAAAAGCAATATTCTGAACTCACAGAGGTGACACAAAAGCTGTTGTATTTATAAAAAATTAGCTCAGCAACCAGAGATAAGGCAGAACTGCATCTTTGCTTTGAAGATGTTTCTGCTCATCTTTGTGGTGTGATGGGACCCAATAAAATGTAAACAACACATTGCTTTTTCTACTACTCCTCCTTTCTTTGAAACGTCTCACATGCCTTCTGATGAAACATCACAATAATGGCCTGGGGGATCAGTACAGCTCCTTTTGAGAAAAAAATTGCAATTTTTTTGGTTTTTAAACCCCTTTTATTTTAAAATTCTGAGTTAAAAAAACACTGTTTCCAACTGACAGTTTCAAACCAATTAATTTTCTTATGCACCACATACTTTGATAAATCGTCTGTATTTTAAGTCAACAATGAAATGTTCAAGTGAACATAAACAACTGGATTTGTTTCAGAATTTACTAAAGTCACCCAATCTTTTTCCAGAAAAAGAATTTTTTGCTGGAATTTTCATCTCCAAAATTAAAAAGAGAGAAGAATCAGACAGAAGGGAAATGAACTGAATTCCATGTGCTGTACATAACTTCTCAAATTTTCATCCTACTGAACAACACTGTGTTTGGAAAATGTTGGGGGGAAAACCCTGTGTGCTGCAAGTATGTTGGAGACCTCTTCTTAAACTTAGATCAACAGGCTAAAAGTGAAGTCATTGCAGTCTGTAACTTCTTTTTTTGGTACTGTGGAGACCCTCCTCGTTTTTCAGATAAAAGCCTTAACCTTAAGCACCTGATGGGATTGTTTGGTTTGGAGGAAACGTAAAAGATTTGCTGTAATTTGGCCCAGTGGTAGCTCTTTTGGAGAAATCTCTCTAAATCTTCCCTTGTTCTTTCATCTGTTCATCTTGTTATCCATCTATCCACCTTGATCTCATTGCAAAACCATCAGAGAAGGCAAGGCTTTTCTGATGTACTTGGGAGACAAGAAAGCTGCCTGAGCTGACAATCACAGGAATGGAAATGCCCCATAGACCCATCAGTGAGAATGACTGTGGTGCTGTGTAAGCTAGCCAGGCTGGCCGGCCTGGACATGATGGACACCTGGTGGGATGCCTGCCTGGGTCATGCCCCAGCCAGGACCTGTTGGGTGTGTTTCACCAGCTTCCAAGTGCTGTGTTTCAAATGGGACACACCTGACAGTGTGCGCTTGTGGAAATTTGGCGGCTACAGAGAAGTGGGGGAGTACAAAAGGGACTCAAGGCACTGGCTTGACAAAAATTCAGTCTCCTTAACTTTAAGGAGACAGAAGATATGAATGACCTCAAGGCCCCAGAGCCCCTCAACTCTTCCATATCAGCTTCCAAAACTGAAGTGCTGGATGTTTTATTAACAGTCACTGTAACTATGAACACTTACTTGGCACCCGTCACTGTGGTGTCCAAGGACCTTCATGCATTTTTTTGAATTAATTAAACATATTAGAGAGTTTAACGCCCAGGTGGGAAATTCAGACCTGGGCCATGTGGACTCAGATTTGCGTGGTTTGACTGGGACACATGATTAAAGGATGCTAGTCGTCATTCCAGTCATGCGCTGACAATGTTATTTTGTATTTGTTCTTTTTTTAAATTCACCTTCCGAAACACTCGTTGGTAAAAATACCATAGGGATAATGAAATACTGTGAAAGCAACTTTATGTTCAAAATGACATATTTCATGGCTCTTCAGAATATTTTGAATGGCATAGATATGAGAGGTACCTTTAAATAATGGAGTCTTTTTTTCAAAGTCTATTGGTAAAAATTAGTTTTGCTGTCCTCAGAGAACTAGTGCTATGAAATGCTAGTCATAGTTTAATTGTGATTCAGTATGTTAATTCCATGTGACAGTCTAAAGGTTTTTGAAGTCTAATTCTTGATTGTGTCTATCTGGTTTTTTATAGCACTGAACTTTAAGAGATAGGCCTGCAGGTAAATGTAGTCACGAGGTCACAGTTAACAGTGATTGAAGGTGAAGTCCTTCTAACGTTCACTTGGAGACTAGAGTCATGAAGGGGTCACTCCAGAGGTTAGTCTCCAGCCACAAGCTCACATTTTCTGCAGATCTATTTCCCATGTATTTGACTGAAAAAGGGTAAGAATAACTGTTTGAAAACTGGTGACTCAAGTAAAATGCTATCCCTTCCATCAAGTATGGGAAATACTGGCACGAGGAGGAGGAAGGCTGTGCTTCCCTGTGCCACTTGGCCTCCTTGAATGCACTGAAAAAACGATATTGGACTGCTGCCCCTGCTGGATGGAGTGAACTAGCAGATGAGGGTCTGCTGAGGGTCTTCTTCATAGACATACCCTTGAGTGGCCTGATTCCTCCAGGAAAAAAAAAACTTGGAGAATATATGCTCTGTGTGGAAGATAAGACTTGTATTAGGGAAAACCTGACGTTATAGAAAGAGCACAATGACAGTTGTCTCCTTAGATCCCAGTGATGCAAATGGGTTGAGGTCTTCTTCAAGAGAGGAACAGATGACAGCATACATAAGTGTTTGTTTTGGACTTCATTCCAGGTTCATTACTTCCCTGCTGCCTGCAGCTACTGTGCAGCTGGGCTGTGAGCAACCATGTCCCACCGTTGCTGTGAGTTCCCAGCACCACCTTTTCTCTTCCTCTCCATTGTCGAGGTGTAGTTCATGAGAACTATATGTGAGGAGATATGTCCTCTCTGTGTTATGCACAGGGCTGTGATTACAACTACAGCAAGATTTGAGATGGCACTAGTGTGAGTTTCAGCTTCGGTAAGAGTTGACTGGAACTGGTTTGGAATTTTTTTAGGATTTTTTTTTCATCCAAAACCAGTAAATTGTTTAATCAAAGATTCCTAAGAGGAAGGGTCCATTTCAATAAATTTCCCATTTCAGTTAAAACCAGTTGATTGTGTTGGTGTTTTTGTTCCATGGGCCTTTTTTGATTGTTTAAAGGACTTTCTAGCTTTTCTTCCTCAATACTTGAAATATCAGTATCATCAAACAACTGCCACTTCTCTGACCCTTAGCATGACATTTGTCAGATTGTAAGGTAAAGTCACTTTGGTTTCATGTCAGTGGCTCACCCTCTGTCTGGGCTTGTATGGAGGAATTAGAGCTGTAGCTGGAAAGCAGAATGTGCTTTGATTGATAGCACCATGGTCTCTTTTAACTTCAGAAGCTGTCTTTTCAGCCCCAGCAGCTTGGCCGGCAAACCAGTCTGGTGGCCAGAGAAGAGCCATGATATTGTTACCATCATGGTGGCTGTTGTAGATCATGTACCTTGTGCAAAAATCATATAATCTGTTTTAGTGTAGAGAGGGAAACACAGTCTGAAAAGTCCTCACAAAGAGAGGAAAATGCTCTTCTTGTGCTAAATTCTGCACAAGATCTTCCAGAAAGATAGCATAGCCTCTTGTACAGAGTTACAATAACCTCATAAAGCTGATAGGAAGTTGGTTCTTCCCTTGTGCCAGAACACCAGAACTTGGCTCACTCACCCTTTGTATTTTCGGTTCCCACATGCACGTGAAGTATACATTTTGAGGAAAGAAGGCAATTGGTCATGGGAACAGCTTGCTTAGGGGATGTGGTGAATTCTTCAAGACTTGCAGTCTTTAAATCACAATTGGATGTTTTTCTAAAAGATACACATTACTTCACCCTGAAATGATGATGTTGATGCAAGAATTGCTGGGCAGAGCTCTAAGGCTTGTGTTGTGGAGGACGTCAGACTAGGTGATGGCACCTTCTGATCTTACTGGTGTATTTGGGGCTTTGTTAATTACTACGACCTGAATACTGTGCCTCAGTTCAGCGTTTTATTCAGTTTGGCGTTACCATAAAGACAATTCACATTGTTGTAGCAGTAGAAATTATCTGAAAGCAAAGCTTCACCCTTTCCAGAGCTGTGTGCTGGCAAGAACTAATTGCCTAGATGGTACAGAGTAGGTGAGGTCAGTGGAGGAAAGAGGATAAGTTGTCCTAGCTGCCCATTGCCAGTGGAGGACCCCGCATAACCGGGTGCTGTCTGTGAGCGCTTCCTAATCTGCTCCGAGCAAAATCACTGGGATTAGTTCAGTCAGTTTAAATGGTTGATCTGAGCAAGCCTGGCCACTTTTGTCTGAAGGGATGGGAAGGCTTGCCACAATACATGCTGATGGCAGAGCTGTGCGGCAGCTCAAGTTCTCAGCCAGCAGTGGTGTTGTCCTCGTGTCAGAAAAGCATGCCTATCTTCAGGTTCAAATCTAGCTCTCACTTTCCCTCTCCACTGGTCAGTTCCCACCTTGGAGACTGTCTCATCAGGAAAAGGTGATTAGGCTTCTTATATTGCATATCTAGTTACCCTGTGGCATGAGGCCTTTTGTTGCCATATTTGGATTCGCTCATCCCCTACCTGAATTCCACTGTAGTTATCTTGACTGCACCTCTACCATATTGAGCCTGGGTTACAGGCACATCCTTTGGAGAAGGATTTGTTCTATTTACTCATCTAGGAAGCAGAAGTTCATATCCTGTGAGTTGTACTGGCCTTGTTTTTCGTGCTCATTTCTGGCATTACTCTACCACTACTACAAAAATCTGTTTATCAGCTCCCAGCAAGCAATAATTGCATTATCAGCGCTATCAAATTATCAGTGAACCTATAAAGCAGGTCTTTTCATGAACCCCTATGCCTTACAGCCTCAGTGCTTGCAAAGCAGCACAGATGAAAGAGATTGCTGGGCCTGGCATCAGTACAGACTTGTGCTGAAACTGGCCTCATTTAGTGCAAGTTTATTACCTGTGGAATTTAAAAAGGATGTTCAGTCTAGCATGTCCGACTGGCAGGAAGCAAACCAAGGCTTGATTTTTAACTCTGTTTAAATCCAAATATTTTGTTTTACAGGAACTGCTAATTTTTGTTTAATCTTTTCAATAGCTACTGAGCCAAAGTCAGCTTTAGTCATAACCTCACTAAGGAGGCTGAGGTCTTACGTAGCCAGCGGTGATATTCTAGGTTTAAAGGAATGTACTCTGGTCAAATGAAGAGGGAATCGGGTCTAGCATTGGTAGTTTCTGTTGATTTGAAGAGGATTTGAAGAGGAAGTTTACAGACAGTTATTAACAAAGGAAGCCTGAAGATTCAGTGTGGTTTATGGGCCTGCAGTACTTGTCAGATGCCTTGAAAAATAAGGATGTAGATGTCAAATGCCACTAATTCACTTTTTAATTCACTCTTCATTCTCCTTTAGTTTCTATAGCTACTTTTGATACTTTGATGTAAATAAATGACCTACAAGCAGGATGATGCCCCCACAGACACCTCATATGGCCCCCACAGACCATTCTCTAGCTATAGGCCATTTGGGAGCTGCAGAGTTGACAGGGTTTGAACCCTGGGAGTGCAACAATGTACTGGTGCCGAGACTATTTGTGAGCAGACAAGTCTGATGGTTTAAAATGTGCTAACCTCCTCTTTGCTTAGGTGATGAGAAAATAAAAGCAGGGCACTCAGGGGTCCAAGTCAGTGAATGGAATCCATGGACCTACAGGCTTTATTGAAAGCCAAAATGTGTAGGGATTGAGAATGATACGGGTTTCAGGAGTAGAAGCACACAGAGCTCTGTTACAGCAGAGTATAAAACTTTTTTAGCTACTGACAAGGCTGTTTCTGTTGAAATATTATCAGAAAATTGTGTTTCAGGTGAAAAATTTTGAGCTGAAAGTACTTGCTTATTTCAGAAGATATTTTCTTCATAGAAACCCCCTAAATGTAACATTATAGAGTCCATGGCAAACCATTTTAGAGTTCCATGACCAGTTTTCGTATGAAAAGGTGACGTTGTCTCTCCTTCAAGTGTGTCTATGGAGGTATGTATGGAGCAAGGGGAGGTAGCAGAGGTGCATGTGGATTTTCCAGCTTGACTGAATTGTCCAAGACCTGAATGGAATCCAAATAGTTCAGAGATGTACCAAGATATATGACATGAACCCATTCACAAGCTTGAGGCAGAGGGGAGGAAGAAGGTACTCACAGAGATAACACGCTCATGTGAACCTTGCAGGCCAACTGTTGAACTGGTGTAAATTGGTCTGGCTCCAGTGACCTGGAGCTATGTGAAGTATGCATTAGGGGGTCGGATGCATTCAAGCGGATCTTGCTTTGTTTGCATTCATTCAGAAATTGTGCCAGTGTACAAAGCCTGACATGAGCATATATTTTAGAATTTAAAAATATAAATCTGGCTGATTTTGAATCAGTATTTTTCTTGCTTTGTGTTAGTTATTTATGACACTGGAAAGTACAAATTAGCCTGGATCCCAAGGAACTGTTTGATCTAAAATAAGGAAAATTCCTTTAAAGGGGAAATGTTTAAGGGGCTGATTGTTATTTATTTTATTTAGCATATAAGGCTTATTTGGATTTGTGTCCTGCCTATAATTCTGTGTTTGGAGCAGTGCTGATGGAAAAATGGTATTCAGAATTTATGAAAGGTGATACTGTGTCAACAGGTAGGCAGTGGGTTAGGACATGTGACAGTAATCTTCCATGGCATTCAGAGCATTCAGACCATATGCTTTAAACCATCAGTAAAATACATGTCAGAACCACTTCCTCTCCATGGTCCCCTCCTGAGGACCAAGTGGAAACCAAGGAGGGGAACTGGGCACTGCTTTGCAGCCCTCAGCATGGGGGTGCTCTCTAGAATGGAAATGGGCTGGAGAGGGGCAGAGGGGAACTGCATCATCTTCTCTCGAATGAATGAATGAATGAAGTTCAAACGTGTAAGGGGTTGAATTTGAGATTAGCTCAGTTGGTTAAAACTTGGTGCTAATAACGCCAAGGTCATGGGTTCAATCCCCTGTATGGGCCAGTCACTTAAGAGCTGGACTTGATGATCCTTGTGAGTCCTTTCCAACTCAGAATATTCCGTGATTCTGTGAATGGACAAGGTGGCAGCTGTGTGGTGGTGTTAGCAGGAGCTGGTGGACTGATGTGAGGTTTGCTTGTGAATATTCACTGTCTGTTTTTTGGATTGTCTTGTTGCAGCAAAGTCATCCAATAAATTGTGGAAGCATGGCCATTGGCTGTTGTTTCTAATCCTGCTTTTCTGCCCTGTCCTGGTTTTCATCTGTAGATTGTGAGAGCCTTTTAACATGTATAGTTTAACATGTGTAGTTTACAGAGGGAATAAAGGCTAAAGAAAGTTAAAAAAATATTTTTATCTTCGGAGGCTAGCGGTGTAGAAAGATTATTTTTCAACTCAGTTAAAGCTCATTGTCAAGACATCCCATCTCTACCCACAGCTTCTGCTCAGTGAATGCAGGGGTCACAGGTACAAACTCAAGAGAATAGTTTGGGATCAGTTTGGAGAACACATACAACCTGGGGGATCGTGGGAAAACCCCTTTGAACCTCTTTGGCTCAGTCTGGAAAACTGAAAGTTCAGACAAGAGGAAGTACCTCAAACCACAAATAAACTGTTCTATCCATTTGAAGGTAATGGGCCAAAACCTGGTATTTTTACTCAGGCAGAACTCTCACTAAACTTGTTGGGCAGTTTGCCTGAGAAAGGGCATCAGATCTCTCTCTGGAGTTATATTTTAGGACCGGCATTTCTGAACCTTCCATCGGTAGTGCTCATCTGCCTAAAAAACAGACTGCTTGGTAAGGGAGCAACAGCCGAGACCGGTGTGGAGACTGTAAAATCGTTTATATTCTGTATTAATATTGATTTAGCAATCATAATAAGTTTTAAAATTAAACATTTTTCTGTTTAAATATTAAACATTGGCATTTCTCCTCATTTTGACTTTTAAATAAGCCCTGAAGGTGACCCTTGGCTGGTTTGCAGTCATTTCTTGCCATCTCTCCTAGGTAACATTTTAGTAGCACAAAAGCTTCCAGGCAGAAGAGGGTACCAAACAGCTAATTGTAATTGTTGAGAGGTGTTCCTTGCCATTCAAACTTTCGACTGGCAGCCCAGGTCATCCAATGTGTCACACAGATTGATATTTCTGAATTCAGCACAGCGTGGAGGGGAGTAACCCACTCAGGCCTCCTTGGAAGTTCAGTGACATCTTCCTTAATTGAGTAAGAAATGACTCAGCATTTTATGAGCATTTCTGAACACAATCATAAGTTTATGAGTATGATGTTTTAAAAGACAGCCCATATGCAAGCTAACCTCTAAGTCAGTGGCAGCTCTCAGCTCTCTTCTGCCAGAAAGACCTCGCTGAATCTAAATACCTGGGCAGGACTCCCTGAAGGGAGCAAAATTCTAAGCTGGCTTGTGAGAGTCCTTTTATCTGGAAAAGGGAATGGTGACGTCATTCGTACAGCCAGCCAAAAAGAAAGTTCCCTTTAAACCAGCCAGTAACATTCACTGCGCTCCCTTAGCAGTCTCCAGTGCTGCAGCTTCAAATAGAGATATGTCTTGAAACACTGTCATACAAAAAATTGCTTCAAGGCATTCCTCCCAGCACTGAATTCTCTGGGATGTGTTCTCTCAGCTGAGAAGAGGCAAACTGTGCAAGAAAGTTCCCACAGTCACGCTTCCTCTTGAGCCATGGAGCAGGATTTGGACAGACCTCCACAAATAAAGCCATTTATAGAAATATTTCTGCCTTTAGTGCAGTTGCTGCATGCTCACCATTTGGTATGTTTCTGGGTGGCAGGGTGGTCTCCTTGGGAGAAACAATGGGCTGTTGTGAACAACCTTCTCCCCCCATTATTTCAAGCAGCACATGTTTCCTGACACGAGCATTAGGGGATGTAACATGCAGCCTCACCACTCACTGCCCCAGCCACAGCTCCTCAAAGCAGGTACTCTGCAATAAACTGCAAGGCATGACTCTTCCCCACCAGTGTAAGCTTGGAAGGAGAAAACAACACAGGCAAAGATAAGTTTGAAGTGGTGGAAAGAAGGGTACTAAAGCTGAATGGACTCCATGTGGTATAGAAAATGCATCAGAAATGTGCAGGATTGCAGCCTCCCTCTAACAGGTCTTGTCCTTCCTGCTCAACCTCCTGACTTTGCTGAGAAGGCTAAAGCAATAAAATTGCTGGAGTTTGTATTGGTGTGTACCTCAAAATGCCCCTCCAGGGTAAAAAATGCTGAAGTTTATTTTGGGGATATTTCCTACAGCTGTTGTGAAGGGGGCAAGGATTGCAAGCATGTAACTGGGGGCAGCTTTCCTTCCACCTACCCATGATCTCAAAATACTGCATTCTCACAGTCAGTGAATAAAAGGGTAGATGGAAGACATCCAACTGCCTGCAGAAACCATGCTCAAGCATCCTGTATTGCTTCAGAGGAATAAATCCTCTGGCCGCATCTGCCGCCTCATTCTTCAGTGCTGTTTGCCAAGCAAGAAAGGATGCACTCAGACATCAGTCCTGCTGCAAAGGAGTGCTGGCCAAGCAGGAGTAGACTGATGAAACAGCTGAGTCACTCCCATATTCCTGTGGGGGTAACAGGGAGAGCTGCCTGTGAGGCACACATCTTTCAGCAGTGAGTTGTTTGTCTTTTCGCTCTTGATCGCTAATGACCATGAGAGACCAGCCAGGACATGCTTTCTCTCTCAGGCTTTCAGGGAACCAAAGATTTTTGGATAGTGAAATAAATGTTAAGTTGTCAGTCCAAAATAGTAACACTTTACAAAGTAGAAATGTAAATTTCCTGTGATATCGCTGAATAGCAGGTGGTATTTCCTGAGGTATTGTTTCTGACCTACAGGAGAACTGATATTATGAACTAAGGAAAATTATTATGATATCAAGCTTCATCGATTTAAGTAAAACAATGAGAGCATAGTAAACTGAGTAAAGTAACAAGGAAGAGAAGGCTTGGATTTTGTATGTTTGTTGCTGGGGATTTTTCTAATGCTGTAGGCAATGAATGTGGCTAAGAGCAGAAGCACTCCTTTTACAGAAAATGCAGCAGCAGAAAAGAAATAGGAGAAAATGTTTAACATTAAGTTCAATTGCTTTTGAGGGCATAAGCACATAATACGTAATAATTCATAGCATTAGTATTATTAAAAAAAATAGCTGGGTCACGAGTTAAATAATACTTGTATACGTCCAGCAAAGCAGACAAATGCTCACTGAAGCTTCTAATGTGGTCAGGAACAAACATGCCTGTGTTTCTGCTAACTAGATTTTTTCTTTGAAAATAGGACAATCTGTTGCTGTCAGTCAAAACTCACAATTTTGTTTCTGATTTCCTGTAAAGGAGATAAACTGTTAGGTTTGCTGGTCTACACTTCATATATCTCATTTGAGTGAAATCCATCTAACATTATCTTATGTACATAATACTGTTTCCTCGAGTGCATTCAAAACCAACACCTACCTAAAGCAAAGACAGATAACTGATTTTTAAATTGCTTCTGAACAGGCATTGCAGCATATTTCTACATTATATATAACTTTATAGCTGGAAGACATATATTATATATTGGCTCACCCTCCAAGATTTGTTTTCTTCAAGTGCCCATGGCTATCAGATTATACAGGCTAACTGAGAAACAAAGTAAATACCTCCAAAGACACCTAGCTGCTGTGCTGGGATTCCCTTTTATTTCTGATTCACTTAGGAAAAATACCTGTGCATGGTACTTAAGAAAGTTGTTTGTTGTTGGAGGTGTTGCTTTTCAGATGAGATGTAAAATCAAGGCCCTGACAACCTGTGGTCATGAGAGTTCTCATGGCACTGTTCAAAAGACTTGTGGTTTTGAGCCTGGTGTACTAGCTAAATTCCGCCTGGATAATTACATCCTTCCTCCCCTGCCACATACACTGGATACTCTGTTCTTCACCTCATCCCCCAACTCTATGTAACACTGTCTTGTGCTGTTAAAGCTGCTGCCAACCCTCATCCCAGAAATGGCTGCACTGCAGGGCAGAGTGAAACAGATCCCTTTAAGAAGTTCCCTTGTCACTTCAAGTGTGCAAATCACTTTAGGATCTGCAGAGATGAAAAGAATATTCAGATATAAGATTACATATTTAAATGTTGTGATTGCTTTTAGTTATATTTATTTCTAAACTTTTCATACAAGACTCCATGTTGAACTGAATAGTACAGGTATGACCCATCACACAGCATTACAGGACTCCCACTGATTGTCTGGTAATGAGAGAATTTTCAGTGTTCCATTTTTCTGTTCAAAATTTCAGTTCCAAATTTCAGTGTTCCATTTCCAAAGGAACACTGTGGTTTAAGGAATATGTGGTTGAGGAAAAGAAAACGAAAAAAAACCGCCTGAGTGATACCACTGAGGAGATACACAAACATGTTCATCATGGTGCTGTCCAGGCACTTTGCAAGTTTTTTCACTTGAAGTTTGCCCTTGTCTACTACTTACTGATAGATCAGGTTCAGGTTTTGATTAGTTCTGTAGAGTCATCAGGACTCAGTCTGCTTGTCTGTATCTGTGTTATTACAGGATGCTGTGAATGTATGACATGTTTTGCTCTTAAGGTCTCTGTAGTTCCTTGGCATCCCAAAGTTTTCAAGGAGCATAACTCCTGCACACTAAAGACACCAAGGCCATTGGCAGCCCTGTAGCTGGAGTGTATCATGGCTGAGACAAGCAGAAGAAAAGGGCACTCCCAGGTGTTACTGGCCAGTCCTGTAAGTCAAGGTGCAAAATTTTAAATGGATCAACTAACTGTTTTCTAGGGCAGGGCTGGTTAAACTAAAGCTCTTAGGCAGTTTTCTCGCTACCGAAATTATCAGCAGTGCAAAATTACCCTGAATACTCTTTTCTGAAGGCTCTTTTCTTTGTACTTTAGCTCCAAGGTTGTGTGGATTCTGCTTTCCACCCATATGATCTCATGTCTATCCGTTGGTCCAAGCACAGAATCATCATGTCATGGGATGGAAATGGGATGGCATGTCATTTCACATGGATGTGAAAGAGTTGTCTTCATATATTAAGTCATAGTTAGAGTTGAGCACAGAGCCGTTGAGTACCTCCATAAGGGACCATTCAACCTACCCCATCCCAAAAAGTTGGGCCCCATCACACTTAGAAGTAAGGAGAGGGAGGACAATGTTGCTTCTGAGAGCAATATGGAACTTACATTGATATTGGATGGGTTCTCTCTAAGGTGCAGAATGTTTATTAATAATATCCCGATGTAGAGATCTCATGCAAGTTCTGGCTTTCTTGTCAGTGAGGAAGCTCTTGTCTGGAACTGTGATAGTGCGTCTGAAAGACTCATGAAATCATCTGTTTCGAACATGCAAGCCAGTTTACAGTCAGCAAAACGTTTTGATGGAGAAGAAGAAAAAAAAAAAGAAAATACCCTCCTCCCCCAGTACGTGCAAAGTAAAGTAGAGCTAGACTGTATCACTTTCTTGACCTACGTTTGCTTAATTATGGAAGTAAAATCTATATTCAGTAATAAAAGACAATTCTACAATGCTGAATGAGGAAAATAACCAGAAATTGCCAAGGGCACGTGTCAGCAAGGGCCGGCAGGAATTAGAGTGAAAAAAGTGGCTGAAAAGGCCACACATTTATTATGTAAATGCATCTAAATTAGTCCCAAAGGCAGACGTTCCTGGGAGGTCGTAAAAGGCAAAGTGGCATGGGCAACTCCTTATCCCATCACTGTCTCTCACCCTTTTTAAGTGCTCTATAACAGTGAATGTCCTGGCTGTCCTGCTGCCAGTGCTGTTTAGCTAGAAAGCTGAAGCAGACCGATTCCTGCACAGATTGCTGTGCTGAGAGATGGCTGGAGTTCTTCTTCAGGAAAAGCACGTGCTCCTGCAGATTCTGTTATCATCAGCCTTGTGGGCGGGGTGGAATCCTCTGTTCTCCAAGGCAGTACAGTCTCAGGGCCTTCCTATTTCTCTCTTCCTTTTTGTGATATGAGAAGACAAAGAACTCCCATAAAGCCTACAAAGTGTATCTGACCCTAAAATCTACAAAACCCACTGGTACCTAAAAACAGTCTTAATAACCAAACTTCCCAAGTACTCTGTTTAAAACACCACAAAATCCTCAAAATATGCCAGTAACGCACACACTTTAAGAGCATAGAAAAAGCCAAAAGTATGGCAAAAATACAGCCATCTTGTGTGCTTTGGTGGACAAAAAGAAATAGGAACAGTGTATTTCTGTTTTTCCTCTCAGTTCCTTGCACATAATGGGCAGTGCAGAGACCTTGTTCTCATTTGTGTGTAAGCAGAGAAAGTGGTATGAGTTTGATCGCCCTCTTGCCTGCCATATCTTCTTGCCACTTTCATTCCTCCATCCTATCCCTTTGGATCTTTGCCTGAGACTGTGTGACCCAACCAAAACTTGCCAGCATTGTTCCCTGCTAGCCTAAGATTTCCAGAAGCGCCCAGGTGGACACACACTGGCCCAAGCAATACTGTTGTTTCCCCACCCCTCCTCCAAACGCTGTCCTTCCTTCACTGGTGGCCTCCTTGTGGGCCACGAGGTTTGCCTGGGAGAGCAGTGGGCTCACAGCAACCTGTGGTGTCCGTGGGTCTTGCATCAAGGCACACTCTTAAGGCTCCTTCCCAAGGGAAAGCCTTGCTTGAGGTTTGGCAGTCACAGCCACAGAATGTGGGGATGTTTAGGTGCCTGGGAGCCACTCCCAGCAGAAAGACCATGCTCCACGCCGTCACCCTTACCTGTTAATATCTAAAGTATCAGAGTATCCTTGGCCACATTGCTGTCAATGCTAAAATGATCATGCAGCTGCTGTTAAGCAGTCTGGTGCTGATCTCACTGAGGCACATTGTGTTCAGCTACGAATCAAGTTTCTGTCTACCCAGGGTACCTAATTCCCAGAAAAGGTATGCCTCTTTGTGCCAACTACAGCAGCATTTGGAGACCAGCTCTCCTCCTCCTTCTTTCATCCAGCAAGCTGCTTTCATCTCTTCTGCCATGACCACCTAGCCACAGATACTACCAACTGGTATATTTTTGGCATGTCCCAAATCACAGAGGTTCCAAGCACAATAAAATGTAACTAATTGGGAGATGGAAGCATTTACCTCTACCAGAGCAGACTCTGGAACTGGTTTGAACCAAGGGCAGAATTTAGCCAAGGACAAGATTTAGCTGGTTTTTTTGCAGCTTGAAAAATCAGGTTTTGTCTCTTCAGCAACAGAAGCAGCAAAATATGGAAGAGTTTTCAGGGAGTGAGATGAAATATCCATCAGTCCTATCCTCTGAAATAACCTGCATTTGGTAAAATGTTCACAAGCCCTGCCTAGCAACCCTAACATTTAAAAGCAGGCTACTTTCCAAGAGGCCGATGGAGCTCTGTGAGCAATGAAACCACTTTAAGCTGTACCAGGGAGCGGGTAGGGTGCTCCAGGCGCTGCATTCTTGATCTGGTATCAGGTTTCAATACTATTATGAAAAAATCTGCAGGAGATTTGCGTGCATACCTTACACACATACCTTTGACGTTCACATTGTTAGATCCAAGCAACAAGTAGGATCTTTAGGTCAGATATAGCTTCCAAAAGGGTATTAAGTAACTATAACTAGACAGTCAGGTAATTGTCCTGTAAAATTATGGCCACATTCTTCTCTCCTAGATTGGGCTAAATTCAGAATCTGTCCAGGAACATAAATAGAACAACTCCAAAATTACACCAGGATTATCAAGACCAGAATCTCTTTCTTGCTCCCCCTCTTCCCCCTTTTTTCACTCTTTCAGACCAAGGGAAGCATGTGTACTCAGACACTATTCATATTTCTGCTGCTGTTGAGAGGCTGACAATAGGATATTGTAGATGTTGACTTTGCCATCTTTTATTAAATTTGTTCTAGATAGATAGATAAAAGAGAAAAGGGGTTTGCTACTGTCGTTTAAAATATATTACTGTATTGCATGGATTTCACAATGATTCATGTGATGAAATTGCTATTAAGAGTAAAATCACACCAGAAGTGCAATGCAGTATGAAGGGTTTTTCTGCTTTGCAGGGAAGGCCTAGAAATCAGGCCTTTGAACATAATGAATGTAATTTCCATTTAAAAAATAAGAGTATGAACTGAGCTCAGTATTTAACATGCCACACACCAGAATGATCCCAAAATATAGCAAGACAGGAAGTGGATTAATTACAACAACTCACCACTGAGCCCCTGGTACATTTCAAGTACGTGGAAAATGTATTTCTGTTTTGGACACTGACTTCTTTGTGAAACTGTGCCAGAATATCAGCAGTGTCTGGTTGGACTCTGACAGACAATCTTAGCGGCATCAGTGTCCTGGAGGCAGTAATAATTATCAAATCTATTCAATAGAGAGACAGCAATCAGACATCTGTGTATTCCAGACATAGAAAAACATCACCAGCCAGCCATGTGGCTACCAATGGATCTGCTCAGACAAAGAAGTTCAAGAGAAGTGCCTCAGGCCAGATCCTCAGCTGCAGAAAATCAGCCAGGCACAGTCGATTGGCCTTCCTTTGCTGTGTGCCTTTTCTTTGGAGAAAAACCCTGCCCAGCCATCATAGGGCAATGGGAGGTCATGGAGGCAATGGGTTGGATGGGAAGAGGAAGCTCCTGCAGGAGCTTAGGACTGCCCCTGGGGCTGACCACATAAGCTCTGCACAAGGTACTTTATTTATATCCCTAGCGGGGCAGCAATGGCTGTGCCAAAAGGCTGCCTATATCCCTTGTACCCTTACCCCAGTTTGTGCAGATGAGGGGACAGATAGCTCTTCCTAACGATGTCTAGAGCTGTGTCTGTGCTCAGTGAGCTGAATAGTGCCTGAACACAGACAGCGTTAAGCACTGCCCTACAGTTTTCTGTGCCACGCAGCTGGGAGCATTCTTTCCTTCACCCTCTCGGCCTCTGCCACATAACAGATTTTGTTAAGGAAGTAGCACAACCCAGGGCTCTTTCTTCTAGGCAGTCTGGAAGACATGGCCCCATGCAGTAGGAGGAAAGGTGGTATGGATGGAAACCAGGCTTGGTCCTGGACTGGGTTGTTTTCTCCTATTGGTGAAGTCTGAAGGTTTTCTATGCAGATCACAGTCTCCTGCACCTGCCTTACCTGGTGCCCACTCTGATGCTGTCCTCCTCTGGTTGAGATGTGCCTCACTAAAACATGTAGTGCAAATCTCTGGAGGCAGCAGCTCTTGTAGCATGCAACCAAACTGAAGAAACATGCCACAGGCTGCCACTGGGAATTACCCAAGGGAGGACGCAGACTCCTTAGCTGGAATCTCACTACTTTCAAGTTAGCTTGAATGGCTGCCTTTCCAGGGTGATGAAGGTGCCTAAGGGCCAAGGGAAGCACATACTGTATTTGCACCAGATACTCCTTCAGGAGTTCTTGTGAAGCAGTACAGGTCTGGGCTGTGACATGGCCATTGCAGCAGCACTGTGGTGGAAATGGAGAGGGTTAGGGTTAGATTTGCCACATGATACTGCTGGGACACTACTGTAGTCCCAGTGTTGCCCAGAGGAGCAACCCCTTGTTTTCCATCACTGCCACTTCAGTTCTTTTTCCATTCCTGCCTCTAAGCTTGGGCCAGTTGTTGGCAGAAGCTTTCATAGGCCTGAAAATAAAGCTGATTACTTGTATATAAGCCTACATTGTGGAAAATGGGATGTGCATGTTTCCAAGTTTCTAAATGACTGAAGGACACTGTTACGGAATGAGTGGAGGTCTTTGTGACCTTAAAATGAGGTGAAGAATGAACATAGGAGATCAGAAAGACTAATGTTACCTGACAATAGTTACATTTTGAGCAAAATCACTGAAGTTCAGAGTTCACTTTCCAAACAGCAGCAGATTTTGGAGCAGATTGGCTTGTTTGGGACTTTACTGTGCCATTTACTCTGTTGCCTTACTGGAGACTAGTGCAAATGTCAGGATTCCAAGCTCCTGGTAGTCAGGTCCAGAGATGATTCCACTGGTGATAGTTCTGCAGCTCTGATCTGCTCCGTGGAGCCACCGTCAGTGCTTCTGCTGAGAATGGCCCCTGCAGCTGGAACTGCCCTGGGTTTTCAGTCCATATGGCAGGAGGTGCCTGAGCAAGGAGAGAAGACTCTAAAACAAAAGTTGGAATCAGATGGTAATGTGATACGGTGCTTTCCACCTCTAGGTCATCAATTCAAGTCCAGCCTGTTTAATAGTGACCAAAAATCATTTCCACATGGGCCAAGAGAATTGCATGGTGAACACAGGAGTTGCTGTATCCAAACAGACAAGATAGTCTGGAGATAAACAGTTGCACAGTAGTTATTTGTCTGGAGAGGTCTGCAAGGTATAAAGCTAAGTAGTTTCTGATCAGTGTATCCTTGAATAATGAGGGCTTGGTTTCTTTGAGGGCTTGGTTTCTTTGCAAATAACTTATAATTTATTTCTGTCTACTAAAATGTAGGGCTTCTTCCTTACACTATAGCTAACAATAACTGAAAATTCCCCTTTGGCTTTCTCAATAGTCGACAGACTGGATGTAAGGAGTTATAAATAGACAGACACATACGACGTTTGCCAGACAAAAGAGCCAGCTCATGTTTCCTTACGTGTATATCAAAAAAACCCCTCAATGCTGAACTGTGTACTAGAATTATTCTGAAATACAGAAAATGCTTCTTAATATTTTAGCAGAAAATGCGCAAGATGCCAAACTAAAGTCAAATGCATCAGGAAAGCTTATAAAGTATATGATGGCTGATAATGGAGAAACAGGGGAACCCAGTAGTGCAGAGGTGACTCTCAACACGAGCAGTCAGCAACAGCAGATCCTCTGCTGACAAAAGGTATTGATTTTAGCTCAGTACAGCAATTTAAACTTTGCTTGTAGTATTGAATCACAGATACAAGGCTCATTAAATGGCTATTTCATAAGCTGCATTACCCTAAATATTTTATGGAAATATAAGCAGTACTGGCTGAAACATTATAAGGATTAATAAAAATCTACCAAGAGCACTGAACTAACAGCTACTGTGCTTTGAGTTTGATTATATCCCTGATAAGCTCAACAGAATATTGTTGTGCTTGAACTAACAGTTCAGCTAGCAGATTAATAAAAATGGTGGGTTTTCTTTCCCATTCTAACCATTAAATTTGTGCTTATGAAGATCTGTAATGATGGGAAGAAGGTTGGGCCAAAGCAACAGAAAAATAGTGGATTATATTAGCATAAAAGAAAACAGAATTTGATTTTTTAATAAATTCCTTTCACTGTTTTATTCCCCTCAGAACATAAAACCATTGCTAATGTAGCAATTCAGAGATGATTTGTAGTGAAGGTAGGTTTCTGTAAACAAATGTATGAAATCCTAACCCTGATGAAGTTAGTCGTTTGACTTCCATTGGATATATACATACCTAACTGGATATTTGTGCCACTGCCTGAATTTTCAGACTACCAAAACAGTCATTTTAAATAGTGTGTTTTGAACTTCCTAATTAAAATATAAAATTTTGTTGCCAGTCAAATGACTATTAAAAGTCTCTTTGTGTACTTGGAAAATTCTCATGCTCTCTGCTCTTCTCAAAAAATGGAATAGAAATACTCTTTATTATCAACTAATTGGTGCAGCTCCTGATATGCTACAGGCTTTTCTGACATCAGTCAAGGAAGGTCAGTTTAAAAGCTAATAAGTATTTTTTTAATGACCTGACTTTGTATTTGGTATTAAAAACTCAGAGGAGTGCCAAGTAGGATAGGAAGTAAAGAATAGTTCCACAGATTTTGCCAGAATTCTCCAGAGATTACTATTAGCCTCATTTATGAGACTGCACAGAGAACTGTGAAATATCCTTTGAACTCTAAGGGCCAGATGGTTTTGCTGTTAGATTCTAATGACCCACAGCAGTGTGCATACACAGACATCACGGTTGCCAGTTGACTGCAAACATGTGATGGAGGCAGGAGAATTCATGATCTGTGTTTCCAAAACACAAGCTAGTCCTGCTTGGGCAGAGTGGACTTCCCCCATCACTACTGATGGGATAAAGAAGCATTTCTGCTACTGTCTCAAAAGGAGGATAATTTCTAAAGCAAATCATGGGCATACCTGGACCTGAGGAGCAAACGGCAGGCGCATCATCCCATGCAATCTGGGGTAGATCGCAGCTGATGATCAAGAAGCTGCAAGTGGATTTGCTTGAAGGCAAGGGTTCTCTGACATGCTGTGTGGGCCCCTGATCCCACCACTGTATCACTCTGCTGGAAGAGGGAGAAAAAGGCTGGACTCAAACCAATTAAAGCGGTAGGGCAGAATGGTAGTTACTCTGCTCTCATATGGAACTGCTTGTAAGACATGATTTATTTTGGATTATATTGGTTTCAACAGATATAATATGAACTTGCTGATTTTTCAAAGATATGTAGACAAAAAGACTAAATATGGTTTTACTCATCTTTTAATTTAGAACTACAAGTGTTTGAGTGACCTATGAAATTATTTTAATGATCTCTGCACAACACTGAGCTGTCAGCACTATAAATGTCATCCTAACAGAATATTAGTTTACACCATGGTCCTTTAGTCTCACCAGCAGAGCTACCTCCATGGAAATGACATGTCTTTGTCAAGCTGTTGGAAAAAAACAGTCACTGTTGCCAAGAAGCATCAGTGTATTCAGTATTCATAACACTCGGTTTGAAGAGGAAGACACAAACACAAAATCTAGGAGCACTGTGAGTGTGCAGCTTGTCCTTGGAGCTCCAGGCACACTAATCAGAGGATAATTTGCATTCAAACCAGTACTTCTATCTCTGATCATTAAAAACGTGTTCCAGCATTGCTCATACTAGTTGAAATAGACTTACATGTATCCTTCCCTTTTCTTTCTGTAGCTTTCTAACATTATGAAAAGTCACAGGATAAGAGGACTCCAACAAATGAGAAGTGTGACAAATTAAATTTGATACAACTTTTGGCCACTGGTACAAGATGAATATTAATATATCACATGAGGCTGCTCTTTTTCTCATATAGAAGGCAAAGAAATTGTTTGACCAGTGACTGTATAGGCTGTAAGGATGCATCTAAGATAGTGACAAAGAGTAACGTAATAGAATTTGAAAATAATAAAAAAAAAAATGGATGAGGTGACAGAGGAGGAGTGAAAGAAGTGTATTCTGGAAGTTAGACAGTTGGACTTCGAACATTCAAAACTTACAGCAAAGATAAAACCGTCAAAAACTTCATACACATTCCTTTTCAGGTGTTTTGTGGGTTTTTTTCTATTCAAAGTTAGGAATATTAGTCTGAAGTTCTAAATTGTTATCTTTTGTCTTAGCTCACATACTTAATATTTTAAACTCATGTACTTTAAGCTCACATACTTAATATTTTAAAAAAATAAATACTTCTGTATTTTGGATTTGTTCTTGTATGATGGATATTTGAAGACCTGGTTATAGGATTTTCCAACACTGTCACTTGTTCTTTATGACTCATGTAGATTTAAGAAAAATACTTAATGTTGACTTCATGAAAAACCCTGAAGTTTGATTTCAAGTGTATGGAACTTCAGCTGACATACATGCAGTGTACAACAGCTGTTTTTCAAACCTAGGATGAAAATGAAATCTGAAAGTGCTGTGTTGCATGAACCTCCCCTTACTTATGATCACTGACATTAGTGAGAGAGCCTCTGACAGAGTAGAAATTCTGCCATGTTACTCTGCAGGCTCCTGGTGGGGAGAATACAGAATAGTTCAGAGCTCTCGTATCCTGCGTACAACTTTATTTTACTCCAGAGCACCTCTTTAAAATCTCTTGTCCATGGGTATTTTATGGTTCTAATCTTCTCAATAACCAGGGCAGATTCTCTTTCTTTCCAGTTAGCTGAACATGCAGTTGCAACACTCTTGTAAATCAGAGATGTCTCTTTTGAAGCTCCAAGAGATAACTAACTCAGTGAACCCAAAATTTATCAAGTTGAGGCATTAGTATCTATAGTGTGTCAAAAAGGTTCCAAAGGCATCACATCCATGACAGAGAAATGAAAGAGGTGCTTTGGGAAATTTCTTGTTACTCCTCTACACCTCAGGTCTTCTGGGCATGGTGACCTAAGTGAGCACACAGACTGGACCTTGCTGGCTTTATTTGTCCAGCTAGCTCTCCCGCTCAGCCAGGCTGAGGCAGGAAAAGCAATGCCCCTGAAAACCTGCCCCTGCAATAATTCAACTGCCACAAGTCATAGCCCTCAGTGTGACATGAGTGGGCACGGCTCCTATCGTGTCAGTGGTGTGTGCCACTAATACCGAGGGACTAAGCCCTGCTTCTAAGCTTGCATAGCTGAGCTTCTTCCATTTAAGGGAGAAAGCATAACACATGCTGAACTCCAGATCTCAAATCTAGTGGAAACCTAGCCGGTAGTAAGCAAGCGCTGCCAAGGAGCAGTATGATAGCAAAGGTCTTGAATGACTAAGATTCCTGAAAGCCTTGGTCAGTATGAGAGACAGTTTCCAACTGGGCAAAGTACAATATTTTCCCTCTGCTTTTTATGAATGGCTGGATAGGGCTGTGCTGGAATTGGAGTCTCCTGTGAAAGCCATTCACAAAAATAACAAAACAAAACAAACACACATAAAAAAGCCTTTCTAGGTCCAGTCCAGAGCCACTGGGTGCCAGAGGCTGGGAAAACATGCTGGCAGCTCAAGCCCCAGCTATCACTGAAAGTATTCAAGGGGCTTTTTGGTGGTCTGAAAAGTATGAACTGTTGTATAGAAGGGCAGCTGGTAGAATTATTGTGACACATACTAGGCAGAAAGCCAGAGCTGGCCTTGTTTCAGACATTGTCTTTCCTTTCATTGAAGTGTCAGGACTTAATTCATGGAAAGTTTGGTGAGTTGGCAGCTCTTTCAGGAGATTTCATTGAGCTACAGTGTGTGAGAGTCAGATGAATGTAGAGTGCATGGCCAAAAATATATGGGGATTTCTGAGCACGAGAAAACAGTCAGCCTCTAAAAATGTCTGTGGATTTCATGTGGTTTGGGAGTAAACACATGTACAGGTGTAATCAGCAGGCAAAAAAAAAAAAGAAAAAGTGGAAAAGCACCAGTGACAGAAGAGCTCAGTATGTTCCTTAATTATGAGAGATTTCCTTGAAACAAATAATTCCTTAGCCCGAGGGCAGCAAATGTCCATCGAGTTCAGGGCTTGCAGTCTACCTAGAGAAGGCATCAATGAAATGTGTGCCTTGATAATACTTTCTCCATTGCAAGGGAGTTTAATGGGAAAGAAAAGAATCCACCCTGAAGTTTAAAGACAGACCCAGACGTCACATAATTTTTTTTCTCATATTTATTTGAGAGCAGAATTTGGAGCCTGAGGCACAGATACAAAAATATAACAGCAGTAGTTAGAAAAAGACTGAAAATAAACAAAGCATCTCTTGTTAAAATGGGATGCTTGTGGTGGGCAGTCTGAATTGAATCAGTTACGTTTAATTTACATTTTCATTGATCCTTCCCACTAAAATATTGCTCTGAAAGGCCAGTTACTTTCAACTGCTTATTCAGAAATATTCCAGTTATTTCCTACTACACTGTCATGAAAATTAGATTTTTGGCCATGCAGAGGGACAGCATATTGGCTTCTGCCCAAGCCAGGCACTAAAATCATGGCTGGGATTCTGATAAAGCAGGAAGGAAGGGCAGGAAGAAAATCATTGGGTGTGATTCATAGACTCTGAAAACAGTGCAGGGAAGGGGGGTAGGCAGGAGCTTTGCCCCCTGAAGTAAGAAAAGCCCTTTTGTTCTTTCTGTGTCAGGATTTCATCCTTCATCTGTGGTCTTACTGTTCCGTGCTGCTCCTAGCACCCACAAGCATCATCACACCATGTGGGCAGGTGGTGATAGACTTCAAGCATGTCTGTATTTGTTCCTTAATTGGTACTCCTCCTCCCCCAGGTGGGGATAAAATACACTGTCACCTTGTGGTTCTCCTGACTCATGTGAGGACCACGTTTCCCAGTCCTGGGTGGGAGCAGCCAGGAGGGAGACTTGCTGAGGAGCCACTGGGGCACCAGGTCCTGTGTAGGCAGGTGGACACACCCAACCTGCCTGAGGGTGGGCATCCCCAAAATCACATCAATAGGCTCATGAGGGTCAGTACACGAGCATCACCTTTATGCAGCTGAAGGTCTCAAACCAGAGCTTCCAAGGTCTGGATGGAATCACTGCCAATCCCAGCCTCCTAGTTTTGGCAGGAATGGTTTTGGTCATGTGAGAAGCCATGGCTCAGGAACAGGGCTATGTGTCCTTCACCTCTCTGTCCAAGCTGTGCCCCAGCTGTGCTCATGGCCAAGAGGGAGGGCTTCCACACAGCAGGACACTCCACTCATGGCTAAGATTGTCAAAAGAGAGAGAGCAACATCAGTGTAGACAACAAAATACAGTTATAAAATCAGGCCACTCTCATGATCTGGTAAGTTAATGTAGCAAAGGAAGTTTAGCAGTACCATAGAAGAACTGAAAGATGTAACACACTAAATTAGACTTCACTTTGGTTTTAATGATACAAACTTAACATACTCCTCTTTTTCCACAGTAATCTGAACTGCTTCAGAGCAAGATAGGTGTAGGAGAGGCTGGGTGTGAGAGCTGGGTATGTTCATCTCTCCACTTCTGAATGTGGGCTTTGCCTGTGTTTTATTTCTATTGCTGAAAACATTTTTTCTAGCATTTGTGAAATCACAGTTAAGTGCTCTCGGGAAATTTTGCTTCTCACTGTGCTTTTGTTTTACTTTTCAGCCTCAACAAGTGGTTCAAAAGAAGCCTGGTCAGGTAAGAAAAGCTATTTTAAATTCTTTAGACTAAGTGAAATATCTGTTTAGTATTTCATCTGGTCTCCTTTACTGTAAAGAAAGAAGGGAAATACATCAATCGTATGAGCTGGGGGAAAGCTGTTGGCTTGCTAGGCACAACCATCAGAGCAATTCACATGGTGGCCCTTGGGAAAGAGAAGAGGAAACAGTGGATGGCACTTGCTCAGAATTGTCCTCTTTCTGCATGTCTCACCTTGCAATGATAATGCAGACATACATGCACACCTCCATGGTGTGAGTCCAGCATGTGATAGATACCTCTGTGTATCCTGAACATGGATAACTGGGGACTGCATTACAGCAAGGAGGGGCGTATGCATAAAACCAGCTTCCCCATGGGTCTAACGACTCCCTAAATCCACAAAATAAAATAGGCTGAACTTTGTAATGGATTCATCATAAAGACAAACACATTTGGATTTTTTTATTGGATGGTATTATTCTTCTTTAACTCTGGACAAATGCAAGCCACAGGGTGAAACCAGTCAAACAACTGCAGTTACAATCACCTTCATTTTCTTGTCCCATCCTGCCCTGTGTTAAAAACCTCAAGAACCTAACTCTAGCACTCTGTTATATGTGCACCAGAAGAAAAGCCTGTGGGCATGAGAGCAAGTCCATCTCTGGGTCTCCAGAGTTCATGGGCTGCGCTGCTGTAGCTCCATGTAGATAGATGATTGGTGAGTCAGGAGCATAAAGGGTCCATAGCTTTTCTGGAAAGAGGTCTGCTTTCAGAAGGGAATAATACTTTCACTTTTCCACCTTATGGTTTTAATACATCATTGTACAGTATACATTGTCGTAATAGCCACTGTAATCTGAATTAGAATCTGTTACATAAGAAACAGAAAACATCCTAACCATAAGTTGAAGGGGTAAAATGATGTAATTCTCCAAAGCATGTGCAGGAATCAGGTTTCTACAGAAATCAAGACAGTCACAGCAGTGCGAATCCATGCACAGGTTAGTGTCTCTGAATGGTGGACACGACATATAGAGTGAATGTCGTAGCACTTTCAAGTAAGGTCAGTTTTGCAAGGAGAGGTAACGTCTTTTATTAGGCCAGCTTATGCAAGAAATACAGTGTAAGTCCCAAGGGACCTTCTGACTATATCACACAATTCGAAACACAACAAATTGTTCTAATAAAAGATATTTCCCCTCCCTGGCCTCGTTCGTATCCTTCAAATGTTATGGCTGCAATCAGGCTGTTCCTGTTAAATCATGGTAGTAAATCTGCCAGTGCACAAAGCCAGCTATCTCCTCTGTGGCACCTGAGAAACTTGGAGGCATAAACCCTGCTGTGCAGAGGAGGCCAAATCCAGGAGGCAAAGACTCCCAGGAGGCTGTTTGTGTTGCCTTTTCTTCTAGTACATATTAGTGGGGTCAGCAGGAAGAAGGGATCTAGAGCTGGTGGCTCTACCTAAAAGCCTAGCCTGGCAGAAACCATTGCTGATGGCCTGTGTGGTGCCACCAGGTCTACAAGATCCCTGGACACTTACTCCTTCAAGTGTTTTGTTTGAACAGTAGTTGTGCAAGCCTGAGTGCAAGACGGTAAGAAATGCCAGGGACTGAGCCTGGGCTGGGGTGTAGGAGGAGGACAAGGAGGAGACCTGGACTCTGTCATTTGGTAAGAAAACAAAGTAATGACGGATTTAATTGGTGGAAAAGTGATGTAGGCATTTGAACCAAAGCACCAGCATTCCCTGTGTGAATTTTCCTGTCCCTCTGCTGAAGCAGTGATTCTGGTGGGGATGCTGTAGAGTATTTCAATCGGCTGGATGCCACTGCTGCTGCAGCAGTGCCTTGGTAGCAGCTCTGTGGTTAGAGACAGAAAGAGAGAGAGAGAGAAAAGAAAGTCCTTTGACACTCCCATTAGTAATGGAAGTCTTTGTGCAGAAAGGAAAGAGGCACAGAAGAATACATGAAAAGAAAGAGAAGGCTGTTTACAACTCTCCAGTTGTCACAACTGAGTAGTGAAATAACACTCTTTAAATTATTTGTATGCCATGTCTTTACGCAGAGAACATTTCTCTTTTTTTAAATCCTTGGCCTGAAGAATGTTCAGTGAAATCATTGACTTGTCTTTAACCCTTCCTTGTTTCAATAGACCCTGCTCCCATGCTTATGGTAACACAGCATTGCAGCTTTGCTGGTATAAGTGCATGGCAGTGAACAAAAGTTATCATGGTGAGCAAATGCCCATCACAGTGTCTTCCTGAGGCTGAACGAAGGAGGGGTAAAACAGTGTAGTACTGGGTCATAGTACTGGGTTTCACTCAAGTCTTGTTGCCTTTCTCTGATTTCTTTTTATACTACTGAATTTCCCTTTAAAGTAGGGAGGTTCAGACTGAGAATTAACAACAAGAACATGAGCTCATACAGGCTTCCTAATCTGAGCTGTCTGAGGAAATAGTGATAAACTGTGTAAACATGGGGACTACATGGAAGCTCATGGAGGATAATGTAAATCTTATACTGCATTCAGAAGAATCTCTTCCTTTTCCATCTGTTTCCTTCAAAATATCCTCCCAGATGGCTTTACCATGTGGCAGTCTGGATTAAGTTAGGAATGTATCCTCTCTTCATCATTGGGGACTGGAAGAGGTTACAGTCAAGAACTGCTGGGTGATGGTGAGCCTCCCTTGGTAAAAGTGGCAGAAATTCCTTGTCAGGCTTCATCCTGAGTGCTGTCATGTGCTTTGAATTTTAGGTGTATTCTCAAAGATTTCTATGAGCGTTAGTGTACATCACCGTTACTCTTGTTATTGTTGCTAGCATCTATATCTCTTGGGTTTGTGTAATTTTTTAAAAAACAGAAGCCGTAGGACCAGATAAAATTCTGATTTGATGAATAACAGCCCTGTTCCTATAACCATTTCCCAGATTTTAAGCATCATGCAGGGCTCTGCCATGCTCTAAATTCTCTTTATGGATATCTGCTGTCCAGTTTGGGGCCATACAGATGTCTGTATAAAGTTTTGCAATATCTTTAAAACATTCCCAGAGCTCTCAGAATTTACCCACACACAGGCAGTAAATAGCACCAGTAAAGTCCACTGGAAATCTGCACACCCATGTCACTAATACAAACCTTTGAATACTGAGGTCTATACACATCTTTGTGACGATCACTGATGCATACTCTCACACTTACTTGGGTAAGTGAACTAAAAATAGCCAACCTAACTGTGTGACATTGGTAAATTTAGCACTTTCACATAAATATTTGCCTAAACCTGAAAACAAGACTCTTTGAAATCTGCCCTGTCCTCAGAGAACACAGAGCCAGATTTTACAATTGTGATGCAATAATATTCTTACCAAGGTGTGAAAATAAACAGTCCAAGTAGAAATTTCTCCATTTCCTCATTTTTAGGCAATTTGTAGCAGATGTAGACTCAGCCATATGGGGGAGTTGCCCTCTTAAGTAATATAAAGGAAATAGATATTTTTATGAAAACATAATTGAAGCTATCAAAGTTTTCTGGAAACAAGATATGTTTTATTTTATCATTTAAATAATTTATCATTCTCTCTCTGGAGAGAAGAAATACTGTGTATGTAGAACAGCCCTTTGAAAATCTTATAATCTCTTTCAGAGGTCTATTAAAAACTCAGATCTTTGCAAATCCTTCATATCTGAGTCTGTAAGACAGCATACCAGGTCAGAAGGACAGATCAGAAGAAAAGACTGTATCAGAAAAAAATACATAAAATGCGCACAGAAAAGCGTGCACAAAAAAGTGTACACCAAAAGAATACATAAAGTATACTTTTTCACCTAATGCAGAATGAAGTAGATGCTTTCAAAACAACATCCGAAAAAAACCAAATCCCAACAAGAATAAACATTAAAAGCTGTTATTTTGCATAGGAAAGAAGATGCAGATTTGCTGTATTTTTTCCTGTTACTCATTTCTCAATCTTGGTATCAACCAAATTATGCATGTTAATTAGTTGTAGTATATATACACCTCAAATTGCACCCATCACATATGTCTACTCAATGTAGGACACAGTAAATGCTGAAAGCATCAGACAGACTCTGCAGCCCAGGAGCTGCAACTGTGATTCACACGTTCATATGCAGCCCAAAAGTCATAGACTTTGTGAGCAGAGCTAAGCCTGGGGCCCATGATGGTTGTGTGGCAGGTCCAGCATGCTGAGATAAGATACCCTGACCAGTGGGCTCAAGGTTCAAATACTTCATCACCTTTTTTTGCCGTGCAATAAATCTACACTTGGACAAGCTTCAGGTGTTTTGTTACGTGCTAGCCACCACACATGAATTTAGCCTTTTCCCTTCTGGGAAATCTCTGACAGATATGTGGTAGAAATACTCCAGAGACCCACTTGCACAGGTTGAAAAGAAGCTTCCAGTGTCACTGACAGGATGGTAAATCCCTTGCACCCAAGTAGGGTGCACATACACATTTAAGAGAGTGAGTGCCACTGTCCAAGGCTACCCTGTGTCCTGCCAAGCCAGGAATACTGCAGCCTTACTCCTCTGAGCCTTGACTGTAGAAATATTGAAAAACCTCTGCTCTGGAAATTGACCTAGTGCCCTGGGGTTTCATTGCTCTTCCTGCTGCATCCAGCAAGTTGTGTTGTGCGTCGTGGACTTTTTTTTGTATCTGCTGATACAGAGAGTCAGAAAGTTCCCAGGGGAACTCCCAAAATTCAGGTCCTAGAAGGGTAACACTTTCTTTTGCAATAGTGTGTGGAATTTTCTACTTTAGCATAAGATAGGTGCATATGTGTTATATAGGCCATTCCAGAACATTCTCTGAAAGTTGCCATTCTTTTATTATTGCCTTTTTTTTGGCCTTTTTTTTTTTTCTTTCTTTAAAGCAAATTTTGAATGTTTTCCCCAAGGTAACAGTAGGGGCCATCTTATATGTACTGAGGTTCCTGGTACCATGTGAACACAGGCTGAACAATGTTGTATATTGCTGTATATTGTGGAGTATGGGAAATCAAGAAAGTCTCTTGCTTTCTTCATGGATGCAGTAAGTGGAATCTCATGGAGGGTACTGGGCTTTTACATCCTTGCCTTCTTTCTCTTTTCAAGGCAAAATGATGGGAACTGCATAATGTGGCTTTGAAAGGAAGACATATTCAGTCTTCTTTTTTTATAATCATTTATATGATGACACAAGAGACTGAATGATGTCTTAAAAAAAAAAAAAAAAGAGCAGGTTTTTGGAATAAAACAAAAATGAATCTGGGGAAAATATAGAAGATGTGATTATGAGTTTTATGAACAGATGAAGCACTAACCTGGGCTTAAGAATGAGGTCTAGAAAGGGAGATCACATACTTCTGACAGCAAATATTTTCTTATTTATATGACATAACTTCTGAATAGACTCTGAATAATGTAACTCAATGAGGCTACACCTAAGTACACAAATCAGTGTAAGACTCATGCACCCAAGGCTGTAAGCATTTACGATTATCATTTATTACATATCTATGATAGAGTAACATTTTAGAGATGGCTGCATCCAAAAATTTGGCTGTAAGTAAATTTTTTAAATTGAGAAATTATATGACTGGAAGAAAAGGAAGAAAAGGGAAATAATACCCTTAAAAACAGGAGTATATTCAGTCACTTTTAAAGAGTTAAAAATTGGAAATACATGCAGTGATTTAAAGATGTAGGTTGCTGCTCTATAAGGCAAATTTTTTTGGATTTTAATAGTTTACTGATAGTGGGTAGGTACACGGTGACCTCTCAGTTCTGGGATGACAAAGACTTTGCCCCCAAGTACAGTGTCACGCAGTGAACACTGTAGCCACAGGATCATTACCAAAAAGTCAATTTTATAAAAATCACCTTTATAAAAACTTGGTGGTAGCAGGCTAGAGGATGAAGGGGTAAGCTAAAACACTTCCCTAAGCCAGCAAGGCTCCTCTTCACCTTCTCCCCACCTCTTCCCTGCCCCCTCCTTGCTTGCAGGAGAGCAAGCCTGGCCAAGGTGGGCAGGTGATGTGTATGGATAGGGTGGCTTTGTGTTTGACCCCATGGCTATGGCCACGCAACGTGTTTATGCAAGTATTCGATTCAGTTCAGAATTTGGCTCTGATTTGACATGAACTGAAGTCTCACTAATAATAGCCAGAAGAGAAGGGGTTGTGGTGTGTGTACTGGGGAAACACCATTGAGGAACATGGCTGGGCAGTGTTTAAAAAAATGTCAGTCAAGTGTAAATTAAACAGTGCTACTTTTGCATACACATACTACATATTTTGGCAGAGATTTCAAGAGTAGCAAGAGACAGTGCTGCTAACACTTGGGTATCTTGCTTCACAGACATACAAGATTCTCAGCAGCACTTGGCTATCCTCTGAAAGTCTGGATTCTTTTAAGGTATTTACAAAGTGATATACAGAAAGTTGAAACTACCAGAATGATCAGTCTGTGGACATATAGAAACAAAAATAATCAAAATGCTAATTAGTAAAGATGAGGTGTGTGAGAAGGCTGCGCAGGAAGAAAGTGCTCTTTGCTGAAAGCTTGGTTCCTGAGCTTCTCATAAAGGCTCTGCATTTTTAACAGTCAGCATTGTTGTTGGTCCTCTGCATCCAGCTGAAGTCACTGAAAGGTGCCCTATTTCCTGACTTAAATATTATTAACAGATACTCCAGGGCTGTATCCTTGCTCATTTGCTGCACCGAAAAACATGGGAAACAAACCTCCGGTGTAAAACACTCTTGAAATTGTTCCATCTTTGCCATTTCAGTTCAGGGCCATGTAAATTCTGTTGCAAATTGTATGTTAAAAAATGAGGCATGCTGCGGTGCATATGTAATAAGATAAACACAAAGAAAATCAAAGTTAAGACCAATGAAAATATGGTTTTGTCTGTTAAATAATTTGCTAAGACAGTTACAGTATTTGCATACCATCACTGTTAAAGTTTGGCTAGAGAAAAGAGTATTATACTCAGCCCTTATTAACAGGTATACATATTTAAAGATATTTTGGAAGGAAGTAATAAGAAGCCAGTATCTTATTTTATTTTGGGGCTTCCCTGGCCTCTGGGGAATTTTATAAGGTCTACTTGTCCGGAATAACAGTCTTGGAATAGAAGAATAAGAAGCATTTCACAGCTACTCTGTCAGTTGTCTGTGGGGCATTTGTGGAATTTGGCTAATTTAGTTTCTTGAAATCAGTGCTGCCATACTACCCTGGGGTGACACCTGGCCTCTGCAGTCAGCCTGTCAGCTTGTGACACCTGTGCCAAACATTAAGGCTAGGGCAGATAGGCTGAAGCTATGAGCATGCCTCCTCCATTGCAGTCTAGAGAGGACCACTCAGGTGAATGATTTAAAGTCAGTGTGAAACAATATCATGATAGACACTTTAAAACAATTTTTCCTGGTGGAGCTTGTATCCCATGTTGCTTCTGTTGGTGATCTCACTTTACTGTTTCTTAGTGCTGTGATGGAGTGAAGCAACACAGGTGACAAGCACAGGCTGTGGTAGGCTGGCTGCTGTCTGGGGGGCCTTTCAGGTCATTGATTGCTCATTGGATATTGTAGTCCCGGGACTGCTGTGTTTGTAGACAGAATAAGAAGTGTAGGAGTATCACAGCCTTACAGGAGACCATGCAGTGAGAATTATGCTCCAAGGCACACCATATTGAAATGGAACAGGAACACACAGGTGATTTTCAGACATGAGCAGTGCATGAAGGATCTAAACCATTGGGCAGTTTGTAAGCGTCTTGAGTTCATCATTATAGGACATAAATAAATGTGCTTTTCCCTCACCGAGGAAGGAGAAAATCTAGTCAAAACCATTGCCTGACTGTGGGGCATTGCAGCACTCACATCATCATAGCGATGATCCATATATCGTGGATCCTTTTTCATTGGGATCCCAATGCAAGAAATGTTAAATTCTTTATGAAGTCTGCTCCAGCAGATGGTGAGCATCACCGTGATGAAGTTCTGCTACTGATCTCACTGTATGGCATTTCTGGAAGTGCTAGAATGTTTTCAGAAAATGTTGGCTGAAATCTCACTTTAGAAATGACAGTTGCATATATTAGAAAAGGATATAATATTGCCAGTGTACATCTTGCTGTGCCTCTGTTTTGTCAGTGTAGTCACATTGTTCGGGGCTGATCTCTGATCTCAGGTTTGAAGAGTTATTTAATACAAAACAACCATGGGAAAAGGGAAGGAGAGAAATAAAAAAAAAAAGAATCACCTGCATTCTGCCTGAATTCAGATCTCAGATTTCCCACATCCTGGTATTTAATTTCTCACAGAGTTACCAATGGTTGATCTCACGGCAGGATTAGTGGGAAGAAAAATGAGAGCTCCATTGAAACCAGACTTGAATCTGGAAGGAAGGAAGGAACATGTGAGCTCTAGGACCGGGGAGATATCAGATTCAGGGCAGTGAATGGCTTCCACTCCTTCCCATTCACTGATTCTCATGCTTATTTTGAGGCAAATTCTGGAAACTGAAATCAGAACAGCAAAGACACAGTTAAAGTGAGTTAAGGGGCTCACACATTGCTTTAATAGTCTCCTGAGAGCTCTGTTATATAGTGAGGCATTAACTGTAATTTATATTAGTATTTTTTTTGTTTAGAAAGAGGAGAATAGATTAGCATCGAGGTATAAATTCCTGTAAATCTGTCTCAGTCCTAAGAGAAAACACATTTTGAATGCACGTTTTCACCAGGATACCTTCTCTGATTTGATTATAGAATATAGATGTGATCAACTGGAAAAAAAATTCCCATAAAAGGTTCTATAATCAAAAGGAAATAATCACTATCTATTAAGTTGGACAGCTTCACTCACTTTGAATCAGACTATCTTGCCTAGAGAAAGAAAAAGCTTTGTCCTCTGGTAGCAGGACACTGTAGATCGAGCTCAAAAAGTTGGGTTGTTGCTCTATGCTGAGGAGGGACGAGAATTCCTCACCCTTTCCACCAGATTGTGTGGATATATTCAAGAAGTTGAAAAAAAATCTTTAAATGCATCACTCTAAATGCTTGAGGAGTTGAAGATATTAAGATGACAAGAAGTGTATGTCACTAAACCATAGCTACCCTTTTTGGATTACCTGATATTTTTAGATTTATTGGCAAGGTGGCTTAAATTAGGGATATATTTTTAGCCTGTAGCATTACATAATAAAATAGCAGCTGAATTCTTTACAGTAAAAAAAAGAGAAGGGGTGGGGGGAGTTTATTAAAACCAAAACAAACTGCTCTGATTTTGCACTTTCGTCTGCTCAAAGACGTGCTCCATGGTTACACAATCAGTAAAGTTTGCAAGAGAAGCATTTCCATTGCCCCATTGTGCTCAGGAGCTGTCGCCTGCCTTTTGCTGCAGACCTGCTGTTTAGTCTGAAACTGAAAATTAAACCCAGAACTTCAGCTCTCAAAGTTAAATACTCTGCGTTGCTGGAAGCACACAGCCTTGCCAGTGTCTGTGTGGCAAGATCCACGATCAAACTCTTCAGATATTTTTAAAAGCATTTCACAAGTCTGTTAAGCTTTATTGTTTTTGTTTTGGTTTGTGCTTTTTTTAAGAAAAAAAATCATTTTCTGAATTATACCAGAAAGTCTCATGTGAACTGTACTGAATCAGCTCAGAGAGCCTGGCTTGCCATCTTTCAGAAATATGTTTCTCATTTTCGAGGGCTTTTCTGAGAATGGCCCTGGCAAGGTGAAGCCCTGTGCATTAAAATCTCTCCTCCAGAAACAAAAAAAAGAAAAGCCGGGGGAGAGGAAGAGCAAGGATGGTAGCAGCAGCAGAGCCCCATGCCCTGCCCTGCTCAGGGCTGCCCTGACAGGTGGCAGCATGTCATGGACCGCTCAGCTCGCGGCTGGTGCTCATAAAAATGCCACCGTTGCGCTTCCACTGTGAAAGGCGCTTTTATCTCCCCTTTCCACAGTCCCTTTCCAGTGGGTACTTGGGGCTGGACCCGGCGGCTGCTGCTTGGCCTTCCCGCATGGCTGGACCCTAATGAGGTGTGTGCAGCTCTTGGCTGCAAGCTTTCAGTCTCTTTCTTATTACTTCAAAGCTGCTGCTCCAAGGTTCAGACAAGTTTGATCACTTGACAAAATCTCTCAGCTGGGATTCAAAAGGGAAGACGCTTTATTTTATTATTTATCATTGCAGATAGATAGCTGCTCCCAAACTGCTGTTGCCAGTGGCTCTATGGGCAGAGCCGCAATGTTTTTTTAAGTGATAAAGGATTGAAGGTGAATAACTTTTGGCAGTTGCTTCCTGTCTGTAACAAGTGGTCGATTTTAGGGGGAAAAGAAAAGCAGAATCGAAATCAAACAGACCTTACTTTATTTTTCTTTTCATGTTCTAAATTAAGATTGGGGGGGGGCAGAAACTAAACAATGTGGTTTTGACCTCAACTTCAAAGCCTCTGCTAGTGTTTCCCTACTCCATTCTGGGAGACCTTTTCTGTAGTCTTTCCTCTGTCATTCAGCATAAAATATGTACAGAAACTGGTGCTGTTTTGAGTACCTCAAGGGCTCAGGGGGAAGGCAGACTCCCTCGGGTTTACCTGTATGGGCTCCAGTATCCTTTTGGGCTTTTCCATCTCCAGTGCCACAAGAAAGCAAAGCTAACACAGTCACCCACAGCATTTCAGTGAATTAGACAAGTCTGAGATTTTTAAAAGGTTGGCATTAATCTTCTTTTGCTTTTTCATCTGATTATGGACATACATGTTAGTGGTTAGAGATTATTATTAGAGCCTCTGTTTGCCTTATGCTTCAGTCTGGATTTTGGCTGTGAATGCAGAGCAGTTTACCGCTCCAGTTTACAGCCTCCACAAGAGGTTTGTAAGAGCAGCTTCTCAAAGTTGGGGTTAGTCCAGCTCAGTTGTATATGTTTCTAACAGCACTGCTGCCTTCTTTTTCTTAATATTTTATTTCCTTCCCACCAGAACTGTTTATATCTTCTAGGGTTGAAGCTCTCCAAGACAAAATACATCTCTGTCAGTGTTAGCATAGCACCTGCAATTGCTTCAAGCACCATTTTCACTTTAGGCCGGTGCTTTGCAGACTTTAAATGGTGTTTCCTGCAAAATTCTTCTGAGCAGTACTGAGATTTCGCTGGAGATTTTCAGTCTCCGTTTAATCACATGGGGAACAGATTTTTTTCAAAGTGTTTTGACCTACTTAGGTCAAAAAGGCACTTGCTCTACTCAGATGCCAAAACGCGTTTAAGAAATCTGGCCTGACGTAATTTAGACAGCTGAGTCTCAATTTCAAAAGGCTTCAGCTGCACAGGCTTTGGTGCTGAGCGACCTGCTGCCTTGCAGAAACCTCTTTGCTAAGTTAACTTCAGGGCTGTTCTAAAGTCCATGGCAAATTTGGTCACCTGAAGCTGAGGTTCATTCAAGCCCATCTGTAAGAGAAGTTGAGAGGCAGAACCCAAGGCAGGTAATTTTTAGGGTATCTAAATGTTAGTCCGCCTAATTCCTGTTTCTGGAACTTCTCAGTGTAAGCCCTCCTGGATTTAAAAATCCTGTGTCAGATAAGCCCTTTCTATCAAAGTAACCAGAGAGACTCATTATCACTTCATTATATCAAACAGTACTCCTAGTGGGAGAAAAGCTAGGAGATAGAGAAATGTTTTTGGTTCCCCCTTAATCTAACAGGAAGAAGATATTTGAATCTGTATTTAAAACAAGTTGTTCTAACTTAAAGAGGAGTGTCCTGTCCTGTCCTATCCTGTAGGAATCCTCCTGGGCAATGTCTTGGTTACCTGAACCTGTTGCTTAAGGACCAAAACTTGGCCAAGCCTGGTGAGACACTTCCTCCAGAAGAGGAAGGGGATCTGTAGGAGTGGTTTCTAAATGTGCAAGGATGGCAACTCTCTCTGACCTCTACCAGCTGAGTCCCAGCACAGCCCCAGCAACTTCAATCTGTCTGCCTCGGCTACTTCATTTCCTCCGACAGCTGGGGATATGGATTATCCAGTAATCCCCATGAGCAGCCTTTTTGCTAGTCAAGCAGTGCTATTCCAGCAGTAAAAGGAGAGGACACACTTAATTTGCTTACTAACTATGCAATTCAAAAACCACATGCTGATCACCTGCAGGACAGCATCATTTTTTTTGCTTTATTCCCTCTACTCCCTTTCTGTCTTTGACAGAATATTTAATTATTTATATAAAAATGGAGCATCTTCAACAGAAGAAAATGCATCCTCTATACACAACAGTTTAGTGGGGAGGCTTCTTCCTAGAAGTATCTACTTCGAATCAGAGAACGTGAGGATTTCCAAACAAGTCTACATGTGAATTTCCAAACCAGTGCTGTTGCATTCATGCATACTCTTATTTTGCTGTCTGTTGTGCATTTCCTTCCTGAGTTTGAAAACTTTGAGGACATTACTAAGTCAAAAAGACCTTAAAGACGCTTGCTATCCCTTAGACTGCTCCGAAGAGCATTAGGCAGCTCTAAACATGCCCACCAACAAGCACGTGGTCATTGGTAAAGTCAAGCAGCAGCTGCTTGCTGGTATCTAAATATTGAACTCATGGTACGGTCAAATCCATGACAAAGTGGGTCATTGAACGCTAGGTCCATAGGAACTTAAACATTTAAAGCAAAAATGTTGGTTTGCACTCCCTAAATCTCAACCCAAAACTGCCCCATCATCTGCCATCTCTCTGTTTGTCTCTCTGTTTGTATTCAATGTCATTTAAGTACTGAAAGTTTTACTTCCTTGGGAGACCTGCCTGCTCACCATGGGTTTTCCCATGCCTTAGTCTATGACTACAGAAATAGTGCTGAGAGAGGGCAGGGTATCTCAGAACTGCTCTATAGGCAGAGTTTTTAACTGTTTTGTTACCCACCAAGCTAAAGAATTTGTACTCCTTCTACCATGCTAGCATTTGCAGTGCACAGAAATCGCTTGCTTGTGGGCTGGTTTGGTTGTATGTGTTTGAATACAGATTTTCTGTATTGACATTTCCTGAAAATCGTGTTTTAATCCAGCAGTAAGAAGAATTGTGTGGCCTTTTCTATATATGGTCATGGTGATCTCTTCTGCCTTAATAAATCCTTATGTTGTGATATGTGAAGTATATCTGCAACAATTTGAGCTCTGAATCCAGCTTCTGGAATTCAACTTTACCTTACAGCTGAGTGATACTGTCACTGAGCTCGCTGTTGTGTTTTGCAGAGAGTACAGTAGCTCGAAGCAGCAGATCCCATCCTAAGCTTCACGCAAAGGAAACAGACTACTCTGAGCATCTGTTAGTGCTGTAAGAATTTCTACAGCAGTCTGGTGCGCTGGCTGCAGAGCAGTCAGAATGGCACTGTGTCTCAGCTGGGCAGAGTCCAGGCCCCTGCGTTTGCTATAGAAGGCATCTGTTCCTATCCCTGTATTTCAGGGTCTTCTCTGAAAATATTAGCTTGCCTGCCAGTGGATTTCAGAGCAGTTAACAGCAGACAATGGTCCACAGTTTGCAAGTTGCTCTTGTCAGCAGTTCTTTTTGACGTATCTATTCAAGCTTACCCTCTTGAGCTTAGCAAGCAGCAAGCAAAATCTGTGCCAATAGCTAATACTTCATTATAAAACAAAAGCTCTGAAAACTTCAGAGGCTCCATATGCAGTATTACTGTGATCCTGAAGCTCATTTCACAAAATGGGTTCTAGTTTTTTAAATCTGCAGTTCAGAAATTCATAAGCAAAAGGTGAAAATACTGCATTGCCAGCTGAATTGCCAGTGAATTTCATGGGGCAAAGACAATTATTCTTAAAGGTTTGCCCCAGGGCATTAGAACAGAACAAACATTTTTACAAAAATACCAGTTACCCTTCTGCAGTTTGGGAAATGCTTCTCTCAAACACCAATAATTGTCTCTTCATCAGATTTTGTTGTAACCACTTTGTGAGAGTCCAGCAAAAAAAAAGAATGCAGAGGACATGCAAAGACCAAACAAAATATATCAGTTCCTGAGGTTACTAGGATGCTACTGGCTGCTTGTACTTCCAGAACTATAGCTGCATCAACCAAATGTGGATCACCAAATGGAGATCTTGGGGTCAGGCGGTGACTTTGATCTGAAAAGATGCTGAAGTTTAAATACAGTCATTTGTGGCACAGCTTCATTCTAGATGGTGCCACTTCTGAGCCTGAGAAATGAATCACAGGATCACAGAATTGTTAGGGTTGGAAGGGACCTCTGGAAATCATCTAGTCCAAACCCCTGCCAAGGCAGGGTCACCTAGAGCAGGTTACGTAGGCATGCAAGTGGGTGGGTTTTGAAAGTCTTCAGAGAGGGACACTCCATGACCTCCCTGGACAGCCTATTCCAGTGCTCTGCCACTTTCACAGTATCATAGAATCATAGAATCATAGAATCACAGAATCATAGAATCAGACGGGTTGGAAAGGACCTCTGAGATCATCAAGTCCAACCCCTGATCCACTACCACCACAGT
>JAWWES010000041.1:32917666-33027687 GCA_035583135.1 Lophotriccus pileatus
TCTCTGGGCCCGGCCCTCCAGCCAGTTCCTAACCCAGCACAGAGTGCCCCTGTCCAAGCCATGGGCTGCCAGCTTTTCCAGGAGTATGCTGTGGGAAACAGTGTCGAAGGCTTTGCTGAAATCCAGATAGACACATCCACAGCCTTCCCCTCATCCCCCAGGCGGGTCACCTGATCATAAAAGGGGATCAGGTTGGTTAGACAGGACCTACCCCTCCTAAACCCGTGCTGGCTGGGCCTGATCTGTTGTCCATCCTGTAGGTGCTGTGTGATTGCACCCAGGATGATCTGCTCCATAAGAAGTTCTTCCTTATGTTGAGGTGAAACTTCATGTGTTTTAGTTTATGGCGAGTGCTCCTCGTCCTGTTGCTGGGCACTACCAAAAAGAGCCTGGCACCATCTCTTGACACCTGCCTTTGAGATATTTATATGCATTAATGAGATGCCCTCTCAGTCTTCTGCTCTGTATAATAAACAGGACCCGGTCCCTCAGTCTCTCCTTATAATAGAAATGCTGCAGTTCCTTAATTTTTTTGTTCCCCTCTGCTGAACCCTCTCCAATAGCTCCTTTCCTTTCTTGTACTGAGGAGCCCAGAACCGGACACAGCACTCCAGATGTGGCTTCACTAGGACCAAGTAGAGGGGCAGGATGACCTCCCTCAACCTGCCAGCCATACTCTTCCCAGTGCACCCCAGGAACCTGTGAAGTGCATGTTCTAGTGCTTATCGCTTTACATATTTCTGCAGTATACACCAGTTTGTTTTTTCACAGTGGAGAAACTTAAAAAGCAGAGATGCAACTTTATAGCTCTGGATCCACAAATCTTATCACAGTTGTTCTGTGCCCGTTGGGTGTCCGTAGGGATCACAGGCAGCCACACAGAGCAGGTGGGCGTGACAAAGGAGACCAGCACCTTTCTGGCCTATCTGCTAGTTACCAGATGAGATATCCAGGGCATCTAAAACAGCCTCAGGCTCCTATCTTCAGGTAACCAGATCCCACCCAGGTTGTCATATTTTAAAATTGCGTGTTGGGCAAGCCCAAATAGGCACTTGTAACTGAAGCCTGCTGTCCTGCCTCCTGGTTCTTTTTGTTACCTTCACCACTGTTAAACCAGGGCTAACAACAGTGGTACCAGTCCCCCACAAAGTAGCCCTTCTGAGGGCAGATACCTTCTGTGAGTCGTTGCAAAATATATGTCCTTTCCCTCCTGCTGGAGCGCAACATATGTGAGAATTGAGGGTCCAGGCCAGTGTCTGCATCTGCCAACCCCTTGCCAGTGATACTGCTCAAGAAAAGACCTGTTAAACATCCGTGCACATAGGAGCTTTGGAGAAAGCTGCCTTGCAACTCTGTTTTGGGAGAAACACCAGCTCCCTATCACTCCCTGCTTAACAGAGTAGTTATAGGAGTTAAGGTGGAAACAGGTCAGAGTGCTGGCTTGCAGTTTGTCATACAGTATCATGCTATGACCTGTAGCAACTCAGGATAAACATAGCCATGCATGGCAACCTTGGATGACCAAGGACAGTATGTGCCAAGTAAAACTGCATCTGCAGTGGGTCCCTGTGTCAATCAGGCCCTGAGGATACGTGTATGGGGATGTACACACTGATGCACAGGAAGTCACCTGGATTATTGTCCTAGAAGCAAGAATAAAGCCTGAGCTATGTATGTGAGTATTTCCCCTGCCCTACAGGTGCTTGTCCTATTCACTCTGAGCTCTTCATGGCTATAGCTTCCCAGTTAGCCGGATTCAACATGGTTTGTAGCTTTCTCAGGTTTCTCTTTGCAGTCTGTTAGCCCAGCCTCTTGCTAGTCTGCTGCAACAGAAAACAAAAAACCAGGGGAGTAGCCCTCCAAGGCAACACTGGGTGTATGAACATTTATGTTCAATTAACACGTCACCATTTCTGCCTCCACAACTACAGTGAATGCAACTAAAAACTGAGAACAACCTGAATTAAGGCTGCCATGTAACCTGAAACCTTTGCTTCTTGGCTGAAGCTTCTTGTGGTGTTGTTGCTGAATTTATGCTCTGCGTGGCTATCACACTCTGACTGACTTGGATTTCTAATGTCTGGTCTAATGACCATGCTTTCCTTCTTAATTTTTTCCTTTCTCTTTAATGTTGTCAGAAGCATTTCTGGACTTACAAAGTGTTTAACTCCCGCCCCAGTTCCTCCTTCAACTTTTGACTCAGGGACCCCCTGTGACACACAGTTATGCCATCAACCTTGATGGGGATCTGTGAGGACTTGCAAGTTCCTGGAGGGTGCCTACTGATGCTAAAGCATCCTTCCCCTGAGGTGCCCAGTGCCTGACTGCCCAGCCATGCACTTTAGTGAATTCTCTGTCTGAAATGACTGCACAAAGCCGGTTTTCGATTTCCACAGGTTGCACAGTTCTCAAAATGCCTGGCCCCCTCCATCTTTTGGGAAGTCTGTGTGCATATGGATGCTGTAGAGGTAGAGGGTGGGTTGAGGATCATAGCTGCACAACCTTCTGATATTTACAACCAGATTTTCACAAGTGCAAAAAAATCCCTCTCTGTTCCTGCCTTATATATTTCAGTTCCTCTACTGACTTCTTCCTTTGGCTCCCTCCATGCATGTATGTCTGATTTGTACTATCCCTTTGTTCGAATTGTAAGCACTTCAGAGCAGCAATCACGTCTCCATCTGTTGTCTTGACAAGAGACTTACATGATAGTTTGGTTTAAAACCACTCATCTGTAACTGAGCTATCTTAGCCTTTGGAAGGAATGAACAGCAATCTGAACCCTTTGACAGCTTTTGAAGTCTTTCCCAAGACTGATGTGAATTTGAAGTCTGCCAGTCTCAAATATTTTTTAATAATTAGTTTATTATTTAAATATTTGGAGAGGGGGTATCTTAATTTTTTGTTCCTCATCCTTCAAGGTACTACAGGTATACACATTTGCATGCACATATGCAGATGAGAGCAACTCTTTCTTCATTGCATGAACACATATATATGTATGAAACGAGCTTCTCAATTTCCTTCGTCACTACAGCAGGGGCTACAAGGAAAAAAAGTACTGTGAGATTCACAGTAAAAAGCACTAGAGTGGATGACTTTTTAACTAAAAAGAGCTCTTTTGTGGCCACCCTGGCTTGGCTTTGAAGTATGTCTGTCCACATACTTTGCCTCTCCCCCATCCTTCTTATACTGTGATCGGAAGTCTACCTTCATGGAAAATGAGTTCATCAGGTTTCAGTAATCTCCTGACAAGCCAAGCATAAAACAAAGAGAGCTGCCGCTCTGCACCCATACGTGTGCTGCTGCCTTCCAGGAAACAATAGTCGGAGGCTCAGGGCTGACCACAGTGCTGTAAGAAATAAAGCATATGATCATCATCAAATATCAAAACACGTCTACCTGTATTATGTTAAGAGCATAGAACCCACAGTTGTAATTTTTAACCGAAATACTTGGCTTGGAGGCAAAGCCGGGGTTTTCCACGATCATTCCGAGTTCCGAATTACCAAGTCTCAAACCAGCATATTTTGCACTGTCTGCCCACATGCAGCCTATATCAACCCTCGGCTAGGTGCCTGATTTTTATTCTTGACTGAAATGTTGTAACAGTTACTGGATTCGATGGGGTGTGAGCTCAGGTCCCCCCAGCCCCATGGCACCAGGGACAGAGTAGAATTCACTTGATCATTTTGTGAGTTGGAGATCATTTTTGTTGCACCACTGCAAATATAACCTGCTACAGCTGGACACAAGCTGTTGTGAGGAAGAAACTGTTCATCTTGTGATAGATCAGTGTCCTCTGGAATTTAAGTATTAATTGAAAGTTCAGGGTCAGAGGGCATCTGGCACTTGATTTTGCTCTCTTTCCTCTGTCCATGGCTTTGATCATGCTACATCTTTCTTTGTGTCTGGTGCTCAAGATAGTACCCCAGGGTCACAGCCTGGTTCCTAGTCAAGAGGTATAAACCTACTGGCTTAAATATCTGAGGCCCAAGGTTTAGCAAGGGTGGGGGCATGAAGGAAGAGGAGGGAGCATTTCCTTCATGCTTTTCACTTTTCCCACATAACCGAAAGCAGACTAAACAAAACCAGTGTGAAATCTCATGGCTTGATGCTGCTATGGTTATATTTTTTAATCTGTCATCCATTCATTTATAGTTATGTTTATTCGCTGGGTTTACAGGGGTTTTTTCAGCCTTTTCTTGCAGTGAGGTGAGGGCGGGGGGAGGTCAAAACCTTCTGAAAGAAGATTGCAGTGAGCAGTGGCCTGTGATTAAAGCACAGTGTTTTTCCTTGATGCCGCTCCTCTGCAGCAGTGTTACACATGGTAGCATTTAGGAGCCCTTCACAGCTGAGGTGTTTCAAACACTAATGAATGGAAGTTTGGTTGCATAAGGCAGGCAAGCTTTAAGGCAAGCTTTGCTGAATGGTGTACTGTAGTGGCCTGGGAAAGGAAGAGAGTTATAAATTGTGTCAGTTAGCCACCCAGACAAAATGAAGCCATGTGGAAAATCAAATCTATTAAAGTATGAAGACTGTTATAAGCTGTTTTAAGCGGTCATTCTTCAAAGGTCTCAGTTGGCTGAGGAGGCAAATTCCTCTTCTTCCTAGATCTTTTTCATGTGCTGTCTTAGGCAATGATGTGCAATGTTTGATAAAAAACAACTTTTCACTGACAGCCCCTTTTATTATAAATGTTTATTGCCCCTGGTTCACCACCCATGTACTGAAAGGTACTGCACATTCATTAAAAAAATCAGGATAAGAGCATCACATTTGGTCAGGCTTGCTGAAGGTAAACATGAAGCAGTACAAGGGTCAATGAAGAGGAGAAGGAGAGCAACAGCTTAACATTGGATACCTGCTCAAAATGCTTTCTGTTTTCTAGCTGTCCATGTTTGCTGGCCATAGGAGACCTATGACAGAGCATGGCACAGATTACTTTTTCTTGACATCTCCTGGGGTAGAAGAAGAGCCTTGCAAGGCAAAGTGGTGGGATCAGAGAGCAGGGTACCTTCCCCTCCTCCCCAGGTTGGCTTCTTGAGATGTTACAGCAGCTGTAAAGAGCATTTTATTAGCTCAGGAGGTAATTGTCAGCTGTGTGAGAGAACAGTGAAGCAGCAGCCTAAGATGCATGGTCATATTATTATAATATATTATTCCTATTTGTGTGTTCTAGGAAGAGACTGAAGAAACGTCCTCACAAGAATCTGCAGAGGAAGACTAGGACACCGCACCATGCAATTTCTACCTCATCAGCAGTCTTTTGAAGGGAGAAGACACTGCCTTGACCACTTACTTTCTATTGCCATGATCTTTCCACTTTTGCCTGAAAGGGGGGGTTGGGGGAGGGGGTTGCGAGGGGAATCACATAACCTTAAAAAGGATTTGACTAATCATCTTTGTAATCCCTTCACAGTCCCAGGTTTAGTGAAAAACTGCTGTAACACAAAGGGGACGCAGATTAACGATGCAACTTTTAATTCCTGTTTTCTTTTTTCCTATTAATAGTTCAAGTTGCTAAGTAAGGGTGAATGGGTCCAGAAGAGCTCCAAATCAGGTTTATGACATTCACTGCACTACATATAAACAAGAAACTTTTAACATAGTCATTAAAATGGGCATTGAAATAGGAAAGGCTGGGACACTTACGCCTTGCAACACTTCCAGCAACCCACTCCCTACTTAGCGAACTCCCTGTTTTAGATCACCAAAGATAAGGGATAGATACTACTCTTTTTCTTTTGTAACCTTCTTGTAGACTTGTACTTGATCTTTTATTTTTTTTTTAAGACTTTTACTGTTATTTCAGGAAAAAAAAATGAAAGCTGATCTTTCACTTCATATTCAGCTGGTAATCAGAAGAAAAAATGAAACAAAAATGGTACTTTCATTTTTCAAAAGGGAAGAAAGACAAAGATGCGTTGTATAGTTATAGATACAAACATATCAGCAGAAGTAGTAGTAAACAAAATGAACAAGCCTTATCACCTGGATAATAGGAAGCCAGGGAGTTGGCTCTCTGTAGAGCGAGGCATTTTCTATGGAAACAAAAATGACTGACACCAAACTCTATTATGCTATTAATGACTAAGTCTTTATTGATAAAAGTGTTTTAAAACGTACAGAATGGTACCTAAAAATTAATCATACATTTATCTGAACAAAAGTAATCCAGATTTTTGCTTAGTTTTAACTAAATCTCCTCACCCTGTACCAGTATTTTGAAAGAATTTAGTATCTCCTCATTACTCATCAGTCACAATGTTAGAACCAACACCGTGTACCTCAGCTAAGCTCGTGCATTACCTTAAGCAATGTATTTTGACATAGGATGGTTCACTGAGCACCTCTGTGCCAGTGGCATTTCTCCATCTTTTCATTCAAAGCAGCACTTTTAGCACCAGATGCAATATTACCCCACTATTCAATACTACCTCTGATTTTTACAAATAACTCAACAGACTGGTAAATACATGCTGCTATACACCTTCAATGCAGGAAATTTTTATTGGGTAGATAATAGTATCTGCATTCTCCCCTTCTTTCTATTTCAACATTTTTTGCAGTTAAGGAAGCAATGTCTTTTTTTGTGTTTCAGCATGACTGTGTTTTTCTCTCGCTTGATTTGTTTGGGGTTTTTCTCTTTGTGTGGGTTTTAGGGGATTTTGTTTTGTTTTATGTACTTACCCTATTCTCTGTTAGACTTCTGTGTAATGTACTGTTAACTTGAATATATTTTTGTACTGAATTGCTGATAGGTTTGTGGAATAATTTTCTTCAGTGACACTACATGACATAGAAAAAATTTAGCTGTAATGTTTAAATATTACTGTCCAAGTTTGTACCTCAAACGAATTGTTTAAAGGAATGGACTAATTGATTGACAAAGACCTACCTCCAGACTTTAAATGGAATGAACTTGTTACTTTCAGCATTAGTTTTGAGATGTTTGAAACAGTTAGGACTGCAACTAATCCCTAATTCAAAACTATTTTTGTAAAATAACTTGTGGAAGATGAACACATTTTAAATTACTTTCATATTAAAAAAAAAAAACTAACAAAAAAAGCCTTCAAAGAAACTTGAAGCTTTGTAGGTGGAAAGCAGCAAGCTCAGCTTTTGCATAATGCAATCACAAATATGTGTTTAAAAAAATAATTAGTAGATTGTAAGAAAATACTTGACAAGTATTTTTGGGTATTTTAGACATATGTGATTTTGTAATGTTTCAGCCAGATTTATTTTAAATGCTTCTTATGTAGAGGTTTTTTATTCTCCCCTCTCTGACTTTTGTTGTTCCTTCTCTCTCTCTGCCCCCTCCAATTTCATTTTCTCTCTTTCTGTTTTATTTCCCTTCTTCCTCTCTTTCCTAGTCAGTACTTTGTACCACTGTATTAATAACTGGGCCAGGGGTAGTTTCTCAGGAAAGCGTCCTTTGGTATGGCTTTAGTACTGAGCCAAATGCAGTTAAAGATAACTACTTACTGGCTTCTTCCAAGAGGCAGTGTCAAGAAATACGGACCTCCTCAAAAGACTGAGAGGGTTCAGTAGTGGAAATTGCTGAGAAAGAGCTGATTGGGGTATCACAACTAGACATGTTAATGTTAAGTGAAAGAGAAATCCTAGCTATACGGTAGCTCTAACAGGCCAATTACAGTGTCACTTGAAGGCAGTAAAAGGAATTCTGCTGACATCAAAGGGCATTGAATCAAGCCTTAGCAAGTCCCTTTTAGGATTTAAGGGTTTTTTTGCATTTTCTAAAACCACAGTATTCAGTGGATGACACAGAAATAATTGCCGGATGTATGTCACTCTTCAACCTCCAAGAGACTTACCACTCTGATGATCTGAATCTTACATTTTCTATATATTGTAGTACAATCAAAATACATTACTACCTCTTAGGGCCTACTATACCTCATTTTTTCAGACTGAAAAATTGCATGTGACCATTGACTCAGTGAGAACATCATAAAATTTTTTTATATGTATAGTTTATTTTTGTGGGAGATAAATTTTATACGACTGTTCTTTGCTGTTATTGGTCACTGCTAACTATGACTGGACATGTAACTCTTCTACCATTTCTGCAAGAGAGGTGTGTTTGCAGGAAAAAAACATCACTTCAAGATGTTTAACTACAGTGTACTTTTCCTTTTGAGTGTCTTCTAACTTTTTGCTTTTTTCTTCATGTAGAGTTGCTGTCTATGATTGTACTTCAAATCGCTTGCTTGTTGAAAATGTTCCTTTAATGGATTATCACAGTCTGTTCAGCACAATAAACATAATAGCCTCTGTGATCCCCATGTTGTTTGATTCCTAGACTTTTGTCACAGTTCCATAAAATGAGTAATAAAGTTCGGTCACAGTGACCAAATTTGAAAAATCTTTACATGCAAGTAGCCTTTTTTTTTTTTTGTCCTAGGACCATAGGCATGTGCCTGAGAAGAAGTGCATTTGCTGTTAGGAGCACCAGGGGTGGGCACTTAACAGAGGGACATATTTCATGAGGCTCGCCAAAAGGTTCCCATTCCTGGCCTGGAACTCACTGTGCTGAGCTAAGAACTAAACCATGCACCTGGGGATCAGCAATCCTACCTTCTAGACAGGCAACATCCTAGCATGGGCCAGGCTGATACGGGTTTTGTTGCCTGATCTCAGACCCGCCTCTAAGGAGTCCACCAAGTTGACAAGTCTTCTCTTTGTAGGCAAGATTGCAAGATTGCAGTTTACATCCTAGTTCATGGAGTTTCCATTATGCAGCATTAGTTAGACAGAGCAGGTACTCAGAGCAGCAGACATGGGGATGTGGCTGGGTGCAGTCTGCAGCAAATTAAAGAGCTCAGGAAACCATTAAAACCCAGACACCCCCAAGATTGTCACAGGCAAGTTGGGCAGGATTTTTCTGACTTCTCCATTTGCTCTTACACGGTCTCTTGACCTGTTACAGTGAGATTTAAAGTCATAGAATCATAGCATTGAATCACAGAATATCCTGAGTTGGAAGGGACTCACAAAGATCATCAAAGTCCAACTCCTGACCCTGCACAGGATAGCCCCAAGAATCCCACCATGTTCCTGAGAGCATTGTCCAAACCCTTCTTGAACTCTGTCAGGCTTGATCCTGCAACTGCTTCCCTGGGGAGCCTGTTCCAGTTTCAAACCACCTTCAGGGTAAAAAAACTTTTCTTAATATCTAACCTAAACCACCCCAACACAATTTTAGGCCATTTCCTCGGGTCCTGTCACTGGTCACCAGAATTAGAATAGATCAGTGCCTGCCACTCCCCTTTGTGAGGAAGTTGTAGACTGTGATGAGGTCTCCCCTCACTCTCCTCTTCTGCAGGCTGAACAAACTAAGTCGCCTCTGCTGTTCTTCATATGGCTTCCCCTCTAGGCCCTTCACCATCTTCATAGCCCTTCTTTGGATGCTCTCTAATAGCTTTATATTTGTTTTATATTATGGTGCCCAAAACAGCAGACAGGGCTTGCAGTGAGGCCATTCCAGTGCAGAGTAGAGCAGCACAATCACCCCCCTGATCTGGCTAAGTCTGTGGTGCATGTCACATTGATTCATATTGGCAACCATTCTGCTCTCACCTTATGGGATTGTCCAGTTATTATTGCCTGGGATGTGTAATTTTACACATTTTTTTTGTGTTCACTCATTTGCAGACTCTCCACCTAATCTCTGTTGGTCAGATAACCACTGCTTTGCCGAGGGCTTCATGGCATGTTTCCTTTGGGCTCAGTTACTTGTAAAATTACCAAAATACAATCACAAAAAAAGCATTAAGTAACAACACCCATTTGGTCCCGAGTCAGATGGAAGTAATTACATTCCTCACATTATATTTCCTCCTCTGCTTTGTCACTCTGCTTGGTGTATTAAAAGATCGTTCCAATTTTCAGTCTTCCTGGTGGTCGTCTTCCCTGTGGTTGCCATCACTTGGCTCATCTTGTTGTTTTATCTGGTGTGATGCTCCAGCTGTAATCCATTAACCTGATGGATCAGTCAAGTGGCTGAACTTCTGCCGTTCTGTGCTTAACTCCTCTTTACTTTGTAGTCATTCCTCCAGCTTGCTTCACTCCCACTTCCCTTCTCAGGGCATCTCCCAATAAATTTCTACATACTTTATTCCATAGACTATTTGTATGTATGAAACTAATTGGCTTCTGCAGGATCGAGGCCTGTGTTTGTCTAGCAGCTGAGTGTACTTTATCCAAGATGCCTGTGGCAAGAGCCATATTAAGTTTCTTCTTTTGTTTTCCACTCCCGTAACATTTCATCCACACAAAGATGAGGGGAATTATTGAAAGCTGGCACTGCCAGTGCCATGCACACCTTTTTAATTGTCCATAGCTCTTTTCAAAAACAAACCTTCTGGTCTAGTCATCATTAGAAACAGGATCCAGTGGAACGACAACAACGTGTTCCCGTGATCACACAAGAGGAGTCAGATTTGTCATGCCTCTAGCTTCACTTGAAGCTTGGATGAAGGAATGTTTTCCACCCCAGCACCTCTTCATACATGGATATAGAATTTTGTCTCTCCATTTTTCCTTTTTTAATGCTCCACCATCTTCCTGATCACATTAATTTTTCAATATACAAAGTACTTAAGCATTATTATGGTTTCAGAATGGCACTCCTGCTTCCCTCCTCCCTACCGTGAGGGAGACAAAAGGCAGAGATTACTGGCTGAGATAAGAACAATTTACTGGAAACAGCAATGAGATATGAAAACAAACAGTAACAATACTAATAACAGCAATGTACAAAAGAGAGGGTGTTTTACATGCAATTGCTCCCCGACTGACCCAATGTGCTACAACCCAGAGACAGTGAACAAAATGGCAGCCATACCCTCTGCACTCCTGCTTGTACCCCGACCGCAAACCATGCCCCTTCTCAAAAGTGGGAATCCCTTACTTCCACCCCCAGCAGTGATGTGGGTGCTATGGAACAACAACCTAGACATGACCACACAGCTCCAGGCTCCGCCCCCTCACAGGTACTGCAAAAAATTAACCCTGTCCTTGGCTGAAACCAGGACAAGAATTTATAGCCTTTAGTAAAAATAAAGGTCCAATGGCTATATGCATTCTTGATTCAGAAATACTACCATTTGAAGCTTTATTGAACAGGTTGTCTGGAGAAGCTGTGGATACCCCATCCCTGGAAGTGTTCAAGACTGGGTTGGATGGGCCTTTGAGCAACCGGGTGTAGTGGAAGGTGTCCCTGCCTATGGCAGTGGACTTGGAATTAGACGATCTGTAAGGTTCTTTCCAGTCCAAACCATTCTATGATTCTGTGGTTCATTACACCTACTTGCTCCGTCAGATGAATGTCTGCCACTGTGTGTTACATACACTGTCTGAACAATACAGACATGGAAACACTAAAAGTCAGATTGAACGGGGCTCTGAACAGTCTCATCTAGTTGAAGGTATCCCTGGTCATTGCTGGGGGTTGGACTAGGTGACTTTTAAAGGTCCCTTCCAACTCAAACTGTTCTATGACTCTATGATCCTACTATCCTTGCTGTTTGGACATTCATATCCAGCAGAGTCAATGTAGGTTAATGCTCTTCCTGCCTGGCTCCAGGACCTATGGGCTGTGTGCCAGGCTAGGTGTCCTGGGTTAGTCTAGGGACAATTTTTAACCACACCCCCCAACACAATTTCTCTGAGTTGTTTTAAGTTGAGAGAAAGTTTATGCAGACAAAACCAAATCCGATTGAGGAGAAATAATATTAGGATTTATTACTACACAATAAAAACTAAACAACTATATCTACAACAACTCTAATTAACTAAAAGCACTATTTATTTACAAAAGTACCCCTCCCCCACTTTGTATCAGTCCAGGAGGAGAACACAGATTCTTCTAAGTCACTCTGCAGCACTTGTAAGTTCCTTTTCTGTTATCTCTGGGACAACACCTCTGATTCGTTGCAGCTGGAACAGTTTGTCTCTTTTTCTCCTCTGTGTCAACCTCAGGGCTGGGCCTACATCCCTCCTGGGCTAAGGCCGAAGGCTGGGGTTACCCAGGGTCCTGTAAGGTCTCCCATGGACTGCAAGGGGACACTTGCTTTTCCATGGTCTGCACTACAGGGTCACAGGGGATAATGGCTTTTGAGTCCACCACTGTTTTCTGTGGGGTCCCTTCCCATGGTAATAGTCCTTGATAGACCTCTCCAGCGTGGGTCTATCCCTTGGACAACAGTTCTTCCATTCTCTGCTGTCTCTCAGGGGTCACAAATGCAGCTGCACCAGCATCGATCCCTCACTGTGATCACACATGGCTCCCTACCCGAGCCGACTTGCTCCAGTGTAGGGTCCACAAATTCAACTGCACCATCACGGATCCCTTTCTGGGATCCCAAGATCTTACCCGGGCGTCCTCGCTCCAGCGTGAGACTCCTCTGCATGGGCTACAGTCCAGCAAAAACTTCTACAGAGTCACATCTTCTGTCCCTCATGCTGCAGATGGGGTTGTCTCTGCTCCCCAACAATCTTCCACAGGTGGCAGGGATTTTAAATTTCAGTCTTTTTCCCTGCTGAAGGGAGAGAGAGGAGGGGGAAGAAGGAGCCGTCTCTCCCGCCCCTTTCACGGCTTCTCTCTCCGGCTGCCAGCTGTGACCTTGAAGGCTCCTCTATCTCTCTGGCTGCAGTTTCTTTTGCAAAGTCCTTTAAGATTTTTTTCTTCACTTCGTTACATGTCTGGATCAGGGGGGTTTCAGTGTTGCCTCTGCCCCCAGCCCAGGGCCCGGGGGAGGAGGGAGGCCTGGCCCCCCCTTTGGGCCTGCTACTGCTCCCTCACATGGCTCCTCAATTTCTTCTGCGCAGCTAACCTTCTTTTCCGTTTTCTTAAAAATGTAATTGGCAAAAGGCGTTACCAAAACTTCTGATTAGTTTTGTTCCAGAAATTCACCTGGACAAACCACTCACAGTCCCCCCGGAAGGAGGGACCCCTGCAAACCCATGATATTAGGAGACACTAGCGATGGTAAAACCTCAATCCTCTTGCCACCCCACCTCACAGGAGTGAAACCACCCCATGCATTCACTCCACTTTGCTTCAGGACATCCCTGTCATGCAAGTCCTGCTCTAGCAGAGTTGCTACTCTAACCATCCTCAGCTGGAATGATGAGTTCTGCTGCTGCTCTTACCCTCTGGGCTGATTCACCTCCGTGTGATTGTAAGATTTAACATGTCTTTTTTCTTCACACCTTTTACTTCCCTTTGCCACCCAAACAACCTTTTGGCCTATTGGAAAAGTTTTTAATTTCTTTCCTTCCCACCTGTGATTTAATCCTTCTCCTTTATTGCTCCAGACTTGCAGTGCACATGTTCCAGTATTCAAGAAAAGGAAAGCATCTTCCTGTAATTAACATCCTCTGAAGATACATGAATGTAATTACAATTACCCTGAAAATAGCAGTCCACTGTGGCAGAAGTTTAAGTGAGATTGCAGATGGTTGTGCTCCAAACCTGCAGCCCAGAATTACAATCAGCTTTTATCTGCTAGAAAAAGCAGAAATTGAAACATTAGGAGATAAGACACAAGTCTTAAAAGTGCTTCCCTACTAAGATGGGGCTAATTAAACACAGCTAAAAACATTAGCACTGTCAGATGAAGGAGGAGCTTTACGTTGTTAATAATGGTTAGGGTAAAACTGGAGCCAAACATATGCTACATTAAGGCATGCTATTAAAATAATCAGTGAAAGAAAATAACAAATGAAGGCTGGGTGGATCTGAAAAACCAATGGCAGGCAGAAACATTAATTAGCCAGAGAGGAAACTTAGCAAAGACAGAAGTCCCATCAGAAAACAAGATTATATTATGTTATTTATTAATGTCAGCTATAAAATATTATGTTGGACCACCAAAGACTATGATTTTAATTGAAGGGGTTTTTAATTCAGAAAATCTATTAAATATATATAGCCCCTTGAGGCATTTTATTCTTAGTTCAGGGAGTAGGAAGAAAAATAAGCACATTTTTATTGCACTGGAACACATTTGCCATAAAACCATAGTTTTGGCAATATTACATAACAAAAAGTAAAATTTAAATCAACATTTGAAAACAAATCAGCTCAACAGATGCACAGAGGAAGTCTCTTCGGCCCTGTATAACTGCAGAATATTGTCTTTAAAGCTACATCACAGTCTGAGATAGGGAGTTTATGAGGTCCGACACGCTCAGAAGGTGTTTGCAATTAATTACTGCTCCTAGACTCTAGCTGTGCTTGGGGCCAAGACAAATTAATGCCTGTCTAAGGCACTAAGACTATTTTTGTCAAAGGTTCATAATGTGCTCAGTTTGGGATGGTTTAGGTTTGGCACTTATATCCTAACAAACAGGTAATAGCTTCAATGAGATCCAAGACCTGGGGAGTGTCACCTGCTGGAGTTCCCCCCATGATGCAGACTTTTGATCTCCCCACATATGGCTGCTGTGTTATGAGCAGTGCCCTTGAGGTTCATCTCACTGTCCACTTGTAGTCTCCACACATCTCAGAGGTACCACCATGACTGGTCAATAAGTGACCCTACATCTTTGCACGGAGAAAGGGATTATAACCAAAACAAAACTGTGTGTGGCAAAGCTGATGATATAGAATTTGTGCTGGACGTGGCCATTACAAAAGCCCCACTCTCACTTTTGCAAGCAGTTTACAATCACAAAGGGAAACTCTATTTGTTTTTGGGTGTGTGTAACTATACAGCAGGACCATAATTGCATCTATATAATTTTAACACTTTTAAAAAAAATTGAATTTTCCAAAGGCTACTGGTGATTCTCCATTATCTGTGCCCCTGGCACACTCAGCGAAGTGTTGTATTGTATTTAAAACAACAACGCAGCAATGACACAGCTCAGGGTAGGAGACCAGAATGAATGTCAGAAACCTTGTATTATCCAGGCCAGTAAGTACATTTTTTTAATAAATAAGTTTCAGTGCATCATTATTCACAGTTTTGGAGAGGGAAAGGTTACATTTTTCTGATTAAAATCTTCAGAATGAAATTGCTTCATCAGCACTTAATTATCTGTGCTGGAAATGGAAGTTGGCTTCCTTCTATCAGAATCTGACACAAAACTCTTCAGTTTGGTTACGTGTGTGTGTTTTACATGAAAATGGTCCTCATCTTTCTTAACCTACACACAAAATTAAATAGTATAGCTCCTGGTTTCAATAGGAAGTAAGAAAGGAAAATAGGAAGATTTCATTTCCTATGGAACACAGGAAGCTTTCATAATCTTTTGTCTGTCTCCTTTCCCTTAACAACTTCAAGGCTATTTCCATTCTTTTCAGTAATTATCCTTGACCTGGAAAGGATGACCTCTATTGGCCTTTTTCTCATGAGGGCTTGACATAGATCAGCTTGTAGTGCATAGATTTACCTTTGCACTTCTCTGAACTCTAGATTATGGGGAATTTCGAGGTCTTAAATATACTCTTAGGACATGCAGCCCTGAAAGTAACTGGTCATGGATCAGTAATGGCTTTTCTGGTAACACCAAAACCTGCAAATCATGAAGCTAAATAGGCACAGTTCAGGGTGCGCACAAATGACAGAAGCAAGGAAGAAAACAGTAATGGGGAGTTAGGTGAAATTTCACTGGAGCTGCTTAGGTCAATGAGTGTTAGGAATAATCAATCTATTTCATGGAAGTGAAGTCCAGCCAAAGTTGCAACCTGTGCTCTGTAGACAAAACTTTGTGAAAGACATTTTATTGTTATTATAGTAAATTATATATAAAAAAAAAGGCAAGAGCAAAACAGAAGTGGAGAAAAGAAAGACAGAGCAGGGCAAATGGCATTGGGAAGTGTGGCCAGAGAAAAGCTTAGCAAGAGTGCTTTTACTGAAGTGCTGACTACAAAGACTAAACCTGTGACCAAAGAAGCTGCATATGACTCTGTTCCTGCTCTGCTTAGGAGACCAGACTCAGCATGTTCCTCACAAAGAGGCAGGCTTAAGACAGGCAATGCCAGACTCAATTTGTCTTTCTAAAGGAGACTACATCCAGGACTCTGAATTTTGGCTAATTGTATGGCTTGGATATGGAAAAGTGTTCAAAAACAGTAACGTGCACACATACAGAGTTGAGCAGAGGACATCCCAGAGTATTAGCAGGTTGGAACTGCTTACCCTACTCACACCAGCTGTTTGAGATGGAAGCCTGCTTATATTGTGCCATTTACAAAATTTGCTTTCTTTATGGAAATTCAGAGGCTGACACACGGTTCCTAATAATCTTAACATTCTGTTGTTTGCTTAAGCATAGCTATGAGTTACTCTAGAAAATTTAAAATGAGTTAACAGATCAATAAACTCTTCAGAAGTAACAACTCCCTGTCTGCCCCACACTATCACAGCTAGTGCACCAGCTCCATTGCACTCTACAACTCAGTTTCTTTGAAATACCCTTGCTGGTAAGATCAGGGTTTCTTCTGAAGTGCCTTTGAAAGCTCACAAGCATGGTACAGTCTAGGAACCTCAGTCTAGATGATAATGATCATCCTGTTCCAAGGACCTGAGGTACTTAGTGCTTTGCAGGATTGTGGGTTCCATTGTTGTGGGTTCCAGTAAAACTATCCAGTGGAGACCAGGCAGAGGAAAGCCAACCTTCACCTGAGAACTTCTTATTTTTGTAATTCAACACAAACCTATACCAGCCCCACTGTTTTGCAATGGGTATTTGAGATGTACAGGCTTGATTTTACACTTCTGGGAAGGTGATGCACAGGGGTGTAAGGCCACGGTCACCTTAGCAGAGTATCTGTCTCTGTTTCCCAGTGACAGAAGTCCAAAGGCTTCCCTGCTCCAAGGGCACGGAGTCCCCCGGTGACAGGACTCTGCAATTATGTCACCAGTACAAACTTTTGGGATAAGCTGTTCTCCTCCATCACATGCACCAAGACAGTTCAAGTCACTCTGAGAGCATCAGCAAAATGAGTGGGTGCCCTTATAATCTATGGAGGTGAAAGGGACTGCACTAGGGCAGCCACACCATGTTTTCAATTGAGACAAACGCCCACTAGCTAAGGAGAGCTGACCCCAGAAAGCAGTGGGATAGTAGTAAATAAAAAAGTTAAGTGTTTGGTGTTGATGAAAAGTTAGTGTGTTTTTCTTCAGTTAAAGGTCAAAGAGTAGCCAGATTAAACAGCTTTCCTGCATTTAGGAGGAGATATGTGTCACCAAGCTTTACTCATTTAAATGTTAGATGTCTCATCTAAGGTTTTCATCAGCCAGAGGGCAATCTATTCCTTCCTAAAATATGGGTCTAAGCTGGGTGGGACGAATCTCTCATCCCTCCCCACTGACTGTTCAGGAAGCTGAGACAGTGATGTTAACTTAGCTTAAAAACAAGGGAATATGTGTCGTTTCCAATTACATTGCTGAGCTGAGCTGAGCACTCTTACTCATGAGCAATTGCTCTAACCCTTACACTCCTCTTCCAGATGTGTCTCCAAAGAGAGCTAAGTCAGTTGTCTTAATCACATGCACAGCGTAGGTACATAAAATCCAGAATGGGATTCAGGCTCTGTATCCTATTCTGTTTCACAACTGAGTGCAGACTGGGAGAGGGACAGGTGAGTACAGACAGTCATCTCCCCTCTGAGCCAGCACAGCCCATTGCCTGGAGCAATTCCCGTACCTGCCCTTTATATGTCACTCATCAAAGGCTAGGTTAATGTTGTGGTTTAACCCCAGCTGGCAACCAACCCCCACACGACTCACTCTTCCCCAGTGGAGTGAGAGAGACAATCAGAGGAGTAAAAGTGAGAAAATTCTTGGGTTGAGATAAAGACAGTTTAATAGGTAAAGCAAAATGCAAGCAAAGCAAAACAAGGCATTGATTCACCACTTCCCATGGGTAGGCAAATGATCAACTGTTTTCCCCACGTGCAGACTGGACAGATCTCACAGGGAAGTCTGCTGCCTCTCTTGAACTCAGGTAAGAGACATTACTGTAAGACTCCCTGGATCAATTCAGCCCTCTGATTATTAACCACTTCTACATGTTGTCTTCAACTACCTGAAAAGAAATCGTAGCAAGGTGGGGGTTGGCCTTTTCTCCCAGGCAACTAGCAACAGGAAAAGACGAAATGGCCTCAAGCTGCACCAGATTTCTCTAATTTTTGAAATAGTTCTTCAAATCACCTCCTACAATTCATTAAATGAGAAAGAGTAATTAGCACTGTAGACTAAAGAATTTATGTGTCCTCAATCACAAGTCATTCCGACGAAGTATGCTTATACATAAGAACTACTTAATTATCTTCCCTAAAAAAAAGGTTTCTCTGTAGTGAATGTAGCACCTAGTGAGTAAACTTCAGGGTCTTCCTGTCAAGTCATGTTCTTTGTGGGCTGATGATGAGCTCAGTATGCCCAAAGTTTTAAATTTTAAAGTTGAAAACAACCATCTCAGCTGACACTTCAAATAAGAACCAGCACCTTCTTGGAACGTTCATCAGCACTGCTCTTTCTGATGACAGGATCGGGGCATGGGAGACTCTGAGCCCAAACCTAATCAGATTCCCTCAGCTATAGATAATATTACAATTAAACAATTAAAACTAGACAGACACTTTCTGCAATTCAGATGGGTTCATTAAAGCCAATGTTCATTTCAACCTATATTGCCATCAGGCTCAGTCCTGCTGTGCTGGCTGTCCACGTTGGGTTGAATTTGAGTGAAAACTACATAGTCAAACCTTTGAATGGAGTCTAAACCTCCAACTATGCAGCTCAGTAAAAAAGACTGTAAAAGAAGGCTTTTGAATTATCATTGTCCAGAACCTGATGTCATAACGATAAAACAACATCAGAAAATAATAAAAATATGATGTACCTTTTTTCACTGTAAATCCTCTGTGTCAGCTTCCCAGATGGTGTGAATCTGCATAGCTCTAGCTCAATGAAACCACTCTGCCTGATGCCACTGAAGAAGTCAGGCTACCAAACTCAAGCCAAAACAGTTTCAGAACCTTCTCATTTGAAAGGAAGAGAGGGAAGATGAACAGGAGCTGCAGAAGTAATAGTTAACAGCACTTCCCTGGAGCTTGGGGCTGGTGCTCTAAAGGCCCATCTGACCACCTAGATTAGACCTCAATGAGATACAGCTAGAAGGCAAAGGTATAATATTCTCATTACATGAGGATAAAAGACGAATGAGCATGAAAAAACACAGTTTGAGCATGATACATATATGAAAGGTTTCAGACCTTCTGAGATTTTTTTTTTTCATTCATGGGTTATGCAAAACACATTCATGCAACCTTACATATCTCCTGAATTGTGGTAACTCCAAAACCCCATGAAACATGCATTCTGTCTTCAAGCAATTTTGGAGTCAGAGCCAGAACTTGTCAGTATGCTCCACACCAAGTGTTACTATCTGGAGATAGTGGAACATTAATTCCCGTCATGGAATTAATTTCAATAGATGCTATCAATTCTGTAAGAATCGTCTTCTTACATCTCCCTCTCTTCTCTCATCTTGTCTCCAGTCTTAGAGTGGTCTGCGTCAAGAGGCTGGATGTCCACAAAAGCAATAAACCACAGACACTGCATATGCCCCTTGAAAACCCTTTGGAAACCTCCCTCATCCGTGTGCTGTATCCCAAAACCATGTCTGGGGCAAGACACAGGGATGGCACCAACCCCCCAGCTACAGCCCATCCCCGTGTCACTCCAAAACCTGTGCACACCAACTTCTCCACCACATCCTGAAGGTGAGGGTGACCCCAGAGCTGGGGGGTTGTCATGGAGGTGACCAAGCTAAGCACCCCACCCAAAGGCACACCAGGGAGAGGTGCTGACTGCAGCAGGAGCCGCAGAATCAGCAGAGCTCTGCTCTCACCTTCAGTGCTTTGCTGGATCATAACTTTACAGTCCTGCAAGATCACAAGAATAAGTGCATATGGGAAAGAAAAGAAAAATATGAACAAGAACCCTAAAACTTGTATCTAACAACCAGCTATCACTTTCCAAATATTTTTCTTCTATTAATTTTAAGGGCAAAAACATTTGGTGGTAAATGTGGAATAAACTAAAACCATCTGCACTGTGCTCGGCAGCTGTCAAAAAGCCAGACAAGCTCTTTGGGTGTATAGGCCTGATGTTCAAATCCACTGAAGCTATGCCAGCAGTGTCAAACACACTGATGAGAACCCTTTCTGAGAACTGTGTGCAACAGGCCTATTCTATTGTTATGGGAATATTGCTAAGATTAGAAAGGTGTGTTAGAAACCCCACCAAGATGATATAGTTTTGCAAGAAATTAATTTTGTTGAGAAATTACTCATATGGCGCCCATCTATTTTAGAAAGATGCCCCAGGAGAGCAGAGAAGAGACCTCATGTATTGGTGGGATAAGATGCCTAACATAGTATGTAATTTAAACACCAGAGATCTGGACTTGGGCAGAAAGGGAAGGGAGCATCTTATAAACATAATTGAGAAGAATGTCTTAATCCAAGAAGTAGTTAGCAGACAGCCTGATGGCTAACTTGGACAATTTGATCTAAGCAGTCAACACCAGCAGTCCCGGAGGAGGGAAAGGCTTTTTGAAAAAAAGAGTAAACTTCAGAGCATATCCCATCAACCATATTTTTGAGATAAGATTAATGACTAATATGTTCATTTGTACTTCCTGAGTTTGAAAGTGCAGATCTCCATGGATCATAATGTCCTGCCTGGGTGCTAATATTCATCTGTTAAATAAACACAACTTCTCTTTGGAACATTACCATAGTGCCACAGTATTTTTCCAGGGCAAATCTAAAATGTATTTTATTCATTTTATAGGATCAGAGTTACCTAGGGAAGAAGCAGAAGAATTGGCATCTTTGCTGCAAGGTACTGAAAACAATTCATCTGAAGATTTTGTAACTCTACTGAGACAACCAGCAATTCAACTGGTATAAATATACATTTATATATACTATTTATGATTATATTATATATTTAATAGATATGGGTTTATTATCTATGAGTTTAAAATTTTTATCCTACTGAGCAATCTTTGCAGAGGATAAAAAGGATGTATTTCTTTTAATACATTTTAGATTTCCAGACACTTCCTTTCTCCTTGCTCACACTGTGTAGCAAATGACACATAGAAGTTTTGAGCAGCCCTCCCTGTATCCTTCAGTATTGCTCACAGCCTGGTCCCTGCACCATTTCTTCACAGAGGAAAAAGCCGAAGGGCAAAGTGGGAGCCCTCCTGTTGATCTTCACAGGCCCAAGTCCCACCTGTAGTTCTTGGGACAAAACTTGGAGTACATAACGATATTTACTCTGAACTCTGGTCATTTTTGATTATACCCTGCATGAATTACAATGTTTTGCCAATTATTGTTGCCTCACTTCTTCAGCTCTTTTCTCTATGCAGCCCAATGGAAACGTCAGTGTGACGCTGGCCACCATGTTTTGTGCTGTCACGTCCCTTTTCATGAAGCCGTACCTCATGCAGAGCCACAGACCCAAATACCAAGCTGGGCTTTGCTGAGATGTGTGCCTGCAAACAGGTTACTCTGCGTGCACCCAGCAAATGGTGCCAGATCAAGGAGGTGGAAGTGACGGGCTATGGGAAATAAAAGGGTAACAAAAGCCAGAAGAAAGGAAGCGTGTGAGACAGAGGAAGAAGGTGGTAAGTTGCACCTGAACTTTTAGGAATCAGAAGGGAAAAATAAAAAGCAAAAGAAGGTGTGTGAAGGAAGTTGAGATTGAAGCTGCACGACCTCTTTAGTTAGGCACAAATTTGTGTTGGTGCAAGGGACAGCCTCTCCTCTCCCCTCTCTCTTGGTCATTTCCACCCTTTCCCTGTTCAGTCTAAGCTGGCTGGAAATGGCTAAACCAAGTGAAGTTGAGACGCTCTCTTGTGATAAAGTTCAGGGACAGTCAGAGTAGGGCTTGTGTAGCCAGGCAGGAACCCAGGGGACCAGCAGCAAGAGGTGGGAGCCACAAGGGTGGCGTTGGGTTTCTGCCAGGTTTTAGTGCCCATGAGTAGTTAGTAGTTAGTTAGTCGGGGCTGTTAGGGTAACTCCTGTGTGGCTAAATGTGACATCCTGAGCCTTGCAAGTGCCTACCTTGCTATGGCTTACTACACTGTTTAGAGAAGCCCATCCTAGCTGGCACCTACCTTAATGAGAAAAACAAAACTTGTGCTTGAATGCAGTGAATCCTGGATGAAGGCACTTGCCTGGATTTTCCCACTGAGGATCTTGGGCTCCAGAATTGTTCTGCTCCCCTTTGGATAGTCAGGTAGCTTCCGCTGGACAGCCTCCTTGGGCACATGGAACTGTGCATAAAGCCCAAGTCATCAGCACTGACACCCTGTAAAATTTCACAGCCATATTTTCAGACCACCCCAAACCTGGCGTCACGCAAACCTGCTGAATGTCACAGAGAGAGATGTATTCTCCAGCGCCTGTGAATTAGACTGCAGCCCTCAGCTGGAGGTGCAAATGTTTCTAGTAATTTTCAGAGGAAGGTTACTGAACTGCAGGGAACTCCAGAAACACAGCTCTCCTCTATTTCACTCTGTGAGCTATTACATAGGAAAGAGACTATTTTCTATTTCATCCTTTAGAGCTGTTGCATGGGAAACAGAAACGTTTATTTTAAGGGTTGTTTCCTTTCTTTCTTGAGCACCCTTTTGACAGTGCATTTCCCAGAATAGGTGCTTGTCCCTGGGCCAAGAGCACCTGTTTAGCACCTATATCTCCTAACTTATATTAGGTATTGTAATCAAACTAAATCCTCACTAGTTTCTCTAGTCAGTGTGAGCAGCCAAAGCCATGAGTGGGGAAGGCTGAGAGCAGAGCACGAATCAGTACTGAATAAAACCATTAGTTCCACATCCATCTGTAATTTGCAGAGACATGTAATAAAACTGTAGTAAACTTGGATTACAGCTATTTGTTAACTCTTGCCCTCCTGTTCCATGGTTGGTTCCTACCCTGGAGTTATGGCAGCTGGGGACTTCTTTGTAGCCACAGGGTTCGTGCTTGTCTGAACTAGGGAAGCATTCATAAAAGCTTGAGTAGACTTGCTGCAGCATTCTTGAAAGCTTTATAAGACTTGAAGTACATAAAATCCCATTCATACTTTAAAAGGCCAAGCTTTATTAACTGTGGTACATTCTGTAACCAAAATCAGAACAGACTTCGCTATATTGGAAAGCATCTTCCTAAACCTTTGGGAAAGTGAACCTTTTCGTTCTGGTACTCAACAAGTAGACTTCTCTTCTTAAGTGCTCCTAAAATGGTTTTACTTCAGATCCACCATATTTATTGAATAAAGTTTTAAGCCAAGAGAGCCTTTCTGTGAAGGTTTATAAGCATTTTTTCCATGAAGCACAGGTCAAAAAAAAAAAAAAATCAGAGCCACACATTTAAAAGAAAAAGAAGTTAGAGGAAAAGGAAGAGCAGCATGTTTTACGTGGTAAACCTATTTGGGGCAATTCAGAAAAGTGCTTTAATGAAAGATTAATTACTCCATTCCAATAGACAGGGTGTATAAATATTAACATTCTATTTTCATAATAAATGCTGGTCTTATAATACTTTAGCAGTCATATCACAGAGCAGTTGGAAAGGAGGTGGTCTTAATACCGCCAGTGAAACCTATCTACTCAGTGCTGTTAGACTAAAGCAAAAGCCTCTGAGTTTTTCCTCTAAGTTCACTGGAGCTGTGATTTCCTCTTTCCCTGCCAAGAATAAGGGTATGTATTATACCAGTTGGTTCTGAGCACTGGCGCAGCTCCAAATATGGAGTGACTGGGGGAACCTTTTTTCATGGAGGGGAGCAGTAGAGGTTGGGAAGTGCTATAAGAAAGGGTGCTGGCATGCAGTTTTTTCCTGTGCTTCTCCCTGCTTCTGTACTAACAAACCCAGGAGATGACCACCTGCTGCCCATCCCCGAAACACAGCCCCCCCCCCTTGCTCTGTAAGGATGGAGAGGATGTGTTTGTTGCAACCACACAGGTGATGGGAGCAGAAACATGTTAGTGGGGTCACTGATCTTTCATGTGCATGGAGGGAACTGGTGGGGAATCCACACTTCTGGACCAACGCATGAAGGCAGCATGAGTGCTTGTGACAGCAGCAGTGTCCAAAGGGGGCAGGGGTACAAGCACAGGGTCAGTGTTTTCTGATTTGTATTTCCCATAAGATATTAGTTCAGGAAACACACACAGTATCTTACATGAGGTGGGTTAGGGTAAAGCTGTTGGATGCCTCCCCCAGATGATTTAGGAGTCCACACTGCAGGTGAAGGCATTGATCTTTGCAATTTCCAGTCGCTGCCAGTCTCTCATACTATTCGCATGCCCTGTCCAGAGCAGGCACACTCCTGAGTGAGAATCCTAAGCCCTCTGCTGAGGACGAATGGTGAGTTCAGTGACATTCCATCTTTCAGGGCAGGAGAAAAATCTTCACTTTTCCCCTTACTGGCTGCCTTGATCCGTTGGCTGCCCTGGTATGTCCCTGTGGACCTGCAGCAGTGGATCATGCTGGGGGGGCTTGAATCCACACCAACAGGGACATGCAAGATTGCAGCATGTGGGATCTGCCACTTCAGCAGTGCTCAGGTGACATGTATGGGTCTAAATAGATATGTCTAAACATGGCTCTGGTACCAAAGTTATGACCTTCACCTGGATAGGGTAGGTCTGGAGTCAGGTCCCTAGATAATTTCTGGTTTTTCTCCCTTGACTCACTAATTACTTGGCATCTGCTCTGGACACTTTGCAAATCCTAATCTCAATACACCTAAGGACTCACATACCTTCCCAATGTCTTCTGCTGGGAGGGACCTGGGATGGACACTAAAACAATAGTGGTCTGACTCTCATGCCATTGGAAAGGCAACACTAAAGCTATTCATAAAATGACTACTCTCCATATTTAACAACTGTTCGATTGCTGAGTATATGTGGACTGAACACAGATTGAAAAAACTAAACATAGACCAAATATGACCAAGAAATGCTTGATCATAAATACATCAGTTGTGGAATAGTTTCATAATGTAGTGGGATCTTAAAGTTTTGGGAAGAGGAAGGTTATACATGGGATAGTTACTCTGTTGTAAAGGAATTTCATTTTAACTTTTAATGGGAAAAATAAATCATGTTTCTGGTACTATAAAATTAAGATTTTAAAATAAAAAAGGAGATGAGCATACTATGAAATGGGAAGAGGATGAGAACACTGAGCCACACCAGAGTTGGTTTTAAAACTTTTCCAGCTGGAGTAGTCACATACCGTTGTCTTAACTTGGTAATATGTGCAGAAAATGGCTCCCACCAAGGACTAAAGGCTGGTTACAGTCTGCCACCAAGCATGCCTGAAAGGATGTCAGGGTCTGGATTATCACAGTTAATAACAGTTTATCCCCAAAAGCCACAGGGATACACCCAACCATGCCTGCCATGTCCCAGTCTGCGTAAATCACTAAACTCCCGTATCAGCCCTTTGGACTGGACAGCCTAAGGGCAGATGCTCTGTGCCATGAGCCATCAGCCCAAATATTGTCATCTTGCCACTTAGCCCCAATACACAGGGTCTTTGCAGTGCTTGCTGATGAGCCGGTAGGACTGCCCCATGCAGCCAATGACTTTACTGGAGAGCACTACTTTTTAATATATTGTAACACTTGTAAAGCACTTCACAGCAATAAATCTTTTCATTATTTGTGACATTTCCCACCTCCTCTCTCAGTGTGATGATACTTTTTAAATAAATATTATCAGTTTATAGCTTCGTTAAAACTCTATATGCGCTTCTATGTCCCCAAGGCATTTGCTGAAGTCATAATTGCTACCAGTGTGTGACGTAAGGATGCAAGCCCATAAAACCCATTCGTAGACACTTTGCAGCATATGCCATTTAATTGAGATTCCATGAAAGGCATTATGTTGCCTTACTCTGCAACCATAAAAGAGTAAATAATTTCAAAGAATTGCTTGAAAGGCAGCTTGTGTTTTAAATTGACTAGGTTATATGTGGGAAATTCCTGGCAAAAATGTACCTAATTGACCCATTGCTGTATGTCTTTTTGACGCTTGTTTCAGCTCTGCAGGTACATCACTCTCCTACAGGGTGTTTGACTAGGGTGGAAAAGGGACTACATGGGGTTCCCTGTGCTTTTCAGTGCTTTAGCACAGTGAGTCAAACATTCCACATGGAATGTTGTTTCTCCGCTCCAGGTCCACTGGAAAAACCTGGAGTGTAGGCAGCCTCCTGCACGTGACTGTATTGCCAACTGTCATCTCCAAGAGCCCTCTGCAAACTTGCCCTCCTCTTAAAATCCAAAAGCTCTGTAGTCCTTGCACATTCCTGGCCATATCACAATTGTTTTTTTAAAGCCTTGCCTTTTACACCCTTTTGATTCCTCCATCATAGGTTTTCCCCCTCATTTTACTACCTGAGGCAGCTTGTCCCACCTCTTGACTGTGAGTGCTGGTGCTTTTGCAATGAATGGTCTGAACAAGATGAGCAAAGATGAACAAATGAAAAAATAATCTTTCAATATTTTTTAAGAACACATTTTCCTAAACAGCGTTGTGAATGTTTCCACCATTGTACCATGAAAACAACTAAGCCTTGAAAAATCCTATTTTTTTTCTTAATGAGTTGTACAAAAATCTTGAAAAAATATGCAATTTGTATTTGTTTACTTTTAGAGATTGTCCTGTTAACACTGTTTCAGTATTCAGGCAGTTTTAGTTTATTCATCATTTTATTGTTATCAGAGATAAGCATAAAACAGGTAGACACACACGTAAGCACCAAATTATATCCCTGGTCAAAAGCAGAGCACATGATTTCTATTACTTCGATGCATTTGCTGTTCTTAGTCTGAGTACTTCTGAGTATTATAAAACAGCAGTGTTATCTCATTTTTCTACTTCCTACCGAACAAAGTCCCAGTACTGCAGACACACAACTGAATAACTGAATGTACATGGATAATTCCACTGAATTAAATGGAATACACGCTTCTGGAGACTAATGTGTATTAAAAAAGCTTGCAAATGATGACTTACACTAACAGACTTATCTTTCAACAAGATTTAATACCTAGCATTGCTAATACTATCATATAAAATCACATCATTTTTTCCCCTTTCCTATTCTGGAGTGAAAGTATGCATAACAGAAACCAAACAGAAAAATGGTGCATCTGGCCCTTATTTTGCCAGATTGCAGAACTGTTCATTGTAAGTCAACATTTTCCTCATTTGCCATTGTTGCAAAATGTAACAGATTAATTTTGTGGCACTAAATCATAAGAGAAAACAAACAGCATTGAAATAGAAACCCAACACTTACTGCTGGCACCACACCCAGCATTTCAGCAGACAATTAGCACATTTGATGTTTGCAGCTCCAGATACATTCTCATTAGAAACTGGTTCCAAACCAGCATGCTGCTGCAACAAAGGCAAGTTAGATACAAAGAGGACACGATTCTAGTCTTGCTGTAACCGCTGGCAAGCTCCCACAGATTTCAATAATCAACTAGATTGGGTCCAAAATGCAGACGTTAGATATACCATGAAAGAATGACTGTCTGGAATTTATTATGCAGCAGATATGCCACCAAACTGGAAATATCACATAGGGAGAAAAAAAAAATCACATTGTGTATTTAGCTCGGATAGGTTGGAAATGATGTAATAAAAGCATCATGATTTATAGCAAATTCATGAGCTATGCAGGCAAGCTGTTCTCCAGGGATATATGTGGTAAATGAAGAATACCAGTGGCGAATAGAATTTATATCAAAGCAATCCTGCAAACCTCAAACACTTATTACTCCATTGGTGACCTTTGCTAGTACACAGAAGTAGAATACAGCTTAACGTAATGTTAACGTTTACCTTTCACAGAATGAAACAGTTCTGTTTAAACGATTACTGAAAATGACATTAAAACTTTACGCAAGCTACACAACATATATTTTTTACATTATGCACTGTCATTTGAAAGCAAGTTGCCTTTAAAGGGATATGTAATTTATTGAATTGATACACTTCCATGCAAGGGAATGCTTTTCTGATAAAATATATGTGGTGCAGCTCAGAGGGTACCATGCAAAGTACATGTGATGTGATTACAGCTCAGGCAGGTTTTCGGGTCTTGTTTTGTGGACACTAGCCCACAGAGCAGAGAGCACCACGTCATTCACAGCTAATGGTAAACAGCATTGTGAGATGCAGAGATGTGGACCTCTCTATGCTGCCCCTGAAACGAAGTTACTTTGTGGCCCTAAAAAGGGGAGAGCAGCAGTCTCAGGGTAGTTTCCAGGGAATTTTTTCCTGCTATTTTGCACATTTTGTATTACCAGACCTGGTCTATGAAGAAACACTATGTAGTAGTAAATACAGACAATCTCAGGGGTAGCTCTCTGCATTTTGTACAGGCACTTGACAATGGAGGTGTGTGAGGGAAAAAAGAGGTCTAGAAGGGTAAAGAGGCCTTGGCAGGGCCATGCACCGGGTCAGTCTCTCCTTTGGATTGCACTGCCTTTCTATGAGATAACCAGCAAAAATATTTATTGCATCACCTCTTTTCATCAGGTCTCATTTATAAAACTCTTCTGGGCCCTGCACCAAGCCACAGTACCCAGGAGACAGCAGCTGCCAGGTTGGAGCGGTCCCAGCTGTGTTCCACCAATAAACGTAGTAATCAAGGCCTTTTTGATTTGCCCATCTTGTTTGCATGGGCTGGTCTTCCCTCAGAAAATTCTAGGAATTTGGCTTCTTTTTCACCTCTCTGATTAAGTTTTCTAAATTAAGAACTATGTGTTTTGCTAGTGATGGAACACATGTTTGAGTATCAGTGGATCCAGAACATGCTCTTTTTCTAGGTGTGATCAGGAGATCAAAGTGGAAAATTGGATGCCTTTGAGAACACTGAACCACTGCAAATCCTCTAGATTATAAACCATAAAAAAAGAAACATGGTTATAATAAATGCCTCCTTGTAATAAATGCTCTCCTTTGCCAGCAGGTAAAGGCATGTGATCCTTTCCCTCAGCACCAGTGAGGCTGCACCTGAAGCACTGTGTCAAGATCTGGGCTTCCAGTAAAAGAAAGACATGGACAGACTGGAGAAAGTTCAAGAAAGGGCCATGAAGATGATGAAAAGAAGCCAACATATCTTCTGTGAGGAAAGGCTGAAAGCTGGGACTGTTCAGCCCAGAGAAGAGAAGACTCAGGATGGGATCTTATTAGTGTGTATCAATATGTGAAGGGAGAGTGCAAGGAAGATAGAGCCACGTTCTTTTCAGTGGTACCCAGCGGTAGGACCAGAGGCAAAAGGCACAAACTGAAATATAGAATGTTCCTCCTGAACATTAAGAAATGCTTTTTCACTCTGAGGGTGACTGAGCACTGACACAGGTTGTCTGGAGAGGTTGTGAAGTCTTAACTGTTCTTGGTGGCCTTGTTTGGGCAGGGGTTTTAGACAAGATTCAGAGGTCCTTTCCAACCTCAGTCAATCTGTGATTCTGTGACAGCCCTGACAGTGTACCTCATTCAGTGATCCTGCCAGCATCTTGAGAGTCCCAGACTATTCAAAAGCCCTTAAAAAACCGAATGTTCAAAACTATCTCCTCCACTACACCTCTAAGTTGTGTTTTCCTAAAACTTGAAATACATTCTGCAGGACACACATTTTTCAGCAGAACCTCCTTGATCACCTTTCACAGAAGACCCGCAATAACTCATTTTGACCACACAAGTCAAATGAAATTAACTGCAGGAAGTTTTACTCATCCCCAAATCCACTTCAGGCTGCAAATTCCTCCTTGAAGGAGCTGGGTAGCAGTGAGAGTCATACAGCCTGCCAGACTCTGCAGGAGGTGGGTGCACCATGCTAGGGTAAAGGAAGGGAACTAGAGCAGAGCATTGAATCTAGGTCCCTTTGTCCAAAGAGCAACTGCCCACGTGTGTTATTGCACCAGGATCACTCCTGCCATTCTTTTAATATTCTGTCACCCAACAGGAGACTGAGTAGTTTTTATATACCATGGAAACAATGGTATATTTATCTCAGACTTAATCAACAAAGCAAAGAAGGATGCTACAAGGGCAAGCTATTCAAACATAAGTGTAATGTTGGATGTCAAACAATAGCATATTGTAAGTAATACCAAAAAGGGTTTACTCCTATAACAACATTTAGGGAAAACATATGATAACAATAAAAACTATTTCCACAACCTTTTCACCACTTGTTCCATGTGGGAATGATAAGTGATACTCTTGCCTCCATTTTTAAAGAAATATTCCTCATGAATTATATATTACAAGCTTTGTGCACTAAGCCTCTATTATGTGTGTGTTCGCAGTTATTATTTTTCTGAAACAAAAATTATATTATGAACATCAGTGTGTAAACTCCACTTCGGCTCATTTAAAACCATTTCAAGGGGCTGTTTCTAGCCTTGAGATCTACTAGAACTAAGGGAACAGTTAGTTTTGAGTCATCTTCCCCTAGTTGCTATTTGGACACAACTATTCCAATTTGGTTTTTTCTAAACCAACACCGGATGGATCATTAAATAACATACATTCATTAAACAGATCATGGTCATGATCTGCATTCAAGACACTGCCAAGAATATATATATGAGTATTGTTGCCCAGTTCTGTGCTCTGGCTTATATTTTTAAGCCTGCGTCAATTCACAGCAATAGTTTTGCAGCCAGAAGAAAGTGGATGAGGAATGGATTTTGTTTTATTAAAAGATTCCTCCAGCAGCAAGACACAATCCTCTATTGGTCGGTTCAATGAGCAGAAATATTACCGCATCTTGCATTTCCATGCTTTTCATCAGTAGACCACAAAAGCTTTTGCAAACTTGGATTACGTCAGTCGTTTCCACAGACCTTAAAAGAGGTAAAAATGTATCATGGCTCTGTTACAGATGGCTAAACTGATGCAAAGAGTGCTCGAGGGCATGATTATATGAGCTGCAATCACACCTTTGATGGCAGCATGGTCATAAAGACTTGCTCCAGCTCACACAGTCAAACTGTGGCAAAGCTTGACACAAAATCAACAGCAATCCCTTTGTTCTAGTCTGGCCTCCTTGGGCTGGGTTTCATTATGCCGCTTTCCTCATATCCCTTTCTCTTAAATACTGAACTAGATCAGACAATGAGATTTTTATGAAATGTAAAGTCTTCTTCTCAACTCCCCAAATAATTTTTAAAAGATGGATGGTTCAGTGATGGTATGCTGTGTTACTAGCCTGCCTTCACATTTCGGTTAACAAGGCTGCTGTTTCTTTCTGCTTGTCCCTGTATTTCATGTTCCTGAAAATAGCTTTTAAATATCATATTTTTGCCTGCATAAAAAGCAGCAATTTCAGCAGGGCAGAAAAACACAGAGTGAAGCAGTATTTTCCTGCTCCACTTTTCTTCCCTCTTCACCACTGTCAGGGTTATATCCAATTTTATCTGGAGCTGAGAAGTGTAAGGGAGACTGGGCTTTGTCATTGTAACATGGCTTTCTATGTTCCCTGTTTTATTTGAGATTTTGAGCTTCAAATCAAAGCCACACATTTGCAAGTGGCCAGACCTAAGTGTCCCTTAGCCTTTCCTAGCTCGAGGCAATCTGGCAAAAGGTTCTTCTTCACACTAGATTATTTTTTAATTGGTTTATATTTAAACTCAGTGTTGATAAAGTGTCAATTTTTTTTCTACTGTAAATCAAGATACCCTGGTTTTTGGAATTAACTCCAAATTGCTGGTCTGGATGTGAACTTCACAATGACTCTCTGCTTTATCCTGGCTGACATTTTCCCATTAATTTATTTTTCTGTTTCATCCATTCATTGGCTGATGAGCCTATAAATACATTTCATCTGCTTTTACTTTGCTTTTTAAGCATACACCAATACTGAACATGTTGACTTGATTATGTCCAGAGGCAAAATCCTCGCATGTTTTTTAAGTCACATCAATAGCTTGAAACTTGACTTTCTGATCCTTTGGTCCATCAGGATAATCAGTGGGTCACCTCCTCCTATACCCAGAGTAAATAGTGTCATGCAGAAGAAATGCCATCTTTGAAAAGCAATTAACACCATCACTGCTCACAGCCAAATGGAGCAGAGGTCAGAACAGTGGGAAAAGTGGTAAATAGTGACCAAGTCCTCTCCTGCTCCCTCCCCTTGTGTATTTCACAGGCTGCAGGATTTTTCTTCCCTGACTCTCCCAGAAGACCTCTGCCCTCCCCAATTTCTACTGCTGTATAGAAACTTATTCTTTCTGTGAGGTGCTGTCAGTTTTACGCATAGCCTGTCCAGGCACTGACATCTCCTACCTAAATTAACAGTTCCTTCCTCTAACTTCAGTTTCCAGGCACCTTTCTTGAAAGGAGCCACTTGGCTCAACCCATGCAGAGCTTTAAAACCCCTGCAAGGATCCCAAGATATTTTTCCAAATCTAACTCTTCTCTGGTGACAGGGGTTAGATATCTCAGTGATTTTTAAAAGGTGCACTTTGTCGGCATCTTTGACCTTTGTCTGCTGAGACCCCCACAGGCTCAAGATCCAAGATGGATAGTGCTCTGTGAAGGTAATCCATGGCCAAGGAGCTCATGGGGGTGGAAAAGAATGATGACATGGCACCAAGGTCCTCATCACTTGCAGGAAGGAGCTGCTACTTGGACAGTGTTCCCAAAGTTGCTCAAGACAAAAATCCCAACTAGCCAGGACCTGGAACTCAAAATTGCTCAAACGAGATATGCTGAGTTGAGAAAAACCTGGGTACACCCATCTGTTGAAGTTTCTCTCTGCAGGAGGGCAGCAATGAGCTGTGGGGGTCAGACTGGAGAGATAACTCCTTATCCAGCACAGCTACAGCCCCACTTGACCGATGCACAGAGCTGAATGTGGGAGGCACAGGGAATATAACACATATCCTGCAGTGTATTATCACAAGCTCTTATTCTTCTTGCCTCCTTCTTGAAGACTTTTAAAAAAGAGAATAGATTGAAAGTAGCTGTTCTAAAAGAAGAAATGTAAAAGCTGTAGTACTTTATTGGTAAGAATTGCAGAAAAGAATCAGATTGTAAAAAGTGGTTGACTTCTGACATAGATTAAAATTACATTTTGCATTACATTTACGTATATTAAAGTTGTATTTTGCAATATATTCACTTTCCCAGAAGGTTTAACAGATTTGAATCCTTCAAAGAAGTTAAGTCTCTTGTAGGCAACAAGCTTGTTATTGCAACAAGCTTGGTCAAATGATAACTGATTTTAATGCAAGTACCACAGCAAAAATAACATTTCTCCTATATCTGCAATTGCAGACAGAGAAATTGATCCACATCCCAGAGAAAGTATAGAAAGTTTACCATTGGTGACAGAGGGCTTTGTATTAGCCTCATGCAATCAATGTATGTACCAGAAATTATTATAAACATTCTCCAAATGAAGTTTCCTATGAAGAGCACCAATTCAGCCTCCATGATATCCACAGTGCCGCATGCTGCTAGAATAACAGGATGCAAAACATTCTCTTGAAAGTGTATGAGTGCTCCCTCTCTGTCCTGAGTTTGGCAGTGTGTGTTTAGGCTGCTGCTGAGAGCTTTCCTGCAACTTTCATCAGAGACACTGGATCCTAGTTCAAGGAAAAAAACCTAAATCGGGCCCCTTTGCAGAGTAGAAAACCATAGTTGGTTTTACTTTGTTTACATTTAATTATATGATCTGTTGCATTCTGGTCATGAATGGCATTAAAATAACCTATCAGTAATAATAAGCAAACAAATCAAAAGAGTGCAAGAAAATGAAAAATGGGCCTAAACTGCTAGAATTCCCAGATGAAATGATAAATAAATCCCTTGTCCTTCCTTACAAGTTTTTGCAGATTTCAGCAGCAAAGGCATATAGAGCTGAGGCTCTGACAGGGAGCTTGGCCCATCTTCCCACTGGCCTCCATGGTACTAGATGTTGGCTTTTCCAGCTGCTTGTCAGTATCTGTAGTACAGTGGCTTCCTTAAAAGAAACTTTCCAAGGGAAGAAGTACTAGACTTGTGCTATATATCTACATTTTATTGTGTGTGAAGGTAACTTTGAAAGCTCCATAACTTCTATTGTTCCCCTCATTCATGTAATCAGTAAAAGTTTCGTTAACTCAATCCCAGCAAAGCAAAAGTGGCACTGATGCCTTTCCCGATAAAAACAGACTAGATCCTTTGTGGTACCAAATTTCTATTCCCAGATTTCCCCCCTGGCACCCCCTTCTCGCAGCATAGAGCATGTGCTTTCACCATCACATTTAAGCATAACTGCACCTTCATCCCCATCATCACTTAAGCAGTTCCCCAGAGAGAGGTCCCAGAAGGGACCTTCAGCTGTTTCTAGGACATTTCTTTCAGACAGCTGTTATTTGCTACCTTCTTCCTCCTCTTTTTCCTCCTTCCTTGTCTCTTCCACACCTGCCCTCTTTTTCCTGCCCTATTTCCCAAAGTGCTCTTCCTTTTCCATTTAGCTGCTCCCTTCCTAAGTAGGCTTCCTAGGTCCTTCCTAGTAGGTCCACAACGAGGGCAGACACCAGTGTGGGTTTTGACACCGTCCTTACCTGAGCAGACGCTGCCTGCAAATCCCGTTGCATCTTGCAAGCTTGGGTGACGTGCCAGTGCAAGTACAATGCCTTGACATGGTGGCACGGTGCTCTCTGCAGTATGAGCTCTCAGATCTCGCCAACAGGCATGGATCTGGCTGCCAAGACAACCCACTAGCAAAGGGTGTGATGTTGGCTGCTGGTAAGTAGCATGGCCATATCATGATGGCGGGTTCCTGGGTTTCCCAAAATGCATAATCTGAACAGGACTCTGCACATGAAAGCAGCTCAACTTTAATTCCAGCACTCGAACAGCAACACAGTTACAGGCACAGAGGCCAGGATGTAACATAGCATCCCTCTTGAAGACCTCAGCTCATGGGATTTGAGAGCAAGCATGTCTTTCTACTCAACTTTATGCTTACCTCTGTGTCCTCAAGGGGGACAGTTTGGCTTTAATATATCTACAGAGCACTGGCATGCCAATAATGTGGCTTACCACAGTGCTGTTCTCCTGCCATGCAATCCCAGTTTGTGAAATAGCATTAAAATCCCGCGCAGAGAGAACGAGTGAATGCATTCTAGCACCGACCTGAATGCAACTGGCCTGGGAGGGTGGGTAGATGCCAAGTCTGCAGGAAGATTAAAAACACACTGTACCCAGAATTGATATGTTCTTGCAGTATACGTAGTGCAGCAGTATGTCACCTGGCCCGGCTGCTTCACATTATTTATATCTGCCTACGTGGCTCATTCATGTCTCCTGAAAACTTATTGCCACAAACTTGTTTTGAAAGGAATGCAGTGTCCCACTCCCCCAGCAGCTCCTGCCAAACCTCTCCTTGTCTCATTTATTAATTCATTCCCTGCCAAGAACAGCACGGTGATGTAATAACAAAATGTGCTTTGAAATCAACATGACATAAAGGACTTCTGCAAGACTTCAGGCTGGCAAAGCACTTAAACACATGCGTGACTTTAAGCATGTGAGCAGTAGTTCTGTTGGTTTCAACAATGCTACACATGTGCTTAAGTGCTTTCCTGGATCAGGACCCACGTTTGACCGACAACTCAGGTTGTCCCTTAAACAAAGAACCTCTTTGACACAAGATTTTTCGCAGCAACCCTTGGAACCACGTGTAACACCAATGCTGAGTCCACAGGGGCTGGTAGAAGGGCTCCCATCAGTTTTGGTGAGGTAGTGGTTTTGCTCTGTGATCTGGAACTGGGTGCATGTTGGCTGTTCTGCCCTTTGACTAGGTAAAAAGAAATTATACCATTAGTTTTTGTCAAAAAATCACAAATAAAAATAGCTGACTTTTATTGTTTACAGACTGAGTATGTGGTAGCTGTGTGCATTTTAGCTGTGTTAGTCTTGCAAGAAAGTCTAAAGAAGCGATTATCTTGTCTAAAAATATAGACTTGTCAAGGTTGAACAGTTATGTTCCATGTCATCGTAAGCAAAACTGACATTTTATTTACTCATTTGTACTACCAGAGTGTCAGCTCACCAATGATTAAAGCTGTCAGTAGAATCAACAAATAGTGTAAGAACAGAAAGCTGCCAGTCCAAGTTTCTGTTTAACTGAACATTTTAGTTTGAGTGAAGCTTTGCCTGAATGTTTTGATGGTTTTGTAGCTTATTTTCACTAATTAATTTCCTTGGCTATTATCCTCTAGAGGCAAACAATATAATTGACAAATAAAATGGCCCTCAGTCCGTCAGTCAGTTGGTCCTCCAGAGGAAATCCTGTGTGACTGGTCATGAACTTCCAACTGATCTGTAATTTTGACCAGAACAATTTTTTTTATGCTGTTCAGATTTCATCAGGGAGTGGAAAGTCACCTGTCTAAAGAAGAGATAAATCTGGCTTAATGTCAGGAAGATGACATGCTTGGGCTTGAAAGAAATTACCTGTAGTGTTTACCTGTAGAGAGAGACGGACACTGCAGAGGCTGTTGGAAGATTTGCTTCAGTCTGTTTATTAAAGAGAAAGGGAAAAGAGGGAAAACAAGGGGGAAAAACTACCCTGGCTCTTAAGATTTCTTCTAAAACCTCAAAGCTTTGTTGCTTTTTTCACACACAAAATTTAGCACTGGAAGCCCTTAAAGCCAGGTTCTGAAGAATAGTTTGTTCTTGTTGCCAATGAGAGGGAAGATTTTTCTTCTATTACATGGACAGGGAGTGAAATACCACTAAATCCAAGATGCATGAGAAGATAGATATGGGACTACTGCTGAAAATGGGTTGCCAACATGGTGTTCCTAGACAAAGAAATGTCGCTGCATTCTATGTATTATAACATGTGTGACTAGTTCTAAGCCACTTCCGTGACAGATATTGACTTTTCTGATGGAGATCTCCATCAATAGAATTAAAGCTACATGTGCTTTTTTATAGAAGAAATGGAATGCACTTGTTGCAATATATTTATTGAGAAATTATTGAGGCAATCATCAAAGCAATTGATAAAGCAATCCTATTTGCATGCAGGCAAGCCTGATCTAGCAGGGGTGTACCTGTGCCTCAAGGCATGGCTACTGAAATGCTTCTAAAAGGAAAACTGTGCAGGACTGCTCTATGGCACCACCGGCGTTCAGCATTTGCACTTCACTTCATCTGCCGACCTGTTGGCAGAACCTGCCCTTTTATCACAATGCTTACATTACATCTGGTCAAAAATAGATCATGTAAGTATGTCACTGAATGTCGGATGTTCACAGGCTGGTTTCCACCATAGCAGCAGATAAGATTTTGTGGCTTCAAGTAGTCATACCATAGGTACTTTATGGCATTCGGAGTCGAAAGTTTAACTCATTCTTCTCAAAAATCTAGAAACCAGGGAGAACTTAATTTCTTTTTAAAAGTCATCTTAATGCTTTTTACTGTATAAAATGCAGTTGTAGTCATTACTTGCCATGCTTATAAAATCTCCTGGAACAAATAAAAGTCATCCACACATCTAAAACAGAAAACTCTCCTTTTACTTACAGAATATTACATAAAATTACTGAAGAAGGTTAAGACTAAAAATTATTCCATGTTTTCCAATTATGGAACACTGTTTTAATTTCAATTTAATTTTAACATGCACAATTCTGCCTCACTTGTATTCTTGGACCACAAAAGTTACAATAACAGTCACAACATGTAAGCAATGTTTTTTGTGCAGCATGGTCTGTAGTGACATCATTCAGCAGAATTAAGTCTTCAACAGATTCCTTTAAGCCTCTAAGCCTTCCCTCTACAAGAGATCATGAGCATGGACCTGCATTCCTCTCAGAAAACAACATGATCCTATTCAGATTAAACAGCCATGGTTGTTTTCTGCCATGGCCTTTTAATACTTTTTGCTGTTATTTTTCTTTAAAAAAAAAAATCTCAAGACATTATTTAGTCTGACAAATGCTCTAACTTCACTAACAGGGCACACTTGGCTTTACCCTAGGTGACCACCTACTCAGTAGGTATGTAAGTATGGGGGGACAACATCTGGCAAAGGCTTGTGAATTACAATTTTCTTTTGCAAGTGGAAAACCATATCCTGCACTAGGTCTCAGTGGGGTTTAATGCTGTCAGAGCATACAAGGTTTGTTTTGATCTGTTATGGAGTAACACACATAGCTTTCAGTTCACACTAATAACATCCCCGTGCCTGGGGTATACACCAATCCAGAGGCTACTAATTAAAGGTTAGAATTAACCAAACACAGTTTCCTCTACAAAACATACGAAACTTATTAAAACTTAAAAGTGACAGCTGGTTCTCAGTATAAGGGAAGCAAAGAATGCAAGACTATTGGGGAGGGTTATTTAAGCACATTTTATTTCAGCATATTAAAAATTTCCTTTGTCAGTTCAGCGCATAAGATTTTAATGTTGCATGTGAAAACACAGCAAACTTTTAAAGAATCAATTATCAATCCTGCATAACATAAAATAAATCCTCTTTTCAGTATTACCCATAAATCTTTTTATGTCATTGTGATCTGGAAGAGTTTTTTACAGAACTTCATCATTTTAAAAGCAGAGCAGCACAACAGTGTGCTGAGCCACCTTATATATATTTATTTCACTTACCAGTTGAGCATTTTGGGAATAACCTTACCAAAAGGGGTACTCAGACAAATGGGGTGTGCAGCAGCTATTTCAAGCTTATGATACTATTTCAATTATTAAGGCACTCTTGCACTAATAGAACTTTATCTACAAGCAGAACACCCCCTTGAAATAGGAAGAGCGATGTGCATAACCTGCTAACTTTTATTCTCTTTGCTTCCATAAACCAGAGTAGAGGGTGTGCCATGAGTGTTAAACAATTTATGTGCCCACTAGATCCTCCTATTTACATTTTAAAACTATACTCTCATTAGGCCCTCCAATGTTATCTATGATCTTTGAAGTAAATGCTTTTGTTGCAGATAGGCTATCTCTGTTGGCAGAGCCTTCTTTCCTCAGCAAGGAGTGTCTTCAACATGTTACAGCTTGTACCCGCAGCCTGATAGCAGCCTGATAATGTCTTCACGTGGAGCTTAATGAACTCATTACCCTTAATGCTTCCGTAATAAGATAGATTGTAAATTTCTTTAATTTTATTTATTTTTAATTAGGTCTATTCAGCTGTGTGAATTGATTTATATAAAACTAATTAATTAATGTAATTGAAAACCCTGTAAGGATATGGCTTCACAAACTTTTGTCAAGTCCTTCAGTTACCACAATTAATTAAAAGAGACCTGGAAACAGCAGCTTCGGAGCTGGTAGAAAAATTTAAAACCTGTTGAGGAATGATAGCTTCTGTAAGGGTTTTTTTCTGTAACAGCGATTTTTTTCACTACTTCACCTCAGTACAAAGAAAATAAAAGGTAAGACTATAAAATCTGCACTTGTAAGCTGTTTAAAATTGGGTTAGGGTCCTATAGCTTCTGATTAAAAGATAAGAGCTGAAATCACTGAACGTAGATGTATGTTATTAAACTGTGCACATGTTGGTTTACAGCCAACACAAACCTTACTCCCACAGGCTCTCTTTCTGTTTTGGTTTTTTTTTTTTTTTGGATCAAGCTGAAACATTACAAAGACAACACCACCACACATTCATGCAGTTCTGAGCACATGGGGGCTCTGCACCAGGGCTCCTGGGTGATATGGGAACAATACTAATTCCCCAGTCACAAACGGCCTTAAAGGCAGCAGTGAGTGTTACACCTCTGTTACCAGAGCTGTCCCCTGAAATACACAGCTACAGAGCCCTGAGACCACTGCATGAGGTTAAACAGATCTTTCCTCTAGCATTTTGGCACAATTTAGGTGGTAATTTAATTGAATATGTACAGTAGTGTAGGCTGTGAGTTATCCCTGTTATTCTCCTTAAGAACAGTTGAAGTTGTTTTTTTTTTTAAAGGTAACTATTTTGTTTGGAAACAAACCAAATAGGAATAGTTAGTGTGTGTTAGTAAAAGAGGAAAGGTGAGAGGTCTATAGCCATGACCTTCTCCTCCCACTTTTCCCCTCCCCCTCTTCCCACTACAAATTCAGCATAGAGACACACCTGAAGTGCTATCATCTCATCCTTCAGATCAAGTCCCTGGTCTCCCCTTGGATAACAAAATCTATCAGACAACAGCATGGTCCATGCTCGCAAGGGATGTTGTCCAGAGGTACATAAGGCGGGCATTGCCATCTGATTCCTTGAAGACTGTTGATAGCTACCTGCCAGCTGGACCACAGGCAAATTGTTGTGCTATTTAAAGCAAGTTTAACTGACTAAAAGCAAGTGACAACATGGGAAGCCATTTCAGAGTGTGTGTCTTTTAGGAATGAGTAGAGTGCTGAGGCTTTCTGTTCTGGCTTTTGCAAGAACAGGGATAGTATATGTATCATATATCTACCAAAAATTAATACTCATAGGCTATTATAGCTATTACCTATCACATGATAGGTAATGCAAAGCTTTGATGGAAGAATGAATGTTCAGTTTCCTGAGTCCATTCCACCTCTGTGATCCATGACTTCTTCAACCAGAAGACGGACACTGCTTTACGTTAGGAATTTACCCACAGCTACTGTAGCCTTGGGTACTACAGTGAGAAAAGCCTGGTTCCTGGATGAACTGCTGCAGAGTGCTTACATTTGGTAAGCTCTAGACCTATCACAAAGTATTTGGCACGGGAATCCCCTGGGCACCTGGTAGCTTTTGGGGATTTTCTGATCAAAGTGTCTAAAATAACAGGAACTCTCTATTGCAGCCTGTCAGACTTGTTTTTGTAGCATGGCATAAGGATGTAACCCATCATATCCTGTGGAGCTTAGCAGGAGCGTATGGACACATTTGAGGGTTCAGGGTTTCCTTTGATACCATTCATGTGGAGGAAGCTTTTATGGCTAAATAAATTCACCAAGGCTTGAATAGTTGAGAGTCTGACACAGTGAAAAAGTATGCACAAGTATTCAGCTCTGTATTAAGTTCTGCCATCTTCCCAGTTAACCATTTATTATTCCTTTTCATATTAAAAACTGTCTTAGTGGGGCTTAGTATAGACTGTAAGATTTGTTTTCATTTCTGTCCTCAGCAAGGAAAAGAGATGTTTATACCTGACATATTGGTTATTATATTGCCACGTTTTTCCAATTCAAGAAATTGATCTCCTAGAGGATAAACATGGTAATAGGTAATAAAACCTAAGAGCTCAGTCAAGGTCTTTCTGTTAAAGGATCAGTCATTCCCGTGTGCAGTGATTTTCAGGAGGTTCTCTCCATTTGAGACATCAGTTACATAGTGGGAAATGAGCCGTGGAGTGTGGTGATGAATATGTTCTTTATGCAAAAAAAAAAAAAAAAAGCTAAAGCAATTGACCTCCTATCCTAAAAGAAATACAATCAAAAATTGTTATGCAAGAGCATTCTAAGCCATCATAACACAAAACAAACTACAAGGAAAAGAAAGGTAACACTGCCATGCTCCCTTTCAATCAACACTCTCTCTCTGACAAGTATTTATAAATGTTGCAGGAATGTAGTTCATGCGTTTCACAGACTATGAGCTACTTTTCCCATTGCTTTGACCACCAGACATGGCAGCATACAAATGCAACACAACAGCAATTCAAATAAGACTGCAGGTCCTATTACATTGTAAGTATGACACTAGTGTGGGAGAAAAAAATAGATCCGTGACTCCTGTACAAGTCCAAAAAATGCCATAATTATTTCTATCATGCAGAAGAAAAGCTAGAGGAAAAAATGTGGTAAGATAAAGGGCTACACAATTAGCACAATTAGCATAGCTGAGACTCAAATCCCTTTGATGGATAATTGCTTATCTTCAGGATGAGCTCTGGATGTCCAGGGGATTACACAAGGTTGTATATTACACAAGTATGAAGGTTGTCAATAATTTTGATTACTTTGCAGATGACTGTGTCAAAACCTTGCATCTATAGAAAGGATGCTTCCAGCAGAATTTGGCTTTACAGCACAAACTTCGTGATATGTCCTCTAAAAAAGTAAAGAGGGAAGGCAGTAGGCTACAGACACAGTTTTCCCAAAGACCTGAAGGACTTTGCTCCTCCACCTTCTAGTCCCAATCCTGGAAGAGCACATACATGAAGACTTATCTTATTATCACAGATAGTTCCAAAGATGCCCTCTGATCACTCCAGTAATGCAGCAAATAATCTCATCCAGGATTATGGACATAGACATTAAATAGTCGAACTGTACCACACAGGCACATAGCTAACTAGTTATGGGAGAGAATACTGTTTACACAATAATTAACATTATTTTTCCTTCCACATTCTTAATCTGACTGTGAACCTTTCACTCCTAAATGTGAATTTCTTGCCTTTCTATTTTCTATGAGCAGCACTTCCAACCAGTCCTGGAACTGCAAATACATAAAACTGTTTTTGTCAGAAAGCACTTACCCAAATGTCTCTGGATTTATCATAAGCTTTTCCTGCTTAACCTCTCAGAGGCCAAGATGTTTTGTAATAGCTAGATTTCACCACAAAGAGGAGGTCAGGTGGTATGGTGAGGACCTTGGGATAAAATTTGGAGGAAGCTAATGTAATGCCCAAGGGACTGGGAGAATAAGTAAAAAAAGAGCCTGAGCATTTCCAGGATGAATTCTAAATTTGGCAGCACAATCACTCATGCAAGTCTATGTTCATAACAAAATGGCAGCTACTGGGAAGCACTGGACAATATCCAAACACCTAAAGAAAGCTAAATTAAAATCACGGAATGGAATGCTCTTGTGGTCATTATTCATAGGAAATAGCTCCCATTTCAGTCTCTCTGAACTGCTGAGGTAACTGATACTGTGCAGAAGGTGTACCCGCTGATACCTCAGGTGTTGCCCTTTGCTTACCCTGCATTGCACCACGCACTCCCACCCCTGGTCACCAGCAGTTGCATGCCAGAGGAATACCACTAAAGCCTCTAAGGGCTCCTCTTCTTCTTAATGCTTCTTTTTGTTCATGTATTCTTTTGTCTACATTTAACAGATGTTGGGGTGGTCTTTTCCTTCTGATTGTGCTGATTGTGTTCTTCTTGCTAGGTACAACACTTACCCCATGCAGCAGAACTGATGACACTTTCCACCTATGATTACAAACCATGGATGAAGGTGTGAAATTATTCTCCATTTGAAGTCAGTGCCTACCCTTCTCGTGTGGCCCAGAGTTAATATTTGGCCATGATCTTAGCACACCTCACTGCTCTACCACAGAGGTAAGGACCTACTCTCAATTCCTAGGGAGACTGTAGCTGGGAAAATTTTTCCTGAAGTGTCCAAGGTAGTGCTGAGCCTACTGTGAAGGTATCTTTATCCTCACTGAGGCTGTCTCTGCCTCCTTTACCAATGGATCTTTTTTGCTCAGTGTCCTGGGGCTAGTACCGGGCTCAGATGAATAGATGGGATGCAGTGGGAGAGGTAGCAGAAAGATGGGACATCCCAGGCATTGCTTCCTGTGTGGTTTTTGTCTTTATCTACAGACTAAAAGAAATTTATAAAGAGGCTTGGAAGCAGGGAGCAGACCAACAGTTTTCCTGCTTCCAGTCAAGGCCCTTCACTATACAATTAGGGAAACAGGCTCTCTTTAGCAGGATATTTTCCAGATCCACAAGGTTTTTGTATCTATGCAGTTTCAGTGGGGTGCTTTCTTCTAGAATAGCCTAAGCCTGGTGGCCAAAACACTCAGCTGTCTACAGAAGCTGAAGTTTCAGTCTCTTGAGCCATGGAGCACCTGGAACACACATCTCTCTCCTTCCTGGGCAAGTCATCAAGCCACTCTGTCACTGGGGACAAACAACACCAGTGGTTTCAGAGAAACCCATGATTATTATTGTGCTTATGTATAAAAATTGCTTTTATCTGCTGAATCTCACTTTGCAGATGTGGTATTTCCCACATCCATGGTCAGCAGGTTCCTTGATGAAGATCTGGCCTGGGCAACCACAATGTCCCTCTGTGCCCTGCCTTTGTGACTACTGTGGTGTTCACTTTGGCAGTCCCACGGCTTCACCTACATTTCATACATACCACTGCACTGACTTTTCAGCATGATGCTAAACTGGCAGCATCTCCAGCCATGTGCTGGAAATCCCAAACTGGCACCCTGCCAGAAAAATTTGGGGTCTTCGAGCTAAAGAGGAGGGAGACGAACTTAAGTTGTCACAGCTGTAATTTGCACTTCAGGTCTCAGACATCCCTTCTAACTTCAGGTGCTTATCTAAGGTCCCTAAATTAAAAGATCGGTCACTTCAGAGTCACTCGCCAAGCCCTGGAAAGAAAGCAGGGGAAAGAGAACAGGGGCTTGAAGGTGTCAGTCTCCTCCTGCGAGCTGATAAGGGAGCCACTCTGCTTCCAGTTCTAGGAACTGCCACTGCCCCATTTAGGAGGGAGCATGACTGGCACTGGGAACCCCTCTGAGCCTGGCATCATTTCTCCCAAACTCCTGCAGCACTTCAGGCCTGCAGACTCTTACCGCAGAAATAACTTCTCTTTCTTCAAGAAAGAAAAACTTCTCTCTCTTCAAGAGACACCTTTCTTGGCATAACAGATGTCTCAATATAAATAAAGTTGATCAAATTCTATTCCAGTGAGTAAGGGTCTGACTTTAATGGAGGAGCATGGGGTCAGTGCTCTTCCTGCCAACCCATTGATGCACAAACAGGCTTTCCTGACACACCTTGTACTCTGCATAACCCTCACTGACGAGGACCAAAACTTCCATTACCCACAACATTCAGATAATTATTCAGGGTTTTCACCAAGGCCCTACAGGGTGGCAGCCCACCACGATTTCATTTTTTACCCTTGCACGTTTCCTTTCTGGGAAGCCTCCACCCACCATTAACTTCATCTTAGATAATTCCAAAAGAAACAAAGTTGTCTTTATATACATATAAGACATTCAAACTTCCACCACAGAAACCACCTGATGGCTCAGTTTTCACTCTTCAAAAATCCTGCAATTATTTTATGGTAAACGCAAAAGCATTTAGATTACTATACGCAGGGGTTGCAGAACCTGCACCTTTGCCTTGAATTGACTGGTTTCTGTCACTACTATTTTTCAAAGAAAACATCATGGCACAGAGTAAATAGTTTTAAACAAGAGAGGTTTTGAGGGTGATAGAAATGTCTAGTGGAGGATGAGCCAGCTCCTCATTTCCTACCAGCTACTGGAAATAAGTGAAGCTTTCTCAGCTCTGGCTTTGTGTGGGGAGCGGATGTAAGTGTCAAATTGAGGGGGAGAGAGTGTAATTACAGGGAATGTATTAGTAATATGTACTTAGAAATCATAGTAAGGCTGAATCACAAGTTACTCAGCACTTTCTCCATTTATAACCTTGAAAACTTGTTATGACTAATTCAACAGGCACTGACCTGGCTCAAGCACACAGCTCCTTAAACAAACACAGACACTGCAGGACCAAGTCATCACGTGCCAGGACTTGCACCACCTAATTTGACGTGCCTGTTATGGATGCAGGAGTCTAGATCTTTTCTCTGAATGCTGAGCTCCAGCAAGTGGGGGGAATTAGTGGTCTTTGGAGACGCTCCAGAAAAACCCACACTGAGGAGAAAGATGGTTTAAGAGGTGCATGCCACAGCTCCCTCTCCTCTGATCTCAGTGGCTAACCTCTCCACTTCAAAAGCAGAGCCTTTTTATGCCCTTAATAGCCAGCTGTCAGGGGCAGCTATGTTTCTTCATGCAGTAATGCAGTGGCAGGAGTGTTCATCCAGCATGTGGGAGATCCAAATTCAACTTCCCTGTTTGCCTGCAGCAGCCTAGGGTCCTGCCCTCCTTGTAGAGGGAGATAAGATGTATAAGATGATGCTGGAGCAAATGCTTATATTCCTCCCTCCTGAGGAGCACAAAGATGTACCAGCTTATTCTTCCTGACCAAGTATTTTCTACTTTTTTTAAGCAAAAGGGGTTGCCCCAGGAAGGGCACAGTACACGGAGAACTGGTCAGCAGATCAGTCCCACCTTACATGCGTGGGATAACCACAGGAGAGCCAGCACAGAGCAGCACATCACTCACCCCCTCCTGCTTCTGTTGGGCATTAAAAGAGCTGTTGCTGGCTTAGTGAGCAGAGTCTTTGAAGAAGGATATTACAGTCCATAAACTGGGAAAATTCTTCAGTGTCAATCTAATTTGTAAGTATGTGGGAAGATATATAAGCTCTAAAATTGCTAAGCTTTTGCTTAAAGTAAGTAAAGTTTAATTAGTGTTTATGGGGGGAAAAAAAGAACTTCTTACAATTTTCTATATCACAATACTATAAAATACTGTAATTTTCATCTGGTTTAGAGCAATTCACTCATATTTACTCAGAAACTAATTCTCTTTTAGTTGGGGGTCTCAGAGAAAACATCAATTTTTATATTTTACTTTGTATTTACTTAAGAGCTAAAATGTATTTAAATAGTCAAGAAAGGAAGTGGAGTCTGATCTTGTTAGAACAATTTCCACTTAGTGCAAACAAACAATATTTTAAAATATTCCATTTGTTTTCCAGTTGGAACTGACCCATCCTATTTTGTGCAATGATTCAGTTATAGCTCAACAAAACATACTGGTGAATTCAGATTTTACTTTTAAATGGAATCATCTCTGCTTCACTGTACTATTAATGACTTGCTTTTAAGGTTTTCCCCTTCTCTTTCTTTTGCAATTCACTTGGAGTTTCTTAAAATACCTATCTAAAATCTTCCCTTCACAAAAAAAAGAAGAACCCAAAAGAAGTGGTTATATCTTTAAGATCAGGAAATGCATGCAGTCAGAACTTAAGAAATAATAAAATCAGTGTTGATAGTAAAATAAATATAGCACTTTTCCTTGGGTTAAATGTCAGATGTAAGGAAGTGCTGAGCATCCTTACTTCCTATAGAATCACTCATCCTTCCTCTACTAAGGCTGTTTCCAAAAAGGCTGTTACTAAGTCTGGGAAAGGATGTGGCAACAAAAGACGGTAAAACACTTGAACATATGTGCATTGTAGACCTTTATACCACGAGCAACATTTAATTCAGAGGAGAGCAAACACAATGTTCGACGAATAAAACGAACACACTGATTTCCATAATTGTAGCAGGGCTTAGGTAATGCACTATGCAGTATTTGATTTGAAATGTTAAAATATTAAAAGAAGTTTTCTATAGCAGAGTGTTCCTATCAAAGTGGAATGACTCAGAAGAATGCTAAATTCAAACCAGATGGGCATAAACATTCACTGAAAAAAATCAGATATTTAGAGGTCAGTATGGGTCTTCATAAAAATGAAGACATTGTCTGAGTAACTGAAAAATGAACTTCAGTGATAATAAAAAAAAACAAGAGAAAGTATTAGTGATTTTATTTTAATTATACAAGCCACTACCAATTAGAAGAACTAACATTTACAAAACTTTACATTGCCATTTTAATTTGAAAAAGATGGCTGTAGCAGCCTTTAGACTTCAGGCAAACAGCAGCATAGTATCTCCCATGAAGGGAGGGAGTAAGGGATGGGGGAGTTCAGAAACGCCACGCTAATATTCTGAACAATCCCTGTGCTTCCCACTGAGGAGTAACCCTGATTACGGATTTGTAGGAGACAGAAATTTTCTGACCCAGCTCAGATGATGCCAGTCTTCACTTTCCTGTGAATCAGACCACAGAAAGGGGGAGAAAAACCTCCTGTTCCTCCTATCATATCAAAAAAAGTTCGTAGCCCCCAAAATTGCTGCTGCTCTGTTGTTAAATGTGCTTGTTGTTGTGTTTTTCTTTCCTTGTCTCATCCATTGCACTCTACCATTTACAGATTGTCTGGAGGGTGTATTTATTTTTAAACTTTTATACCCTATCAGAAGAAAAATATGTGGGCTCAAAATTAATATTGTTTTTGACTTATGGTGAAATTCCATTAATGTTTAACTTGGATCACTAGACCTGCATATTTTACGGAGAGCAGAAAAGAATATTTTTTGAGCCAAAATGTGTAATGGGAGTTCCCTACTGTTTTGTTGCTGACATCTTGGACAACAAGAGAAATTATGAGCGTAGAACTTATTCCTTTTAAAACATACAGACTAACTAAGTGGGGAAAATAGGGGTTCTACCCATGCCATAAGCTATAAAGGCATATGTTTTTATCCTTGTTCCCTGATTAATTTGTAAACTGCTACCATTCAGCCTCCTAATAAAAAATGATTGTTCAATATATATTACTGTCAATGATTTTACATTGCAAACCATAACCTCTCGGGGCACAAGTCAGCAAAAGATATTGTGGCTTCCATTATGCAGAAGCCCATACAATGGCATAGAAAATTATTTTTCTGAGTCCTCCTGCAAGAGGACCATAATTTTATTTTGTAGGAGAAACTGCCTGTACTTTTGGCCTATGCATTACTGCCATTAGCAGCATTCTAAGGCTGAAGGTAAGGGGTGAAACTTGGCCCCCAGCACTGTCCCTCAAAGTTTTGCTGGTGGGGTTACACAAGAGAGCGTTGTCTGCAGTGTGCAGTGTGATGCTTTGCAGGGCAAGCTCCAGACCCCTCATTACAATATCCTGAAGGCTGCATGATGCAAATATTAAGCGTCTTCCCTTTGCTGGCTCTTTATGATTGATCCTTTGTCTTGCTGTAACTAAAAACATTTCTTGGCAATCAGACGCCTTTACCAGATATTGCTGCACACATGTAATTAGGGAACTCAGCTTTGAAATGCTTTGGGTCCCAGCAGATCTCTCCAGATTGTACACATGACTGTCACAAGTGGGATAATTGCAGTATTCATTCTTAAAAATGTTTTAAATTGTTTCATTTTTTAAGACATTGAGTATTGTTTGCATTCTCTCACTGCAAAATTAAGGGAGACAATCCTCGTTCATCAACTTACACCACTACTATTACCCATTTATTTCCTAAGGCTCGCTTTATCTTCATGCTGCTTAGAGTTGAACACCGTTATCCATTTAGTATTAATATTATTTCTGTGGTTTAGAACAGTTATTGGCAAATGCTTTGCTAGCCTCTAGTCCAAAATTTCCTCTTCATGTCCTCAGGTCCAAACCACCAAAACCTCTCCTTGCTAAAGGGTATAAACTGTCAAAAAGAAAACCAAAAACTGCCCCCACTCTGAGCAACTGTAGTGCTAAATGAAACCATAGGACTCTTAGCAAAAAAAATCTCTTCCAGAAAAATCAAGCAGTCCACGTATTGTACCCCATTGTTGGCACCCAATCTAGCACAGGGAGTCCACATACACACGTGAACACATGTATATGTATATGCATATGCACACATACATATGCACTCTTCTGCAATGAACACTTCTCCTTTGGCATCCTCATGGATGCCTCTTTGAAAGAGCCCAGAGGTTTTTTAAAAAAACACAGGATAACCCAGGGCTGGCATCAACAAAAGCCTCTATATTCCAAAGCTCAGATGTCTAAAGTCACATGTGATGGTTTACAAACTTTGGACTTGCCTCTCTCTGAAGGGTAAGGAGGTACGAGTTCAAGTGCAAGGAAGTAGCTGGGTAGGCAAAGGAGGGACTGAGATGATGGGGCAAGGACCCAGTATGACAGACAGAAGAAAAGGTAACAACTGTGATGGTTGAGGGAGAAACGCTGAAAACTTCAGAACAAAGGGAGAATCAGGAGAATCATGCCTGAGGTGAACCTCAGAGTGAGTCCGTCACCAGGTGTGACAGGGAGTTCGCACAGCACAGTGCTGTGCTTTTCAGTGCATACGGTGACCAACAGGGATGGGAAAGGCCGCTGTGCCATGAAATCCCAAACCAGCAATGGGAAGAGGCTGGAAGAGCACTCCCTGGTCACCAGGGACTATTTTCTCCATTTTTCTGTGGAGGCAGGGCAGGGGAGTTTCCTGGAAGGCATTCAGACAATCACTGTGAGCTGGAAGTTTAGGAACATTTTGTAGGACTTGGCATACCTGGGTATTGCCAAGGACATAAAGTAATTGTTGCCTCTAATGAGAAACTGAGCACATAAGGCATCTTCCCTGAGGCATCCTATGAACAAAGCTGATCACAACGTTCAAAAGCATGCTGGTGAGGGAAGAGCATGATAGGAAAGAGCCATTAAAGCCAGCCCACCACAGCCCACCCTAGCAGGAATGTCAGAACAAACACAGGCTCTGACAGACTGAAAAACCAAAGCACAGCCTTCAAGGAGGTAGATTTCTGTGTCCCCAAAATTATGGACAGGTCATGCAAGCAGTTGGAAAGATGTGAAACTCAGCAAGCAGATATAGCAAAGGAGTAATGAGATCACTGCACATCAAGAACCTGCCAGGGGGCTGTCAGGGTGAGGTGGGGGCAGAGGACACACTCATCCTTTCTGCTCCCTGAAATGACACAACAAAACAAATGCTGATGAAAAATGCAACAACCTGGCTGAAAAAAGAAGTTTGTGGGGAGGGAGGAGACACCAGGAAATCAGTCTTGCAGGTCAGCTGTGCTGGCAGCATCTTCACAAATATTTTTCTTAATGCTCAAACAGTTTAGTTTTATAAGCATGGTTATCTCTCATGTGGTTACTGAGCATGAACCAAAGATGTTGTAGCTCAGCACTGCCCTATTTTATACTGTGCTTTCTTGAACATCCTGGGATTGCACAGCCTGACCAAGCACAGCAGAGGTGGAGGACCACTGCTCTCTTCCTGCTCATCAGTGAAGGGGACCAAGGATGGGCAGCCTTGGGGCACAGAAATCCCACAGAAAGGGGATTCGAGGAGGAGTGTGAGGCCAAGTCACCGAGTGGGAGATGCTGGTAGGGGAAATGGGTGGAAAAAGGTGCTGGGCTGCACTAAACTGTTGTAACTTGGGTGCAGTTCACAGAACTGCTGCTGTTCCATCCCCCTGCTCATGCAGTAGGTCCTCCAGAGAGGTACAGCCCTCCTGTCTCTCACCTCTCATTTCTCTTTACCATCGTACTCATGTTCCCAAGTCTCAGGAGCATCACTGCAAAAGGGAAGGTAAGCAGAGGAGAAAGGCCAACAAGAGCAGAGCATTCTCAAATGACAGTGGGGACAAAGCCTGAGCAAACAGTGTCAGCTCTAGGACAAGCTGAGAAGAGAGAACATCTCCATCTGAAACGGAAGGAAAAATAATGAGAGCAGGCCATTCATCTTTCTTAAATATCTGTCTGGTTTTGCTTTCTAGTTTTCCTGCCACAATTTTTGAGCTAAAACTAATAGGATAATAATCCAAACAAAACAAGCAAACCAAACTCAACAGCCCTGTGGGACTACTGGGATGGGGGAGGGGGAGAGGCAGGTTTGTGAGAAGGAAAGAATGAGACTGCAACTGCTCTTATCTATATTTGGTTTTGCCAGATGGATTTTCTTTCTTTTTTTTTTTTTTTTCCTTTTGGTGAGGGTAGCAAGTAGGATAAACTGTTTCGAGTAGGGGCTATGCCTAAGCTTATTTCTCAGTTCTGGCTGATCAAATGCATCCAACAACTCTGGTTGCCCAATTACTCCAACCAGTGTGCCACAGCTGTAACTGCCTCAGGACATGGCTCTGGAGATTTCAGGACCCCCGTGGTAGGAAGTGCTCCCCCTTGTCCCAGGACAGCTATCTTCTGCGCTCATACATGACAAGGTGGAATAGCTGGGCCAGGCAGAGCTGGATCCTCAGGAGGATGCTGTCCCACCCCCTGTGAGGCGGTGAAGAAACACCTCCTCTGAGTCCAGCCATGTAGTGGTGAAGACAGTCACCCCTTACTGCCTCCTGCTGCTTGTCCTGGTCCCTCTCCCCCTCTGTGCTCTGGGCCTGCAGCAGGGCCTCTCATGCAAGAGTCAGTTCCATTAACAGACACCCGTGGTTCTGCTGTGGCACCATGGTCTTCCCCAAAGCCAGGGTGAAGAGGGATGCCTTCTCTGGAGAGCCTCCTTTATGGTGAAACCCTGCCCCTGCTGAAGCTAGGACTCCACTGGATGTCATTCAGCCAAGGTTTCAGCCCAGCAGATGAATATCAACACGTTTTGTAAAAACTGACTTGGATAAGGTTCAAGAAATGTCTTTGAGTGATTTCAGATTGCTTTTCCTCTGTTTAGGAAAGTGATTTGTTTTCTGAAAAATGCCTGCACAAGTTTCACACCTTTTTTTTCTCCGCATCATCTGCTGTTATTCATTGACTCTACAGATGGAAAAGACTCATTAAGTCACGCAGCACTCTCTGCCAGCACAGGACTGTTCTCCAGCAAACATTTGTTATAGTCTTGTTTATACTAGTTTCACATGCTCCAAACAATGACATTGCTGCCACTTCCCTAGGGAGAGCAGTCAGCAAGTTCATATTGCTGACCTGCAGGGAGGCTTCTCATATTCTTCAGCCCATATCTTCTCTCTTCATATGTCTTTCAGTTTTATACTCTAATATCAATTTATCCTGGGGTTTTCCACTTGATTTTGCCTATCATTATAGTCTCCCTTGCTCTAAGGTGCACAGAGTTTTTAAAATGGTGCATGCCCCCAGCATGGCCCCTAAACCACCCACTATGATGTACCCCTCCACTACATGAATGAGCATCCATTTCTCCCAAGCTGTTCCTGCTCTGGTGTTCTCTCCAGTTTGTACTATCCTGTCTCAGTTTGAGATAATTTGGAGGGCCGGAGACCTCAGACAGAAGTCTCTTCCCTCAGATTCAATACCCCTGATTTCTCCAATAGAGAGAGAGACCAAATACACCCACGTGTAAGTGGAAAAAATAACTTTTTACCAAGAAGAATGCCAATAATAATACTGATAAAACTGGGTTAAAGCAACTGATGAGGAGAAACTTCCCAAGCCCCACCCACCGAACCAAATCGAGATGGCAGCTGGCCTGCCCGACCTGGAAAAAACACACATGGCCACAGGACAGAGACAGGATGGCCACCCTTCCATGTGGTTCCCCTCCCCCATGTCTGGAAAACATGTCAAGAATGGGGTGGAGAGTCCGCGCTGGCAGGAAATGCCCAATAGCTGGGATTCAATACTGGCAGATGCTGGAGTGAGGCTGTGATGATGGCACAGGCAGTGGGAGCAGGGCTGCAGAGCCCCCAGGGGACTGGAACGACCTGCAAGACACCCACTGGATCCAGCAACGAGACTTGGTTGTTGCAATTTAAATGTTCCTTGGTCGAAGTGGTGTTTGTAGTCCTGTTGAAGTGGTGGTCACAGTCCAGATCCATTGAGGTGGTGGTGGAAGCCCTGGGTGGTGGGAGAAGCCCAAAAACTCAGTTATATATTCTCAACTTCATGTGGGGACACCTCTGGTACCTCCCCTTGAGCGGGGAGTTTTACACTGAATGATGTAACACTGTGAGTCACGGGATACTTTGACAGACTTTGACACCTTCTAAGATAGTGCAGCTGTCTCTTATGTCTGTGCAGCTGAGTCCATTATGGCCCATTATGGCTCAATAAGAAGAGATGAAAACCTTCAGGCTGGGTGTGAATGTTCCGTGGGAGTTATCACAGCTGAGTCATCTGTGTAAGGAAAAAGAAATACTAGCTCACCTGGAAAGGTTTGTCTCTCTCCTTATCCTGTTTAACACCCAGCTTACAGTCTGAGGTATCAGATGTGCACACCTTCAGCCTCTGGCCTGGCTGGCCACTCTGTTGGCAAAGCACGCTGCTGATTGAGCCATGAGCATGAGTAGTCCAGTCTTTTGCAGCACCTGGGCAGTCACTTCAGGTGGACAAATGTTTGAGCCATTAATCGCTAGCAGTTTAGTCTCTTTAAAGAAGGTAAAACACCCAAAAGCCAAAAAGGCGTATTTGGAGAAAAGGGGAAAGGTGGATAACAGAATTTTCATGTAACCCAGGACAGATACTTTCTGTTAATCCCTAGGCTGAAGTACAAAAGTGATGTAGCACAAGATCGTACAAGGAAGAATTACTTTCTGCACTCATCTGTGTGCTGCCTCTTGAAACACAAGTCCAAATTGCACAGGGAGCTTTGTCAGCAGAAAGCACAAGAGCTTCACATCTTATTTACTGCCAGCTACCTCCACAAAATATCCCATAAGCTTTCTAAGGGTTTTCCAACTCACTGCAGTTTATAACTTTAACATTTTAAAAATAAAAAGTAGGTTGCCTCGTAATTGTTTTCTCTATTTTTTTGTAACAGTGAACTGGGAAGCAAATGTGCCTTATACAGATAAAACATGTGGTATAATATACATTTATATATAACCACAGGCATAACAGAGTAACTTCCTTTTTGGAAGAGTATTTGGGATTTGCCAACAGTAAACAAATCAGATTGTATTAATAAAGTCATTCCAAGTCTCAAATTATAGAAGTTACCCTTCTTCATTGATGTTACAGAAAGCAGCATCAGCTGTTGCATGAGAAAATCAAATAGAGATAAGTGTCAAGTGTTAAGCATTACTCCATCAAACTAAAATAGAAGTACAGAGCCAGTGCTACATAATACATTAGTTTGCATGAAACATATTGCATATGTTCATACAAAAAAACAAACAGAAGAAAAACATAAAGAAAATGTTTTCTTTCTGTTTCAAAGTAAAGTCTGTGGAGCTCCCCAGTTTGCTAGTACCGCTTAGAAAAGAAAATAACACAATGCCATAGCCAGCAAATTGAAAATACAGGGAAATCAAGACAAAAGCTAGCCCAATAACCACAAATTGAAGGGATCATCTTGTGAGAAGAAACATGAGGAATATGAATACCAGTTTTCTCCCTAAACCCTGAATGCTGATGGCTCCATCATGCTTTAATTTTCTACCCCTACACATGTCCTGCTCTGCAAACTTCCCACAAACTTTCACTCAGTTTCAAAGTGGAGTCCTTCTCTGAAATGGCACTGTAAACATTTCATTGTGGGGTCCCATGTTTGACGTCTGTCAGTGATTTTCAAATCAAAACTGCTCAGCTAACAAGTAAAAACCAGATTTCTTTTTGTTTATTTCTCAGCATTGTAGTCCATGGTATGAAAAGCAAATTCAGTGCTTTCCAATTCATGTATTAACCACAAGAAAAAAATAGTATTGGGGGGAGAACACATCAATAGAGGAAGAGCTGGATTAGGATTAAGCTGGTTTGCCCTCCTGCTGCAGAATTGCTATGGCTGAGAAGGCTAAAATACTGCCAGGGCAACCTCAGACAGTTGTTTTCAGTCCTCTCCATTGAGGTTATAATCTATGGTGTTTTGCTGGCAAAGCGGTGGTTTCAGCCCTCGCTAATCCACTGTCCTGCAAAATCTACCAGGTTAGTGTAGATGGTTTAAATTGAATTAGCCCTGCTGCTGTTGTCTAAAGTAGATTAGGAATTGAGACACACAGAAATCATCACCATGCAGTCTTAGCCTCTGGCATTCCATAATGCAATACCCAGCCAGATGGCCCATCTCTACTTGTCTCTTTTTCTGTATATCATCACTGTTCTCCAACTGGCCATTTCCAGAGCTTTAGTGACTATTCCAGGCTTCAGTGACCAGAAGAGATTTGGTGAAGAATCAGGATACCAATTCCTGGAGGAAGAAGTGGCCGTTAAGAGTTATGATGCTGCAGAAGACCTCTATGCAAATTAGTGACATTTTCCATCATATAAATACCATTCTCCAGGCTGGCCAGGTCACATACAGATAATTTGCGTTTTGACTTCTCTTCAAGGCAAACAATTATTCTGAGTGGAGAGAGGAAAGGAAGAAGAGAATTCACAGTGTGGAGAAAATGGGAGGTACTAGTACAGAAAGAAGGGGCTCAGAGATCCCTTCTGCAAAAGCTTCTTATTGGATTTTTGCTAAAGTTGTTTGCAAGGCAGAAAGACTCATGTTAGTCCCAGCTCAGCCACTAAAGCATTTGCTCCTTTGAGCTCCGTTTAAACACATACTTGTATCACCAAATGAGGTCCCAAACCTGCAAGTACTAGTTACAATAGAAAATAAAGTGCATTTCCAAACATTATGGTGTCAGGACCTAGGATGGACTTGGGCTTGTGCTGAGGTATTTTGCTGAACTAGTTAATAATAGCACTGCAATTAATAGCATCTAACAAAGAGACATTTTGTAATGTGATACAGAAATTAAAGATGAGATAGGAACAGAAAAAATTACCTAATAAGGAGTTTTGCTACTAGTATTCAGGTAGATGCTTCCACCTAGTGACTTAGAGCAGTAGCTTATAGATTTTTCCTTTAGAAGGCTGGATGGCAGCTGCAGCAGAAAATGAAATTATAGAAAAACATCATTCATCATCTGCAGTCAAGAAGAGACACATAAACTTACCTTCCAAAGGCGGTCTATACATTCAGGCATCAGCAATACTCAGAGTACCCCTTCCACAGACAATGCTGGCCCAGTGCATGCACTCTGATTCACCTCTGGATAAACAGCAACCCCACTGTATCTGGCTCTGCTACTGATAATCCTGGCCCTTCCAAGGCAACATATGGCAGAGCAGGAAGGATAACTCCCGGTGAGAGGAGGTGTTTCTGACATCCTAGCAGTAGGGAGGTCACCAGAATGGTGACTCCATCAAAGGTATTGCCAAACTTTTCCTTCAGTTTAAAAATGCGAGAGCTGTAGCTTTGTGTTCCTTAGTTGTGCAAACGCACATGTGCTTGGTCTGGCCTGTCACTACATTTTAGCAGCAGCCTCAGAGCCCAATACTGTCATCCTCCTCTACGCTATCTTCCTCCTGTCAAACTCCTGAGACTTCATACATACCTGCATATGAAAAAGTTACTGACTTGAGCCCTCACAGTAACACTTAACAAAAGACATAAACTCCAAAAAAAAAGAGAAGGGCTCAATGTTAAGCTTCAAGATCACAGATTGAGCCAAGATCTGTAGGCTTGGATACCTAATGATTCTTTCCAATAAACAGGGAGCAACAAGTGGCTCTGCAAAAGACTTGAGAGTGTTGAATGGGCAGCTGTCTAAAATCAATCTCATCCACTTCAAGATGTATTTTGAATCTTGTCCCTCTCTGGAAGTGCCACACCCAGGCATAACAAGAAGATGTCTGCTCACAACAAATCCACAGAAAAGCTCTCTAGTGAGTTGGATGCTACTTATATCCCTCCTCCCAAAATCTCAACAGTTTTGTCTTCTCAGACACTGGCAATGGAGAAACCCTGCTAAGACAAGTTTCAGGGTTGATGCAAGCCACAAATTCAGCTTGCAAGGAGTCAAGCCTGTCCATCCTGTCACCCTATGGCTTCAGCTATCAGGTTGTGGGTTCTATTGGTTGGTAAGGCAATGTGGAAGGGAAAGAGGAAACTCTGGGAGAAAGACTTTGGGCATCCTTATGCTAAAGGTCTAGTCTAAGTAACTTACCCAAAGCTTTCACTGTATTGAATGGACAGAAGCAGGTAGAGGAGAACAGATTAGTATATGCAAGAGTAGTCAATAAAAAATAAGACCGGTGGAAAATGCAGCTAAGGATAACCAGCTATGATTAAAGTCTCTAACATAAAGAACCTAAAGCTGGAGTAAATGAATGCTGCTCTGATTTCCCAGCTGTGCTTAAGGATGTGCTATCAATCTGCAACAGTCTTGGAGATGAGCAGAGACACTATTATAGGCACCAAGTGAACACAAGAACCCAACAGAGAAGAGCAGAGGAAGTTTTGGAGTCAGCTAGTGGGCCTTTTTGCTTCACAGTTTTAAAGTTAGGACTCCCAGTTCTGTGCATTTCCTCCTCTGTGTTCCTGGTTTCCATCAAACCTCACTTTTCTTTGTCTCTGGCTTTACTCCCTGTGGTCATTAAGGACTGCCCTGTAAGGCAGTAAGCTATCTACCATGAGCAGTTAAGTACCAAACTTTTTTTTTTTAATCCATTGTTTACCCTTTTGAAGCAAATATCTGTGTGTTTAGCTGACTTGGGGACTTGAGCCAGCAAATACATAGCATTGACAGTAGAACTCAATGACCTCAGCTTCCCTGGGCAAGAAATCAAGAGATGGTGGAAAGAAAAAACACTTGAACATTGTTAAAAAATAAAATAATTAAAGCTTAAAACTAGTGGTGAGCCCAGAAGTTTTTAAGAAACAGATTTACTCAATTTGGTAGATGCTGCGTAATCTGTGCATGGCTTCAATTCTTATGAAATCATGTAACAAAGCTAATTCCCTCGTTAAAAGGCTTGGTGCATTCACATCATTTTAATGTGTTCCTATTTTCTTATTGTATAGCTGTGGTCATTGCAATATTAATGGTTTTGCTAGCATGTACTCTCTCATTCATTTTGTACTGAACTGGCATATATACTTTAACCTTTCTCTAGTTAATGAACTTCAGCTAAGACATAGCTCTAGGTCAAGCTGAGGTCAGAAAGGAGGAAAAGCACATTATCATCTGGCAACTTCTAACTATTTCATGTAAATAAATTGTTAATTGTACGCCAATAATAGTCTCAAGGCATCTCAAAATATAAAAAAAACCTCAAATCCATCATGATCAAGCACAGAGAACTTGTCAAAATTGTGTATCATTAAAATTCTGGCTGATAATTTTAATTACAGCAGGGAAACATGAAACAACCTTTTTTTATCAACCCTGTAGGTGAACAAGGGCTTTGGTCATCATGTCCTCATCACCTTTAAAGATCATCACCTTTAATAATCACAACCCTCTGAGCTGCTTGTCAGTTGCAAAATGAAGCAGGACTATGTTTTTCACCCCATTAAAAGTACTTCAGATCATTGAGTCAATTCCTGAGGAAAATATAAGGCACTTCTTCAAAGCTCTTGTTCTAGATTTATACTGTATTTTAATTTTATCTACAGTCACTGAAATATCTGTATTTTATTAAAGTAAAATATTTGGATTTGAAACATTTGAATGTTTAAGTTAATGCTACCATTGGGCATACACACAAACATGTACACATACAACTATAGGCATACATATGTTAAGTTTTTTTATGCTATAATCTATAAAAACAGCTTATAATTTATTGAAGTGCAGATCTATTTTCCCTTCCCTTCTTCTGACAGTTTCTCTCTCGCCCACATGGTTTATATGAATGATATTTATAACAGAGCTGTTTTGATCTGATAGAGCCTCAGTGAATTTACTGCTGTTTCTGTCCCACTGTAACTGAACCTGACAAGAACCAGAAGAATCCACAGTTTTATTTTGGGCTTTATAGGTTTTTCCTCACTCCCTTTTCTCATGCCTGGATCGAGTTGGCAGCTAAAGGTGACCCACACATTCTGCAACAACAGATAGCTGTTAGGCTGCAGGAACTGTAGGATGAGATGAATTGCTCCTTTGATTGAAAACAGGGTCAATTTCCCCTGACTAATAATTGGTTTGTCAAGGGGGGGGAGGGGAGGAAGGGGGAAAGGAAGGCAAAACAAAAAAGCTGAACAACAGATTTTTTTTCTTTACAAAAGAAATGCAATCTTTCGTTGCATGCAATTAATAGTTGTAGTGTTCACAAGTAACATAAGCTGCATACAACCCTTGATCTTACTATTTTAAATGTACTGCTGTATTTTCCAGGAATTTATAGGACTTTGAAAAGGGGTAAGCATTTCTTCTTTCTTTGGACCAACATTTGTTTCTTTTCCTCTCCAGATTTTCTCCCTAACACTGCATATAAAAATGAAACAGTTTGCTTATTGCTCTGGATGGTGCATAAGAAGGATAAACATGACTTAGATTTCATCCTGCTATGGAGAGAAGCTGTTTAGGCACTCATTTGATAGCTAAAGTTGTTATTTTAGGGAAAGCACTTGGTAGCTACAATCAAATAAAAAATTGCTTTTAATGAATGGGTTTGCTTTGGATTTTCTCATAAGTGTTTTTTCATAATAATACATTTTCACTAATCTCAAACATAATTCTATGGCAAAACCAATTGCTGTAGAACAACAACATAAAAAAAAATTATCTGGAGGCTTATGTCATGTTCTTTTTTGTCAAATTTTAAAGTACTCCTAACTCAGCTTCCCTGAAGTGTGTGAATGGAACTTCAAGAAACTGAACTCCCAGTAATTCATAGTAGAATCCAATACAAGCTCTTTTTTTTCAGAATGTATCCACATTTATTAGCATTACCCAGATGGGATCCCAGTGTAACCTCAGGGAAGAAAACTAATGGTTTTCCCATCAAGTCATATTTGGATATGATCCAATCATTGTTAACATACCCAAATTCATTAGGAACCACTGAAGGAATCCTGAATCCAAACATTGTTTAATACAAAGAGATATTTGGGAAAGATTATTTTGGAAATTATTTAATTTTCTTCCACAGCAAATCAATCTCTAAAAATATCAGAGCAGACCAGAAGCTGCACACATTGGTTCACATTTTTGTGTTAGTGAGGTTTGTGACAGAAATAAGATCCTAAAATGTAGACAGTGTGAGTCAAAGATAATGTAATAGTAATCACAAATTTTAAAAAATTGTTTCAGATGTATTTAGAACTTTAATTTACATTTGAAAAGGTTTTGCAAAAACCTTTTTTGCACATTTTATTTTCATTCGTTGTTCTTCAAAGAAAGCTGGAATTTCAGCTTCTCTGGTTTTCTGCGGTTTTTTTAAGCTTTAACCTTTGTTTCCAGACAAACGAGTAGCAAAATTCTCATTCACTGGAACTGATAGGTTTAGTTACAACATAAATTTAGTTTATTTGTATAGACTTATGCAAACTAAACTTCTTACTATTTTTTTGAAGTATGACTTTATTTCTACAAATTAAACAATGTTTGTTTTCCTGTAACTTAAAAAAATATTTTTCAATTTTAAATATTATTCCATAAATTTGCTCAACTGTAGCATCGTATGTCTGATTTTTAAATTCCTGTTTAAATAAAGAAACCTTGTTTTCTGTGGTTTTATTGCAGAGGATCTTGTATTTCAAAAACAATTTTTCTAATTTTATATTATTTTATATTACTTTAACTTACTCTTGAAACGCTTACGATTATTTTTCTGAGCTTCAATGACAGTTGCAGGAATGGGTGCATTTGTTTTAAAGTGTTTGTTGGTATAAGAACAAAGTTTTTTTCTATACATTCCTAAAAATAAAAACACTTTTTGTTTTGTGAATGCATAGAAAACAGTTTTTGTAGTTTGAAAAATTAATTCTACCCTAACACAAACAGTTATCCTTTTTGATGTCTCTGAGATTCCTATTAGAATTTTATAAATCCAATTCATTTTTAACTATGTGAAACTGCCGGTTTAAATCATTGCACATCATTACATTTGGACAATGAAAACAACACAGGCATTTTTACTTGTCTCTGGTCAACTTCACTTCTGGATTTCCCTGACGCAGAACCTTAGCTCAAATCACCACGTGAAGATTTAAAATTCCAAATAAACCAAGCAAATATAAAACAACTCTCTTTGCACTAGGTTTCTGAAATTTTCATTAAAACAGTTGAGAGACAGGAAGCTTTTTAAGAATCTTCTTTTTAAAACCAGGAAAAGTCATGGATCTCTTTGTGCACTTTTCTGGAAAAATAGTATGTTTAAGGATAAAAAATAGATTGGGGAAGGATTTGCATGAAGTAGGATTTTTAGTATATTTTTAGAGAATAACTGCAATTAGTTATAAACATAGCACTAAAAATGTGGTTTTACACATTTAAATTTCACTCCTTACTATGAACGAGATGTCTGACAGTAATTCCAGCAGTTCTTCAGGCAGTTAGGAAAGCCATGAACCCAAGGGCGTTGGGAATAGCCACAGCAAACTAACCTCGCCAGAGTATAGCACTGTTCTGCAATGCACAGGGCATTGCGCGTTTTCCTGCAGTTAACACACACCCGAGCGGAAGCTAAGCATATTTCTTAAACGAAAAAACATTGTACAGGGTGTCGGCGATGCGATTTCCCGATTTCCCACGTGGTCCGTGAGCTGGGGACACGCTCCAGGGCTGGTCGGGCGCGCTCCCTCCCTCTGCCCGCCGGGCCGGGCCAGGGGCTGCCGCGCCCCCGCCTGCCGGGAACCGGCTGCGCCAGCAAGGCCCAGCTCCTGCCCGTCCTGCACCTCCCCTGGGTGGGAGAGAGCCGCCTTCTTTCTCAAAATATCCAGAGATGGTCCGGTTAGTCATGCCAGTGACGAACTTAAGGGAAAACGGACCGAAGGCACCAGCTTACGTCATCTGCGTCACTGTTGAATTTGAGTGGGAAAAATTACATGTTAGGACCTGATGACACTGAGCACGACAACAGATAATCCAGTCTCTCTTACTGGTGAGTTTGGATAACGCTGTTAAGGGCAGTGAAATGCTGAGATGGCAATACGATGCTTGGCAGACTTCGCCCTCCTCCCATCACTATTACAGGCAAATCACCGGATGTGGAAGTACAGATTCAGTTCCCACTGCCAAGGGTTTCTGTCAGGAGCTTATTACAGAGTTTAGCAAAACGCTTTTCTTCCATAGGTAAAAAAAAAAAAAAAAAGAAGGAAGAAACAAGACAACTTCCTCAAATTCCAACCTCTCAAGAACTAGCAGGGGATAATATTCTGGAGATTAGTTTTGATAGTATTTGTTAAGGGCATGTATTGAGTGATAGCATCTTGCTGGTTGCCTAAGGAAACAGAACTGCAATTATTTAAAAATTTTATAACGATCTTTCTAAAATACTGGACACATAGAGTGCTTAGCAGATTAGTATTTATTTTAAACAGCAAGAGAAATAATAAGAAATTATATGCAATCTTCTCCCGCATGAGAAAACAAGAAGGCCTAGTGCTTGACACGCACTTTGTTACCTCTTTAAAAGGGATGGATAAAAACACAGATGTCTGTATATAAAGACACCGTACCCTACACTGAAGCAATAGTTCCTCAATTTATTACATCAACAGACAATTCGGTAACCTTTCCCATGGATGATCTTACACCCTGGTCTCACACTCAAGGAATTAAACATTTTTTCTCTTGAACGCAGTAGCAGCCAAGGCTGTAACAACCAGTCCAGGCAACCACAAGTATATGGATCACACACACTATGGCTGCATTTGCTCTAGCATAAGCATGGCTAACTTTGTGTTGTTTTCACAGGAACTCAGGCAGCCTTAAGAACATTTTGGAGAGAAAAAAAAACAATCGAAGTCTCTGAGGGAACACAGCTGGCATTGGGATGGGTAGTTTGCAACTCCACCATTGGCTTTGCATAGAACCCAGTGTGCTTCAGTTTCTGGCTTCTTTCTTTTATGTCCTCTAACAATATCACACTCCAAGGGAACACAAGGACTTTAGAAAAAGCAATGTATCTTATCTTTCTTAGTTCTCACAAACAATTTAGTTTTAAATATTTTTTTTTGTTTTTTTTGGGTTTTTTTTTAATATTAAGGGAACTAAGCTGAATTTTGGATTTGGGGTGAGGATATTCGGTATCAGTAGTGATCACGAGCTAAACCTGAGACTGTACAGGCAAGAAGCTGTTGTCACAAAACTCTTCCTCTAATCCTTCATAGAAATGTTTTGTATTCATTTGCAAGACAAACTGCAGCTCTGATCTAATCTGTACCAAGTTTTCACATTTTGCATAAGCAAGATGGACAGAAGTACTTGATAAGTCTAAAAAGTTCTTGTTTCATACACAGACATCACAATCCACCAAAGCTTAATTTATAGAGCATCTATTGCCCAAGTAATTTAAAGACTCAAGGTAGCAAGCTGCACCATGGAACAGCTTATGATGGAATACCTATTGATTATGAATTCGTCAGCTTTCAAAAAAAAGAGACATTATGCATGTTTCAAATAATATGAATGTATGAATAGATCAGCTGGGCTGAGTCGGATAAGCTGTCCTGAGGCAACAAATGCACCTTTGTTTCCTGAAATACTATCCACAAACCCAATTTCTGGATAAAGGCAAAAGTTGAAAAATGTTATAAGATCTACCTTCAGACTTTAGAAACCTTGCAAGAAATTGAACTGCAATTAGAGACAAAAAAAATACTAAATAATAGTTTACCAAACAAGAATATAACTTGTAACTTTCATAGTCTCCTGTATAGTTGACTAGATTGAAAACAGAGGAAAAGTCACTGATTGTTTGCTCTGAATATGAAAGCCCTTCACAAAGCAGTTGTCATGCTACCTTGCATAGGACCCTTAATACACAACTCTCTCTTGCCATACCATGTAATGTTCCTAATATTTCAGACCTTTTGTATTGATACACGTGCATCAGAAAAATTAAGAGACCTAAGAGAGCAATGCTTAAGTGACTGGGATGAGGGAGAGGAGGCACTGCAAATATCATCCTCTTCCCATTTTGGCTCCTCTTTCCTTTAAATGCTGTCAGTACTGATAATGTAAAGTTGAGATCAGAACACTGCAGCAATATAGGAAGAATAAAGGACAGGGAATGGTGGGCTTATCACAATTGTGGAGTCTTTATTAACAGAAGAAAGTTGTTAGTTCTTTCACTTTTAGCTCAGGATCAAAAAATAAGTCTGTTTCTACTGAAGTAGGAAATTGTAAATTGGACAATTCAGCTGGAGAAGGGAGAAGTTGAAAAGAGCCTCTTCCTAAAGAAATGAGCTGTCAGATGGCTCAGTCAGCCCTCCCTTGAAACCTCACCCTTAGGTAAGTTAAAATGGATGGCAAAACACTGGCTGAAGAGAGTGATGCATAGCTGTGGCTTCGGACTGTCTTCCTCCTCACAACTGCTGTAGATGATTATGCCACCCTGAGGAGCAGATTGCTTTGCACCACTTGGATTTCTGCATGCTACTGCTGTAGTCCCATAATATCTGATACCAGAAGAGTTCACACTACAAATCAGATACAGATCAGATATCTGGTTTCCATCAAATTCAGAACCTATGCAATTGTTTAGGCAGGAGGAAAAGGTAGCACAATAGGAACAGACATACACTATAAAGCCTTTGTAAAGGACTCCTTTTGTTGCTTTAAAAAAAGCCAGTTGAATCAGGAGACCACTTTGCAGCATATAGCCATGATATTCTTCCTCCAGTACAAGGCAGCCCCAAACTATATTTAGCCTCCTCTATAACCATAGCGTCAGCTGTAGATAAAGCAGTCTGAAAGAATCTGTAAAAGCTCACAGCTGACTTTATGCACCAGTGGAACCCATGTTATCTGAGCATTACAGCAAAACTTAACACAGACTGTAAGAAAAAAACCACAGATCTCAATTATTCTAATACTCTACCCTTTACTGAGAAACACTTTCAAAATCATCCGTCAATATATTTGCTTGACCTAGTCTCCAGAATTTCCTCCTTCTTAAAAATGCTGTAACTGGATAGTGGTTGCACTGAAAGTTACTAATGCCACAGGAGGAGAGGTGGCTGATGAGATCATCACTTCAGCAACAGGACTATCTGACACAGCCTTGCCTTTATGAGCCATTTGTTTCTGGTCTTGTATTGCCTCCTACTGACAAGGCTTTTTGTACAATACAGCTGTAAACCAATTCAGCTGAAAAAAATGGTGGAAATAGGAATTTTTTCAGTGTATCTTAGCTAATTGGTCCCCCAGCTCACCTGACTACACAGTGCAGAGAAGGCGTCCCAGAGCACCGAGTTACCAGAAAAGCCCAGGAACTACACCACCACCACTGCCACTATTTTAGGCATCTGAAATAATTCACTTTAAAAACCAAGTCCTGCATTCTGGGTCAAAAAAGGGCAGACCTTGTCATCTTGTCCAGAAACTGTCGAGAATGTGCAGGACGCTTAGCAATTCCCTAATGTATCTGTAATACTGTATACACACACACACATCTTATACACATAAATACTTCAGTAGAACGACAGTATTTAATTATTTCAGTGCTCGCTTTTATGCTTGTAGTTCTAAAGTGTCTGCATTATTTCCTCTGCGTTTTGTACACAGATCCTTGAAATACAGCTACTACAGCACTTTGCAGGTAGGTGGCAGAGTTACAGTGGTGAGAAGTTTCAACTAAGCAGTTTCATAATAGCACAATTAGAGAATTAAAAAAAAAAAAACCACAACAAAACAACTCAGACAATGCCATTTAAGTTATACAGTTAGATTTCCATCAGTGTGTTTAATCAACTGCAACCTTTTCTCTCTCAATCACAATCTAAAGAATTTTTTTTTAACAAAGACTAATGGAATATGGTATTATTAGAATGCCGTTCAGAAGATCAATTACTGCTTTGAAAATCTAAGGACTTTTAAAATATGTATTTCAGCCAAAATCAAGTATGTTTAAATTAATTTTCTATTGTAAAGAAACATGAATTATTTTTTTCCATCAACTCAAACAGAACCATGTTTTAGATTCAGCAGTATGAATCAAATATTCAATGGCAACTAAAAGTTTGGTATTTTCATTTAAGAAACAGAGTTGCTCAAAGCAGATCTAAAGCAAATTACAAATACAAACTTACAGCACCCATATGTATGTGTTCAAAACCCCAGAAGGTAGAACTTCCATGTTGTATCCATGAGGTTACATCCGTGCTGCACATTTAGTCATGTTCCTGCTCTTTGTCTACAAGCAAGCTTTTAACCTGGATTAAAGATCCCACCCAGCCAGGCTCTCAAAAATCTTTTGTGGCTCATAGAGAGCTCTGCCTCACCTAAGTGAGTTATGACATTGTACACAATACACTGGTACTTGACTAAGAGCTACCTTCCAGTAAAGACTGGGGTTTATTCCTTCCTTATCCTCCATTTCACCTCAAAATCAAACAGGATGTCTTAAAATATCTGTACTTTAAGTGAACATTTGACTTTATCCTGGACAACATGAAGGAAATACCTCACACAGCCAGTATTATTTCAAGAAGGAAGCAACTGCTAAACAAAAGATCAGTGCAGCGTCTGCCATCTCTCACTTGAGATTCAAATTTTTAATCTGGATACAAAAGCACTAGATTAATAAATCTGCACAACAAAGATCAGGGCTAGGTCATAAAAGCACAAATAATAGACTATATAGTTGTGAAAATCATATTCTCTTATGCAGGAAGGAGCAGAGGCAGAACTGAAACAGAGGGAGGAGAGGGTATGGCAAGTGCAGCATTGGCATGCTTGATGAATGAGGCAGAGTATGGCTGTGCACCTAAAGAATAAACTGACTCTGAAGCTGGACCTTTAAAGGAGTACTTCGCCAGTTTGATTTATCTCCACTCAGGACAATCAGCCTGCTTTCTCACTGGCAGCTGCTTGAAAGTTATCTGAATTACAAACAAGCATGTTAAAAACAGCACTGTGCTTACTCTACAAAACAAAACCAATTGTTTTTTTCACATTTAAAACCAACAAGCTCCCCTCCACAATTCCCCACAATACGTATTAAGCAAAATAAAGCCTACATCATTAAAATAGTAAAGAAATAAAACCTGACTGTTCATTCTATTCTATTCCTGGTTAAACACATCCATGAACACTTTCCTCTGCATGAATCAATTCTAAAGTAGTCCTAATCTAAATGCTAACATTTAGATAAGTTTGATACCAAAATCTAGACTCATTTGTCTAATAAAACAAAAAAATTGAGAGCAGCAGCTGTTTTTTACCAGGGCTATTACCAACTTAATGGAAATACTTTTAAAGTACAAAGATATTAACGGCATGTAATTTGGTAATGAGAAATCTATACATCTTACCATCTCATTAACTGTCAATGTATGTGAAAACAGAAGATGCACTGGTATTTCCTCAACACCTGTATAGTTCTTCGTCTAAGCAAGAGAGTACTTGTCCTTTAACAGTAACAATAAACACACTGTATTTTTCCAGAAAAACTAAATTTTCTCTCACCTTGAGTTCTTATTCGATTTTAGCACACTACAACCTAGTGTAAATACTTTGAAAAGAACAGATCTCCTTTCCTATGCCCAAGTTATCACAACAGACACATATCACAATTTGTGGGTAATTACAGAACGTGTATCCCATCTTGGAGGAAGCTGGACAAAGGTTATGCCCTGTACTGATGACTGCTACTTAAAAAAATGATGTACTGCAGGACCAGTACTGTAATTATTTCCATCCTTGAAACGAGAGACATTTATGTGAGAGACATAAATGTGTTTTAAAAACACAAAGCTTTCAGGGCAACTAACTCTTCCATTTGTCATCCCATGTTCCTGCCACGTAATACACACCCAACTGCAGCTAATCACATAAATGGCACTTGATACGCAATCATGCAGGATTTTAACCTATGCACACATCATAATGCATGATAGATGAGTACGATTTTAAGAGGCACAAAAGGCTACTGAAAGTACATATGGAAAAGAAGATTCTTGTTTACTAAAAGTTGGAAAAGATCTTAAAACTATTTTGTTTCCATTTTGCGCATTTGCGTTCTCTAATTTTAATTAAAATATAAAAAATAATTAAAAAAATTAATTTTAATTAAAAAACACCTTACTTTCGATTATTTAGGTCCTACAATATTTCTGTTGCAGACAGCAGTGAGATTTTTTTTTGCTCTTTTTGTGAATTAAAGTCAGACTGATACTCTTTTTACTTGCAGAAGTTTCATGAAGGCTTGGTGTTGACTTCAGCACCTAAAATTTTTCAGGTTACATGTGCAAAGTCCATTTTTGCTAATTATCAGATGTTAAAAGCAACACAAATCAGTGCAACAAAAGTAATTTTACCGAGGGATTTAAAGGATACAGCAAGCTTACAGAATCCTTTGGTTATGTTTACTAAAAGAGAAGTTACACTGACAAAGACCACTGTACAAAACACATTTGGTTTAATTATTTTTAGGATTTCCTTTAGTGTTTTTGGTGTTCACAATGTAAAAGATGAAGACCCCCCCCTTAAGAAAACAGATAACCACAGACAGTTAAGCTACTCAAAGGCACTCATCTTGCTTTTTAAGCATAGGAGACACCAAGTTGATACTTGTTCCATCATTTGCTGGCCTAATAGTCTCTTCAAATTCCATTCGACACAATAAATTATACTCAGTGACCAAGAACAAAATATGTGGGAAATTTATTTTGTTGAGTAAAATATTCATGATCTTACAAAACTGATTTTACCAGACAAGGCCTTTAGCCAATTTTGATTTTTTTTTCCCTTTAACACGCTGTGCCTTAAGCTTCTTTCTTTGCCTGGAATTCATCCATATCGGGTACTGTCCATGCTGGTCTAGGAGAGTTTTTTTGTTTCGTTTATTATCCAGGTCCATTTTGCAGTCATCTGAAAATGAAAGGTATTTATAGTGAGTAAAATATGAATCAGCTTCACAGATGCTCTTTTGTTATTAGATTCCCCAAAATATCCCCTAGACACAACAATATTTGTACACAGAAAGCTGAAGGGTTTATATACAGAAATCACTTTCCAAACCAATGCAACTGCAACCCAGGGACTTCAACAGTTGACAGCAAATGTGCAGAATCTTCCCTAAAGGCCCTTGCCTGGGTAAAGCACCTTATTCTTTAGTCTGCTGGCTGTTCCAATGCTGTGTTTAAAAATATTTTGTGTGGTCTCCACCACAGAGACACACAACCATACAGGAAGCCATAGGCTTACTGAAACATATGCACATTCACATACTTTTTATGATGTTATGTTTAAGATCTGTTCTAAAAATTAAATTAATCTGAGTGGAAGATGACAGGTACAGAGAATAACAAAGAGAAAAGGTGAAATACAACAACAGTACAAAGAATGAGCCAGGGGTGCCACACATGCCTCAAGGAGCAAGTATGACATCAAGTCTAACACATTTACAGGCAGAAAGAGAGGCTTAATCTCTGGGATCAGGAAGACTGTCCATGACTTGCTCACTCTCACAAACAGCATCCCTAGCTAGCTAATACCCATGAACATCGTGTCTTGGTGAAACAACAAGGCTGGAAGAACACCACCTTGCTAAGTACTGATTGGAACTGGGCTCTATAATTTCATTTCAACCTTGTTTCCAAGCCATCCATATGCAACTCAAACGCTTTATCATGTTGTGCCTGTATGCTGTTAGGAGACAGAGCTCATGAGGAAAAGGCCAATGTGCTGCTTCTGTGGTTGAAGCATTGCTGATAGTCTACACCACAGGAATCTGCACCACAGATGTGCTTAGGGAGCCCTAAGCTGGGATACAAATAGTTGCAAGTCAACAGGGAATCAGCACAGGGCCCCTACTGCCTAGTGGCAGAACCAAAGGCTGATCCAGCACGGGACAGGCAAAAACATTCCAGCTCCAGAAACCTCACAAGGTATCAGAGAAACACGAGGCCTTCTTAACAGTGTGGTTCTCCAAATAACAGAGGAGATACAGCCTCCAATAATACAACAACAAAAACCCAGCAGCACATACATAAGCTTCTTCTCCAGTTCCTGTCCTATCACACACCAGGTTAATGTGTTACACAGATTAAAAGCACATCCACAATAAATGCTTGCTGCAACATAAACTAAATGAATACTCTTGGACAAAAAAATACCAGATGTTCACACAGCAAAATGTTGTAATTGTATTTTGCAACCTCAAGAATGCTGCAGGAATCAGTAACAGGAAGAAACCCACTGGGCAGAAGTTCTCCAGGGACATAAAGAAAATCAATCAAAGGGGTTAAAGACAGAGAGAAGGGCCAAGAAAAAAAGCTATAAAGGTCGGTTATTGAAGCAGAGTCAACAGATACAAATATCTTGAAAAATATGTACATCTCCACAAAGTTTTAAAAACAGCTACAAAACCACTATTGACCAAAGGCTGACCAGACCTTCCATTATTTTTTTCCTAACAACAAAAACTGAAAAGAAATAAAAAGAAAAAATTCAGTTGCTGTGAATAATACCTCAGAGTAGCACAGTAAAATGTCCCTAATATATACTTATATACTTCCTTGGCCTGGAAAATTATTTACCTGTCTGTGGAAAGTACATATTCCGGATAAAGTTTTTATATACATCAATCCTTGTAACACCTGGTGATGCAAACTCCCTTGTGTCCACACTTAGTGCTGAAAAGTCCTCTCAAAGAAGACACCATTATTTTCACAAAACTTGTAGCTGTTTGTAAAAGACATATATTCTTAGGTATTTCTGAGGCTATTATACCTCTGCAAAAGCCAAGTGACAATGGTCCCTTGTAGAAAAGTTGTCAGCGGAGTTGAAAGGAGATGCAGGAATGGCAGCCAGCCACGCATTTGCTTCAGAAAACAGGTTTAAGGCAATGATTTTTCCTCCAGATTCAGCATCAGAAGGCTGACAACGTTTAAAAAGCAGCTTTTGCCTTCTTTATAGAACAAATCAGAACCATGGATAAAAATTCAAATTGTAATTTAAACTAACCTTAACCGAGAAGGTGTTTTTATATAGCATTCTCTTTCCATTTTCGAGATCAGAACATCTTGAGTGCCATAAACTGGAGAAGCAAAAAGTGTCTATCTGACTCCTGTCCAGTACGCAGGTATTTAAAACCTTTGTTTTCACTTCCTGGGTAATTGCCCACTTTCTTTACAGATTACTTACTATTTAAGGCACAAAGAGGAAGATGGCATTATCTGCAGACACCTAATACCACCCACTCCTGCACCACGTGCAATGCAGCATTAATTACTAAATCGAAATTGTCTCCGTACTTCCCTTACCTTGAAACAGTACATTTAAACAGCCAAACACCACTATATTCTGGGTAAAAATGTCTGTAAAATTACTTTAGATTTAGTTTGTATGTTTCGTGTCCTTCTTAAATTAGGACGGAAATTATATCCTACCTCTTGTTTAGCAGCAAATATAATGCTGTGATAGGAACAACTGCTAAGCGATGAATCTTCACTCACCTGATGTTTTCAGAGAGATGTCTCTCTATAAGGTACTACATGGTGCATCTCCATAAAATACATTACGTATTTTACATACTAAAAATCAGACCTTAATAACCTTGTTCCACAAGTCACCGGACGCAATATGGATGGCAGCGTTGAGAAATGACCAGATTCAGTGCTTTAACTGCAACTTTTAGCTTTAAAAGGTAAGTTTTGCAACTCACTGTTCTCAGCTTGTAATATTCATACGCCTGGTCCCCACAGCGAAAGTCACAGGAACAGTAACAACACTGCAGGACGTCCCTGAACCTGGGTGACTTCAGGAAAAACCACCCAAAGCCCAACTCACCCCTCTGCTCCAGCACTTTCTGGGGGGGTACTACGGTCGCCACCTCCTTGACCTCCTCCATGACAACATCCGCGTTGGCTCCCAGGATCTTCTTCAGCCTCTCCAGCTCCTTGGGCGCGTTCTTCTTCCTCTTCTCTGCCCTCATCTTCCTCCTCCATTTGCTCCTGAGGCTCTTGGCCATGTCCTGCGGGGAAGGGAGCGCCCACGCGGTCCCTGCGCGCCCACGCTCGCCCGCCCGCGCACGAGCCAGACGCCAACCACCGCGCCAGGCCGCGCCGCCCCGCGCGCATGCGCAGGATGACGCGCCAGGCCCGCCCCCGGGCGCGGCCCCGACCTCAGGCGGCCGGGGCAGGCGGGCCCTACCGTAAGTCTCCGAGCGAGCGCGCAGCACCCTCCGCGCCGGCCGCGCTGCGCGATCACGTCCAACCGCCGCGGCGTGTCGAGGGCGTGGGGAGGGATGAGCAAATAAACAACGTGCTTCATCACAGGGAAAAAAGCGAGGTTTTATTCTTCACTACTGCCACGCATTTCTAAATGAGGCAGAAGAGAGAGAGCATCACAAACGCTCAAAGTAATCTGCAGTTGCACTTCAGTAGTGTCAGTCCAGTTCCAGCACAGAAAACACGCCTTGTCATAGCTTGTGGCAGGACACGGATGATTTCCCAATTATTGTGTTGCCTCGTCACTAAGTCTCACTGACAGGCCAGCTGAGCAGTAACAACACTGCATAGGAAGTAAGAAAGCCTTTCAAAATTGTTTTTACCCTGCCTGCCCTTCCAGGATCTCCAGTTTGGGAAGCAGCGACAGTCACGGCACCTCTCCCAGGCCAGTGAGGGTCTGCAAAGTTCATTCTCGGCACCCTGAAGTTCTCCACTCTCGGCTGCAAGAACAGACTAAAGGCTTTGCAATTTTTATTGACAAAATTAACCTTAACATACAGAAGTTGATAAAATCCCAGAATCTATCTCCAAATGATTTTTCAGGACATTGATAAATATGCCATAAATAGTACTAAAAAGAAGACCATTCCCTTTACTGGTTTCAACACCTTCAGTTTCCATAGTGTCAGCCCTGAACAAGAACAGAGTATCTGTCAGAAACAGATAACAAAAACTAAACAAAACAAATAACAATAATCAAACAACAATTAGAAAAAATTTAGCTTAGTAAAATTTATCTTACAATGGTAAACTCAGGCTACCCTTATGTGATACACACACTTATGATCAATCCCAAAGGGAACATAACCAGCAGCTACAGAACAGCAGAGAAGCGTACTCTGAAGCAATAAGAAGTTGGCAAACTTTTTCATCATTAATTATGTCAAGTGCAAATTAAGTGATTAAAAAAGTAACTGTAATGATGACAGCATGTTAATTGCATAAAAAACATGGTCTAGAGAAGAACTGTAGCTACATAAAAAGCCTTTTCTGTCCCCTAAGGAGGGATCAATATTCATGGAATGAAAAAATAATACAGATTCAGTCTCTAGAAGACACAATTACTGAGTTTGCAGATCATCCAAGCTGTGCTATTCAAACCACACCACTTTTGGCTATTTTTTATTAAATGTTTCCAGTAAACGCAGCAGGTGTAAGAACAGATTGATGATGTCCAAGTAGAGATTGATTGCAGCCAGTATGTACTCTTCAGGGGACAGTTTATGCATCAGCAAATGAGTGTCATAAATAATAAACCCACAGAACAGAAGAGCTCCAGCAGCAGCAAACACCAACTCTGTTGTCTCATTATAGAAAAACAGCTGGAAGCAGATAAAATATGAAAAAAGTATTTGTAAATTTCATTTTCTTTGCAATATTAAATCTATGCATAATGATATGCCACACTTAAAACATGATCTTTCTACTGTTATGTACACACAAAAACACGGTATTATGATGGCATTTCAATGTCCTTATTCTGTGCATTCCCCAGTCACTGTCTCTTTAACTGAGTAAAAGTGCCTCCACATTTAAGAGGGAGGAAACTCTGGTCTCCAGAGTATTAACAACAATTAGAAAAACAAAAGACAGTTAAAGCCCAAATGATCTCCTTCCCATTCTCTCAGCCAAGTAGTGGGTCTCAACTGACAAATTTTGTCAATCAACACGAACACCCCTTTAACACTGGCAAGAACAGCACCCAACAAAAATCCAAATTGGAAATGAGTGGTTAAAAGATCATCAGTGCGATCTAGAATAGTCATGGATCTGGTTAGGCATTTTCTTTAAGTTACACTGAGCAGTCCAAAACTTTTTTGTTCTACTAGAAGTTAGTAAAAGCTCAGGCTCTAAGCAACCTGGTCTAGTGGAAGGTGTCTCTGCCCATGGCAGGGGGGGTTGGAACAAAATGATCTTTAAGGTCCCTTTCAACTCAAATCATTCTATGATTCTGTGAATATCTTGTAACCATGAACACAAGGTATCTTACCCTCAAGAACCCTGAGAGGATTAAAATCCACAAACAAGCGAAGAGGCTGAAAAAAAAATTATAAACTGTGAGCAACAATATACTTTCTTTTAAACTTAAAATATCCTCCCTTCTTACAAAACCTCTTCTTAGATGCAAACTGTTCATTGGAGGCAGCGGCAGGTTTTATAAAGTTGTCAAAAGTTACCTTCTAACTGTATTTTTTTTTAAATATTTGAAACAGCTGCCTTCTGTCTCAGTGAAAACTGGTAAACTAGTTTTCTAATGGTTTTAAGAATCATAATCACAGACAAGAATTTACCAGAAAAGCAGAACTGTGTAAAATTAATAATTTAAGATAAATAAAACCCTCACCATTCCCTTGAAGCAGGTTCTATTGACCTGTATTCCTTATAATAGCTGCAAAGCTTGCTTTAAGAAAGAAAAAACAACCCTAACAAAAAATAATTTTCTAAAAATCATCAGCAACATACCCTGCTACAAACTTGCTGAAGTCTCTCTTTGACTGCAAGGTATATGCAGTCAACCCAAGAAATACAGCAGTAGTAAGAATAAAGGCTTGCAAGACGATGGAGACATCGTAGAAACTAACTATAAACAGAAAAAGTAATCTGTCAGTTAAAGAACACTACACCATGTATTTGCTATGTTATCTTTTGAGGAAACAGAAGTTTAAATTTTCACAGACAGGAAAAAAAAAATCTTAACTGTTAACTAAATCAAGTAAATTATAGCTGAACTTATCTTTACATTACAAATTCATGATCATAGGATTCAGGGGCCTTGCACTAAGTTTGACAGTTACTTTATAGCTTAGCTTCTTATATGGAAATAACAGGTCTTCACTACTCACAATTAAAAAAACACTGCCAAAATAAAACAATAATATTTTTAGCATAGGTAAGTGATATCTTAAGGGAAAAGCTATCTGCATTTTTCATTATATTGAAGTAAGGGGAAAAAACAAAATTCTCTCTAAAGGCTCAAAGTTTTGATTAGGGGATAGGAGGGGAAAGATTACAGAAACGAGTGGAACCTTTTTCTTCCCTCCTTCCTCCTTAATCTTTCTTTTCCCCAATGACTTTTTTTTTTTGTAGATCATAAGCCACAATGAAGAGGTTTCAGCTTATGCTGGAAACTATAGTGCAAAGTGATGCCATGATTTGTCCACACACCACCCCATTTCACAACCCTAACCATGAAGTACAGAACTCTCCAAACTCAAATTCCCTTTGAGGAAACTGAGAGGAAAGATAGGGATATTTCAGCTTTAAGATCAGCTCTGCTAACAGCTGCCTTATAGGAAAGAACATTGATAGCTATACTGAAAGAACGGATGGCACAACTCATTTCTCACTTCAGGCTGGTACAGTTTCAGTTCTTGATCAGAATCCAGTTTTCTCCCTTGATTCCCTGTTTTTTATGCTAAACTCATATCACTGTCATTCAAATTATCAAACAGGATTCATGATCATTTTAGTCACATCTAAAAAACTCCAATGGCAATTCGTACAACAGATTGTATTCCTTTTCCAAATTCTTTATGGAAACAGACAATAGGATGGCTACCATTTACCTGTAATGGCAACTGTCAGTGCTTCCAGCAGCGTCTACAAAAAGCAAATTGGAAAAATTACACAGATTAAAAAAACCAGGCCACAAAACCCTTACAAGGAGACTTCACATGCGATGAGTCCCATTCTGCTACATAATCCCAATATGTTACATTAGGTCTCCTGTTAAATCTTTGTATATGAAAACATGTTTAGTTTTCAACAAGAAAATGGCAATCACACCGTCTTACTGTGTGGAACTTGTGTTACATAAAAAGTAACTTGTGTTATTTGTTTACATACAAACTGAAAATGAGTGAGAGATTGCCCCTAAGAAAAATGCCATTTACATCTTCTACTCAAAGCACAGAGCATTCTTACTACATTTCTTACAAACTATTCAAGAAATAATAAAATTAACACACTCTTAATATCTTGTTAGACAGCTATCTAACACTTAAGTGTCTGCATCAGCTTCTTTCTCCCACTCATCCTTGTTTTGAAACAGCTAATTTTAAAACACATTTTGAATGTCTGGGATGAAGGCTAGTATGGACCCTGAGTTTTTCTAAATGATAATTTCAAATTGAATTTCAACACCATAGAGCATGAGAAAACTCTCTATGTCATGAACCAAGGGGTCAGAAATTTAACATTTAACCAATATTTTGTTTAAACCAATTTATCACACAGAGATTTGAATTCTTCCATTCCTATGTAATGTAATACTTAAACTCTTCTTTTACAAACTCCCACACCACATTTGGCCAAACTGTTACATCACTCCTTGTTATAGCTTCACTTGTTAAAAGTTTTTAAACATTTTATTCACCTGCAAGAGTTCAGAAGTCAGGAAGCATATAACTGTGTCACCATTCAAACAATCTATTACTTATACAGCAAAGCTCTCTTTCTATTTTATCACAAATACAATTTAGGCAATTTCTAAAGCATCAAATTCTAAATGAGCTACTGTGACTCTTCAGAAGATTGATTTCTACATTATCCAAAATACCCAAGAGCAATCATTAGCCCTTATCTAAAAACTCACAACATCAGGCAGGAGACTGAAATTTAAGGACAGCTCTGACTCACCTGCCTGTGCTGGAAACATGCTCAGAATGTAGCATCAAAAAGACAACAACTGAAGAAATAAACACATAGGGCTGCTTTGGGCCTCTGCTGCAGGCCATCCATTAAGCAAATAAGGTAACAGGAATGCCTCCTCCTTTTCTACTGAGCAATTTCATAGAAAAATGCCTGATATCAACAGAAAAACAAGAGCAGATAGACAGATTTCTACACACACAGAGAAACCTGACCTAGAGGCTATCCAGGAACAACCTGTGGACAAAATCAGACCTTCATAAGCACATCGGATACCTTTCAAGGAATACAAGAAAAAAAAATAACCTACCACCAGTTTCAAGGAGTTCATCGCAATGCAAAATATTCTAGAGACCATTAAAATTGAATTTATACACACTTACAAATCCAAACAGCAGGTACAAATTAACAGGGTGCTGGTGTCTGTAGAGGGTTAGTGCCACAATTATAGCCAAAGATCCAAACCCAGATATCAAGAGCAAGGCAGGCCTGTAAAGTCCCATGAAAAAAAAAAGTAGTCAAAATTAGACTCAAATATTTGGAAGACTAAAAAACAGTTTATACAAACCCAAGTTTTTAAGTGATCACCTAGATACAGATATCCAAAATAAATGTAATGCAAGTCTATAATAAGACTTCTCTAAAACGTATAATTACAGATAATCAGTTAAAAATAGTCACAAAAAAGGTATCTTTTTCATACTGAAGCTAAGGACTACCCAGGAATCCATTACCTGGAAATGAACCCATATAAAGAAGAAAAGCCATCTGTATGAAACTAAAAGTATTAAAGTATATGTCATATTTTGCCTATTATGAGCTCCACATTCAGGGAAGTGTTTTTTATAAGCACCTGAGTGCAACAAACACAGGCACTAACTGCACCAAAGTATAATCAGTACTGACCAGAAAGTATAATTAAGTCGTTCAAGCAGCCCTGCAAGAAAAAAATGGACCAACATCGAACAAAAAATCTCAACAGTTCTGAGTGAGAAGGTCAATTTTATATTACCATATTTAAGTAGAAAACTCTGGTTTTACAACATCTGTTGCATATACTATAGCTTATACAGAAACTGAAATTTTCATATAGTGTTTGAGCCTCCTTTTTCATTTGGGCTTTGAAGTGAAAGTAAAAGCCAAGTCTGCAAGTGCATTTGGAGGAAAACAGAAACTGTACTCCTTTCCCAGCTGTTCCTTTCCCCTGGCCTGTTCACCACAGTTTGGATATTGAGACTTGTTTTTTTATCATGAAAATTTGAGATGCAAAAAGAAGCAAGCCCTCAGGAATTTTAGCAGAGTAGTTTTCAGGGAAACAACCAACCAACATCACCCCCCACAAAAAAAAAAACAACAAAAGATGGGGAGAGAGAGGAAGAGGAACAAGATATGATTCTGCTTTTTGGGACAGGTACCTATAAGCAACAGCATTCCAAAGAGATTCTGAAAGTACTTAGACCATAAAACAAGAAATGTCAGTAACTAGGATGTTCTGCAACTCACACATAAGTTTGCATAGCATAAATACTAAAATACGTGCTACTAATAAAGCATTGAATAAAATAAACTTTCACTATAATATAATTTTCATAATAAACCAAAAAGAAAAATGTCAGAGAAGAAGGATTATTTCCTAATTAAGTTACAAAATTTCTATTACAGAATCAAAACACGGGGTATAAAAATTATTAGAAAGACTGAAGTGTTCCAGAGCAACAAACTACATAAACTACACTTAACACATGCTAAACATCTCCATTTCATTTTAGTATTTACCTTTCATGAACAAATGCCTGCACTCCTGCAGAATACAGAAAAATTGCAGATGTGACTGTGGTCAATAGAACTTGAATGGAAAGAATGCTGTAGACTTTCCGTAGAAAAGCTACAATAAGGAAAATACAAATGAAATCACTTCTGAGTTACACTTAGAGAGTTCAACAGTAAACCAGATAAAAGTTTTCATTTTCATAAGGAACCATTAGAAAGTCACAGTGAAAATGCACAGAACAAAGTTGCAAAAAGCCATTTTTCCTTAAAAAATTTTACACAATCTTTACATTTTTATTATCACAAGATTAATTAACAAATAACAATATAACAAAAATAAATATTAAAAAAAACCCACCACATTTGCAAGGAATTTACTTTGGATTATTTAAAAACCCATGTATGCCTATGTCTCACTATACTAACAACATGCCTTCTCCATCATAGTACTGGTATATAATGGTCTTAAATGCTGCAAGATAAACTTGGTAGTTCTGTGGAACTAATGGTTGAAACTGCCATAAAGTTTAAAAAGGAAGAGTTTTTACAGTAATATCTATTTGATTGCCCTTCCGCCATGTTAAGTATTGTTTATCATCATCTGTGACTTGCACTGTACTGAATGGGTATCTACAGACACACACTGCAGTAAAAAATAAAAAAATCCTACAACTAAGCTAACAGGCTTCTTAATTCTAGAATTATGGAAAGCAGAGAGTAGTTCAGGACATACAGATATATTGTACAGAGATTCTCTGTTGGGAATGCAAGGAGATCAAACCCATTGGGCAAAATGCTGTGTAAGGAAGAATAACCTTACAGAGAGGAATGACTCAGTCATTGATAGCACAGCCTAAACAAGTTGAAAAGCATGTATTACTACAAGGAGCTGAATTACCTGCTTGCAGCAGGTAATTATAAGCCATGACGGACTGGGGCCTACTTGATTGTGATAAACTGAACAAATCCAGAAGTAGCCTCCTAGCAAGCACAGCTTTCTCCCCATATTACGAGATGCAGAAGCAATTTTGCTAATGGCATTATCTCTTTTATATCTCCTGCTGCCCCCTTAATTTTTCAAACGAGGCAAAACTGCATTTTTATAGGAAAAAGCTTCCTGATTGTCAGAAATATCTGACAAAAAATGTCACAACATGCAGCTGTTTTTATTCCAAAATGCATCCACTAACACTGTAACTATTTCAATAAAGATTAATGATTAGACACATCCTACGAGATTATTCAACGCATTTGAGACCTGCACATGAAGAGTGAAGGAGTATTTCATGGGCTTTAAGATGACCTCACAGTGTGCCAAGTGCTTCAGTGGAACAGACAGTGTTTTATCACCTCACAGAAGAAATCTAAGTCTGATGGTTAAACTTCCATAACTAGAGACTCCAATTCTAGCATTTATGAGTCACAGAATCAATTAGGTTGGAAAAGACCTCTGCGATCACTGAGTCCAACCTGTGACCGAACACCACCATGTCAAATTGACCAGGGCACCAAGTGCCACGTACAGTCTTTCCCTAAACGCCTCCGGGGAGGGGCATCTTTCCAGGGCCTATGCACCTCATGTATGACGTCTGGGCTTCAAAATAAGTCACTGGGCAAAGTCAAGTCTGAATCTATACCGGGTTAACCACTTCTCACGAGAAGACCTATCCCCCTTTCACGGTTAAATGACAAAACCTTTCGCCGGCCGCGGTCCCTCACCCTTGATGCTTAACCTGGACTAAGTAACGCCCTGGCTCCGCACTCCCAACCTGTACCCAGGTTAAAACACCGCGCAGAACCTCCCTTGAGCCCAAGGCCAGAGGCGATGGGCTAACACAGAGGCTCTTGCAGGGAGCCTGGAGCGCGGCACTCCCCCGCTGGCCCGGCTGTGGCGGGTGTCATGCTCAGCCCGTACCCATGCGGATGTGGAGGCTGGCCGAGGCCACGCTGCTGCCGTAGTTGAAGTCATCCTCGATGGAGCTCCGCGGGTACCGGGGCTCCGCCGCCATCGCCGCCCCCGCCGCTGCCGGGAGGCGCGGCCGCCGCGCCGAGCAGGGCGCCCCGCCGAGGGCCGAGCGCGTCGATCGGCGCTGCCCGCCTGCGGCTCGGGCACCGCGGCCTGCGGCTGGTGTGGGTCTGGAAAGGAGGTTCCGGCGACTGAAACAAACCCGCCCTTTGGCGGGCTTGCACCTCTGGTTCGCCTCCCTCTGCCGTGCGGAAGGAGTGCTCCAGCGAGCTGCGGTTGCCCCCAGCTACAAACACGTACCCGCGTTCAGCAGTGCCTGATAAGAAGGCGGTTCGGGCGGTGATGCGCCCGTCAGTGTGCACCTCGCTACAGAGGAGTATCGCTTCCATAAACCTTTAATGCGAAGCAGGCTTTTATCACGGTTCTTTCCGAGTCCCGTGTCCCATCCTTCAGACTCGGTGTAATCGAACAGAACCCAAAGGGCCACGTTTCTCGGGCGTCACACGGCGCTCTGTACAGGCGGACCTCGTACTTGTGGAACTGCCCCCCAGGAGCTGGCAAAGGTGGTAGCTCACGCTGAGGAACCCACAAAAGCTGGGGGTTTGGGACGTGGGATGGGGAGCGCAGGATGTTATTTTTTTAACTTGTGAGCATTATCTAAAGTGTGCCAAGACACTGAAGCGATAGACGCTTCAGAAATGTATGTATTAGATTAGACTGGAAGTGCTTTTAAAAACTGGAAAGTAGAGGCCTCTCAAGGGAGAAGTAAATTATACGATTGTGTGAGGAAATCATTTTGAGCAGTTTCTCTACTGAGTTGACATAAGATACTACATCTCATTTGCAGAGAGAAAAAATATGAACATGACTTTATATTCTGGGAAGTATTTATGGTTTTCCTAACATAATTTTGCATTTTTAGTTCCTGCAGAGAAGGATCTTCCAACTTTAATCCTGAATTTGGAGACTGATGCATTGTTTGCATTGCTGAATAGTAACTGTTTTGAAATAATTTTGCTGTCTTCTTTGTTTTGTGTGCCTCTGCAGAAGAATGACCCAGAAGAAACATTCAGAGACCCAGAAGAAACAGAGTTCTGATCAAGCATCTGGCGCTGCCTTCTCCTAATATATGCAGCGCAGTTTTCTTTAAAATACCTCCTAGAGGTGGCTTCACTTCTGTGTGGGAAACCAAAAATTTCCGAGCGTTGCCACAGAGCTGACTCCTGCAAATAGTTTAAGGCTAGAGATGATTGAAGGACAGACATAATAGTAGTCTTCGAATACCTTCTCAAAGGCTATTGCAATTCTCCAGCTGTGGAGAAGGTATCACATAAGAGGTAATACGGCTTACACTGCGCTAGGGAAGAAACTTGGGAACTTTTAATTTTAAGAGTTATCAGGGCAAAGCTGTGGAATAGTTAGCCTGGGGTTTAGGCACGGGCTGGGAGATAGGAGATGGCAGGAAGCAGGCGTGTGAGCCTTTGCACTTTCACACACCCATCTCCTGTGTAGAAGATGTTAGTCTGATACAAGCAACCAAGAATCAGTAATGAGCTTGTTTAGAAAGGCAGGAGATAAAGCAGCAAAATAACTCAGCAACACCACTGAGAAGCACAGTCTGCCAAAGTTGCTGCAGATGGGAATGGAAAATTATTTACATCTGCGATACTGATAAATCCTGTGGTTTTCATGCCCAAAGAGAGCATCATTCGTGTCTTGAGATCTTTTTTTGTTACTTGTAGATGCACACAGAATGCGCTGTGCTGTGAGCAGTTCTTTGGAGTGACTGTACTGAATGAAGATTTAATAACACTGAGCTGGCTGAGTGCTTTCAGTGTCTGCAATTTTGCATTCCTCACTTGAGAAAGTATAGTTTGTGAATTGCTAAATATGCCTTATAAAAAGCAAAGTATGTTTTACATTGCCTTTCTTTTCTGTATTTGATGTTTTCATAAACATACCTCCATCACACTATTTTTATTTGAAACCACTGCAGTCCCACAGTGACTTGCTTAGAACTGGCTAGACACTTCCCCTCTGAGTGCATGTGTGCATGTTCTGCCAGGTTCTGGTTTGGGCTCCAGTGTGGGGAAAGGAAGCTCGCTCTCACTAGAGGCCTGGTTAAGGACCATGAACTCCTCTGTGCCTTTTGTCTGCATTACACATCATCAGTGGCTTGGATGGAAAAAGTCCATCTTTTGCTCAGAGGTACTTGGGAAGGGTACTTGGAGCATTGCCAGGATTCTGCTTCTTTCCAGAGGTTTGGTTTTAATTCATTGTGCCAGAGCCCCTTCGTTTGCTGCAGCTTTAAGCAGTGTTCCCAGAGTGACCCTTTTCAGCATGCTTTTGATATACATCTGTGTATCTTCACATCATCATGGCTGTTGTTGAGGCAGGACTAAGTAGTCTCCTCTTCCCAGACTGCAAAGTCTGTGACCTCTGCATGGCTCCATATACAGTGCACAAGGCACAACCTCTGTAGTATTGCTGGAGAGTGAGGTGTGCAGGAGCAGTCACACATGGGGCCCTGTGGCTGCCTGCCAGCCCTTCTGCAAGGAGGTAACATCCAAGCAATTTGCCTTCAGGAGGGCACAGCGCACGTGGTTCAGATGCAAAGCAACATGGGAAAACAGAGGAGAGAACTTTGATTATATAGGTGCATCCACATGGCCATTAACCATTAACTTATCCCCAGGTGAACTTTGTTCTTTCAATTTCAAAATAGCTGGCTAGTTAAGTTAGAGGGATCATTTTATTGTGTGACCCTGAGGAATTTTAATTTGAAGAAATGTGAGTTATAGCAGCTTTCCAGGGGCTACAAGAGAGCCAGAGAGGGACTTTTTACAAGGGCATGTAGTGATAGGACAAGAGGAGATGGCTTTGAATGGAGAGTAGGTTTAGATGAGATATTGGAGAGAAATTCTTTACTGTGAGGATGTGAGGCACTGGAACAAGTTGCCCAGAGAACCTGCAGCTTCCCCATCCCTGGAAGCTGTGTGCCAGGTTGGATGGGGCTCTGAACAACCTGGTCTAGTGGAAGGTATTGCTGCCTATGGCATGGGGGTTGGAACTACATGGTCTTTAAGGTCCTTCCAACCCAAACCATTCCATGATTCTGTGTGTTACTGTGAAATTATCCTCACACTCAAAAATACAAAGTGAAATTATCCTCACACTCAAAAATACAAAGTTTTCCATAGGAAGTGGAGACAATCTTGTAATTGTGAAGTTATTCCAGATTATCTTTCAAAGTGTACAGTACGTAGCTGCAAAACCATCAAGAGGGCAGGAAAATAACAAAGAAACTTGGAGACAGATGCGCCATCTGTTGCTGTAAAATCCCTGATGGTGAATTTTCAAATCCACTGATCCAGGGAAGAGATTTGATCTTCTTTAGTACTTACAGTTTCATGAGAACGACTCTGCCCTTTAGAAAGCAGGTCACGAAGCAAAGCTATCATTATTCCAGAATGAAAACGTTCTTTCAATGTTCCTTTGGTTTCCTCGAGCCCACATCTTTCATCTGCATTATATATTTTTTTTCATTATACCTCACCATATTGTAGCTCAATTGGGCTCTTTTTTTTACCCCCCTGTGCATTGTTGATAAGACATGCCAGGTTAGTTTTGGTTCTTGTAGTCACTGGGGGTCTCAGATGCAAAGAAATAAGAAATGGGTTGTGCCAAGGAACAGAGCTATCTGGTAGCAATAGGTACTAGTCCATTGATGTGGGTGGTACAAGCTTATCAGGCAGGGAGCACAATGTGGAAGTTAACTGTCTGGACCTTTATTTTAAGGATTATGAACATCTCTTGAATAGACATGTTGGTTTGATTCATGCGATTTTTAACAGGGTCAGGATGACTATGTTTGTTTTTGGAAACAGGACTTCAGGATAAATATATCTCTGCAGTTAATTGAGTATTGCTTATAGTTAGTAAATTAATCCTAGCATTGAAACTCTTCTTTCAAGATGTTTGTCCATTTATACAAGTCTCATATCTTTCAAAGGTGCAATCTGATTTTGACAAGCTGAGGTATTTTATATTTTAAGGTCAGGATCAGTCTGAAATCTGTATTTGCTTATAATGACCCTTTGTTATTTCAGTAGAGTTTAAAAAAAAAAAGGCATTACCATTTTATTCAATGCGTAAGACTGAATCTGGCAGCCCAGATATAGGTAATTTTTCCTTTCTTTATATGTGAAGGGGTTTTCTTCTTTTTTCATGCAGGTAACGTTACAAATTGAACCAATTTAATAGCTACACTGCCTTGTGAAATAGCAGATGAATCATTCTTGTCTTTGTTTCTCTGAACAAAACATCAAAGCATACTCTGGTTTGAGTTTCCTATTATTTTGTTCCATTTCAATTTAGCAGTAAGAGCTGCTTGAATTTTGGGAGTGCCATATGGAGTCTTCTTATAAAATCCCTAACTACTCTTTCTGTACAAATTCCAATGTGCTTTAATTGTCTTCAGTTGTCTTCACTGGACAGCCTGTGTTACCTGTAATGGCTACCCATTCTGTCATCTAAAACCTGAATGTACTTGTAAGTTAGTTTATCTCAACATTTGAACTCATTTTGTTGTGACCACTTTTAATTCTGAACCTTTTATTTCCTGGCATTTTGAAAAGCTGAGGTCAGATTTGCTTATTTCTGTTAGAGTTTCTAATTCAATCTGGTCCTGGTAAGAACTCCAATGTATAACAACATTAATAGCGTGTATGCTGTTAAAGGAAAAAAGCTTCTGCATTTAGCAATGCCTTTTCACCTCTTTGTTGGCTCTACTCGGCAGAGATTGAGGAGCAGGATTAGGCTCCAGTTAAAAACAACTGCATTTAGGTGTATATAAATAGATATGTACATGTGTACTATGTGCCTAAGCAACAATTACTGTCAGTGGAAGTAAGGGTGGCATGCAGATGCCTAAACATAAGTGTCTGGTGCTATTTTATGTCCTTTGGGGTATCAATCTCAATTCCATTTGATCCTGTGGGAAGGCACTGAGCTTCTTTAAATCCTTTGTTGTATCTGCAAAGCCAAGCAGATACCCTGGTTACCTTGGAGCATTCTAAAAGGCATGGAATGCCAATGCTTAAGCAATGGCACCCTGCATATGTGGAACATGTACTGTGACTGGCAAAGGCAGAAAAGAGGGAGAAGGAGCTGGCAAAAACCCTAAAGGCATTGGTTATTCCTGTGAAAGAACAGACCTGTAGATATGTTCACCCAGAAAACCAAGTCATCAAACCTCCTTTGATGGAAATGCAGTCCCTTGTCTCTGCTGGGTCAGCCTTACCAGCACAGAAGTACCCACACAGACTATGGTTCTCTTTATTCTGGGCACATATTGGTGTTAGCAAAGCTGGGAGGAGAGGAGGACACAGTTCACCCTCAGGCACTGCTGCACCCAGGTTTTGTCTAGAGGGGCTTCATAAGGCACAAGGCATGTGTGAAATCACCTTATCTCCTCATCACACACAGGTTGAGCCCAATATTCCGAGGTTACATGCAACTCCTGCAGTGCCCTGTACAGGGGCTGGGAAAAGAAATGAGATATTCAGTGTCTTTCACCATCTTCAGACAAAAATACTAAGGGCACCAAGGGGCCTTGGGCCATAAGGTGCTTTTAACCATTAAACAGCCCTTAGTTTTCCCACACTTTTTTTTTTTTTTTTCCTAGTTGCATGGCTTTCAAGACGCTGGAGCTTCACAACATTGAAAAATATAAAAGTTGTGTGAGCTGTTTGTTCTGGTGCTGATGGAACGAGACTGTTGGCAGCCTCATGCAGGCTCTTTGGAAGTGTGTCAGAGGCAAATCCTTTGCTTATTCACAAGGTTAGTTGTTTAGCTGTCTGAAACAGACCAGTGTTAAGTCTCAGGATAGGTGGCCCAGATACACAGTGCTCCCTTTGCATAAGGCAGAAACAAAGTTCATGGCTCCAGGCATAGCAAAGTACATCCATTTCACTTCAAGGTTCCTCTCTGGGACAGCAGTCAGAAAAGACTACTACAGCTTCATAAATACTACACTTGGTCCAGCAACCAAGAAAAGAGTTGAAGACAGACCTGTCGAGTGTTTCCTAGTGTTAGTATTTAAATACCATTTTTAAAACATCAGTGAATCTCATGTGATCTTGACATTCTCAGGTACTAGCAGGAGAAAAAGTGGCTTATTCGTCAGACAGAGATTTGGATAATCACAATTGAATTTTTAGCTAGATGTTCCTTTTAAAATTTGATTTTGACTGATATGCCCGAGAAATATTATTCATTGGTGTGTGGTACCTTTGTGAAGACTATGGGCTGGACAATTGTCTTTGTTGTATTCAGCATTTTTTCAGTACTTTTGTCTGCATCATCCATGCTGAAAGTGTTTGGGAAACCTCTATCTCCTGTGAAAACTGCTTTTTTTTTTTTTTTTTTTTTTTTTTTAGTGGAATTAGGGTTAGATGTTTCCAGTGCTTTTGGAACTGAGATGTATGAATGCCAGAAGTTAATGCTGTGACTTAAAAAACAGAAGCATCACTTCTGCAACAACAAAGCAGCTCAGCAGCCCCTGTTCCTTTGAAAGGAATGAATTAAGTGTTTCACTGCATGTCGAACTCTGACGGTTTTTAATTGTCAGGACTACTATTAGTGGCATTACCTCTACAAAATGCAGAATCATTATACAATAGTTTGGGGGTTTGGGTTGGAAGGGACCTTTAAAGGCTATCTAGTCCAACGCCCTGCAATGAGGAGGGGCAGGTTCAAATGGATCGAGTTGCTCAGAGCCCATCCAACCTAACCTTGAATGTTTCCAGGGATGGGATATCCACCACCTCTTTGGGCAGCCTATGCCAGTGTTTCACCACCTTCATTGTAATCTCTGTGGTGGCTGCCTGCCCACTACCACTTGGGATCAGAATGTTCACACTGTGGTTAGTTGCAGGCGATGAAAGAATGGGACTGCATGTGCACAATTCGGTTTTTAGGATTTCTCCGCAGATCTCTCTGCGTTTCCCTTTCATTAGCATTATTTGGTAAACAGAGCTGGCATTGTCATTCAGTTAAACCAGAATTCCCAGGATTTTTGCTGACCTAATGTTTTGACTTCACACAATCACACTATCATTCTATGAGTGTTTTCAGCCACGGTAAACCATGCACACTATTAAGTGGTTTTACACTTTGAGAAGACAGCACTCTCTTTGTCAAAACATCTGTCGAGACCTTTTTGATCCTAATTAACTGAATGCAGGTGCAGCTGGCTCAGCTTGTTCCCACAGTTAGTAACAGCCAACTTTAGGATATGTGCTGGTTGAGTTGGCTATAGCATATGGGTCTTGTCTTGGTCTTGCGAAAAGGTCCTCTGCTAAGACCCCAGCTGTGCCTGAGCTCCTGCCCTCCTAACACTCTATGAGTGTTAGGAGGAAACAAGGGGAAGGGGTAACTCCGCGTTGAGACATAACCTTTAGATCTTTTGCTTTTCAGGAAAGCTCAGCCATATCAAATTTATAGGTCAAATAAATTGATTAAAGGAAGCTGCTTTGGGCAGGAGCGTTTGGTTTTAAGACGGTTTCAGAGATAGTTGATACTGCGCACACAGAAAAGCTGCCAGAATTATGTAGGAGTGGTAGTTATGCTAAGAATTGGATGATCCAGATAAATTTCTACTGTAAATCCCTAAACTTGGCCTACTGTCATCTGTGTGAGATCTTACTGATCATTCTGCAGCATTCATCATTTGGAGCACATCTGCATTGCATCCTACTCCAGCTATTTGACACTGCTTTTGTTTTTAGAGATCTCTAACTGAGAAAAATAGATTTTAAAATTACTTTTGTAGGTAGTTGTCTCTGTATTTTAATGAGTTAGCCACTAAAGTGATTGATTCATTAAATCTAATACTTGGTGTTACACATCTAATTAGAAATCTAAAATCTCTGCTAAAATATTAAACACATTCTGCCAATCTGTACCTGTACTAAACACATACCTGCCAACTGTAATTGAAATTGAACCCTTTTAATGGTGGTTTCTTGATTCCTGGCCAAAAGACATAATTGTTCACAACTGTTGCACAGTTCCTTTAAAACACTACGTCCAAAATTAGCAGCTGTGTTTTAGATGCTACCACTTTTCTTTGGCTGAAACTCACAGCTGGGGCAAGATTCAGCCTGATCATCTCTGTGAGGCCTCTGAAGGGATTAACAGATGTGACAGTTAAAAAATTAACATAAATATAAATTATAAATATAAATATACATATAGAGAGATTTCCAATTTTATGAGTTTTTGGGAACCTGTCCCTTTATATTCAAACATTAATTTCAACTTTTTCAAAAATAACTGTAACAAGGACAGAATAATCTATCAACAGGCTTTTGAAGCAGAACTTCCAAGGTATTTTGCAAGTACTGGATCTCAGTCTGAGGACTCCTTTGCTCCAGTATACAGCAAGACTGAGATATCTGATTTTACATGGCTGGGATGCCATGTTTCAGGTAAAAACTCCAAAAAGGTCACAAATTCAGTGTAAGCTCCTCTTGCAAATTAAAAAAAAAAAAAACAAAAACCAAAAAACCCATTAGATTCAAATGCCCTCCACCATGCCAATTTGCAACGTAAGTATTTATGAACTCATGTTTTTAATTGGCTGTGCTGTGCTGAATTTTGTAGACAAATTAATACACTAAAGTAAGCAATGAAATTCTAAAAATGTATTGATAAAAATATATAAAATTCAGCAGGTTTTTTTTATTGTTTGCTTGGTTTTTTGTTGTGGTTTGTTGTTGTTTGGTTTTGGTTTTGGTTTTTTTTTACTTCTAGGAAACACTTAGTGTAGATACATTCCTGAATCTCATCATTAAGGTAGAAAATACTGAAATATGCTTTGACTGACAGTTTCTAGAAGCACTAATGTGGGAAAAGATGCTTTTCATCAGCCCCACATATAATTGTAATTCTCATTGAAATTCTTTCTGTAAATAGGTTGATGCTGGGAATACAGTTCGAGAAACTCACAGGCTTTCATGAAAGTTATAATTCCCATGATGGCAATAAATTACAAAACTCATGTTAAGTGCCTTTGAGTTCTCAGAATACAAATGCAGATTTTTCCTTCAGATGTTTACTGACATTCAGCATCTGCAAAGTTTGTTACTTCTGCACAGAACAGAAAGCAAATGTAAAACTGTGCATTTTTGTGATTTTATACTTGTTTTAATTCAGCATCAAGCTACCAACATGTAGAGACCATTTATGGTATCACTGATGATATTTATAAATAGAGATTAACTTCAGCACAGTTCTATTTTGGTGTTAAAGTGTAGTTTTGTCTCTTAGGTTAAATCAGCCTAAGCGCTAGATGTATGTCTGACTGATGGGACACAGTTTCCAGTATTCTGAAATAACAAAGGATAAATTTTCTACTTTAATTAGTAAAAATTAACACTGAGACTGTGTTTTTCTGCAGCAGTAATGTCTTTTTATATGAAAAGCTCTTGATTAAGAAAACCCCAGTCAGGTTTCTGACAATACAGAGAGTGGATTTATGCATCAAAATATGTATTGCTTTCTAATGTAAAATGTTTTAAAATTAATATTTAAAAATCATATCAATTTTAAATGTCAAAAAAGGAAAATATTTGTCTTTCCTGATAAGTATATTACCAACACAGCAACATCACTCTTGTGACACAGATGAAAAAGTAGGCTAATATAAAGCTTTGTGAAATATTATGGTTCCACACCCGAAGGACAGTAAATCATCCACTGTACCTCTGGCAAGATAAAAACATGAACAGCAATAATATTATGTTTTTACATTGCTTTATTACTTGGCGCTTGGTTCTTTCTAAAAAATGCATGGCCACTTCTTATTGTTTATTTTTACTGCAAACCTTGTTTGGAGAGGTTGAAGAAGGGGAGATTGAAGAGCTCCAAAATTTGGAGAATGCAAAAGAGACTTAAAGTTGCCCGTGTGTCTCCAGCTGTGTTCCTGCCTTCAGCAGGTGTAGGTGGTGAGTGCCTAGCACCTGTCAGCAGTGCTGGTGCTACATCATGGCATCACTGCTCTGAATTGTGGTATCTGGAAAGAGGGAAAATCCCATGTGAGAAAGTCTCACTTTTCTCTCTGCTTCATAGTTCCAGAGCCCAGCTTCAGCATCCTCATATCACTCTTTTTTCATTTACTAATTTTAATGTGGACACAGCAGTGAAAAAAGTGTGCAATAGTGACAAAAAGGGGGAAGAACCAGGAAGCTGTTATAATTCTATAACTGGATGATAAATAATGCTTAGCTTTCTGAGCATTTGCATGACCGTATCTACTTGAAGCCATCAGATGAACAGAAAACATAATTGAATACTTGCCGGTTGGAGAGAAGTTCTTTGAAGTCCACAAACCAGGTACTAAGAATCAAAATATACTATAAAGTTTTTGGAACAGGTGTGGGGTAGAAACAATGCTGCTTTATGAAAATAAGATTGCTACTTTCCTAAGATCTTGCCCAACATTTCCTTTTCTTTGCAGCTGAAACAGTCTTAAATTTCTTGGGCAATGAATGGTGCACATGGATAAGTGAGGGCTTCCAAAGAATGGATTGGTGCTGAAGATATTGAGATATTCTATTATTTCTGGCGGTGGTTTTGATCTACACTATCTTTAAGATTATTACCTGTGCAACTTCAAAGATTTCAAATGGAAATCTTGGAGTAACAGTGGGTTATGGCAAAGTAGTCCAAAATGTGTGAAGGAATGCAAATAGAAATATCAGAAATTACTTTAAAATAAGGCTGAATTTTTGTTTAATGTTGACAGTTGCATGTTTTAATAATGTGTGCTCCTTTATGTCCAAAGCATTCATTTTTTGCACAATTCCATTCAGGAATTGTATGTTTTGAATGGGTTTTTTTGTATGTAGTGTATGTTTTTTCTAGTTTTTCTTTATTTGTCAGTGCTTAAGAAACCCAGATGCTGACTTTGCTTATGGTTCAAAGTATGTTCAGGAGCAGCTTGAACATCTTAGGAACAGTGCATGTTTCAGTTCTACTGTTTCAAAATTCCTGGTCATGTTGAGACTTGATTTCAGTATGCTTTAAGTAATAAGTTTTCCTGCAGGTCTGACTGAAAAGAAACATCATAAACAGTACAACATTATATAATAAAGGTTTCTTGGAATTTGGGAAGTTTATATTAGTGATAAATACAAATTAGTAAGTGGACTTTGAACCTACTCTGTACTGATGAAGGTAGAGATAATTAAGCAGGAATCAGTTGAGATATGCCCTCATATTCTTCTGTGTGTATGTAGAGCCTTTGGAGAGTGCAGTGGCCATCCCTTTGAGCTGGCAGGCCAGGCAGGCAGTGCAGTATGTGATCTGAATCTTTTAAGTGTTAATTGTACTTATGTGTATTTTGGTGAGGTTTTTTGAAGAATGTGGCCTGGGTTTAATAGGAGGAAAATCTGAACTGAATGACTTGAAATTCCAATCCCTTGGATAAATGTTCAGAAGAAAACAAAAGAAGGGAAAATTAACTTGCCTTTTGCTGTCAAGAATGTTACAAATAACTCATTGGCTAGTGTTACTGAGACATAAGAGGTGATAGGAAGTATCTGCACACGATTTTATTTCATTTATGTACATATGGAAACACTGTAATAATTTTCTTGGGGTTTGTGATGTGGTGTTGTCTTGCAATTTTACAGCCATAAAAAAATCCAAGCTCCCTGCCATTTCAGCTGAAGAAGCAGAGGCTTTTTTGTGTGCTTGTTTCTGGGGGACTTTTTATCAGTCTTTTTTTCTGTTAGAGATTGTTTAATTAAAATACAATTTCAGAAGAAATGGTGCTAATTAGCATACATGTACTCCCACAAAGTGTAGCTTATTCCCATTCATTGTGGATGAGAGTGTGAACTGGATCTCTTACAGCCGTCCTGAGAATGCTCTGAATGTGAGAGCGCTCCTGGGACCTTGTAGCCCTCTGCAAGCAGAGGAAAAGTCTTTGGTGTCTTCCCTGGTATATGTTTGTTCTTAACTTTTATTCTGGCAAACACACACACTTCTTGCATGTTCCTCCATGGCCTGAACATTGGATGTAAGTGAGGTAAATGACTTTGCATTTTCCTGTTATGGTAGAGGAGTTGCATCCCACATTAACAAGTCTTGCATCTGTGCACTCTAACTCACATACTGATTATATATATTTCCTGGTTTATATATAGCCAAAACATATGAAGAACCAGTTGAAACTCTTTCATTCAGAAGTCCAAGCTTTGCAGTTGTAAGTTGATTTTTTGTTTTAGTTTTTCCTTTTCACCTTAACTTCTTGCCAAGCTGCATGTAAACCTCCTTTGTCTAGAAAATGCAACCTTTTCAAGAGTAAAATATTCCAGGGGTTAGCTGAAACCAGTCTTAACAGTGCTATTCTTCTGGCTTCATGCCTGTAGAAGTGATTAATGGTTGGAATTTATGTCACAGAACACATAATAATTTGTTAGAAGAAACTGGATTCTGTCACAGCACAGGCATTTTTCTCTTCCTGTCATTATATTTTGTGAGGACTTACTTATTTCCTGCAATCTCAGCCCATGTGAAGAAGAGAATGATAAAATTTCTGCATAATTTTTCTGAGAATACATTTGTACTCCAGATGACCTTTGGAGTAAATTTGAACTATTAGATTTTCCCACATATTTATAGCTCTGACTGTGTATCTTTGCCAGCGAATCTTACAGGCTTTATCCACCAAATATTTGTTTGTGGTTAAAAAACAGTTTGCACTTGGAACACCATAAAGTTCAAAGCCATTACATTCGAAGTTAAGCTTTCATTTATGGTCTTATTTTTTCTGTATTGTCATCAGACAATGCTACATTCAAACTCATAATACATTTACTTAAGATGATTCTTTACACCATCTAATGCCATTCTGTGCTGATAACTATTGTCTGTGAAAGGGGTTTTCCTGAGAACACAGTGGCATATATAAAATACTGGTCCTTTCCTTCCTACTGAGTGATCAAGGATTCTAAAGCTACCCTATGCCTAGGTTTCTTCACCCAAGCTTACTTGAACTAGATATTCATTCTCACAGAATGGGCTGTTCTGCTTTGTATTAAGAAAAAGAATGCGCCAGTCTTAGTTTACAAATAAATGCTGTAACTTCCATTTTGTGTCAGACTTTACAATATTATTTGCTTATGCTCCCATGGAGCAATACCTGGATGTAGAGAGTCCAGGGGCAGAGCATGCTGGGCAATACAGCTGTGTTACTGGTGTGAGGCAAGGAAGAAGTGCTGCGTTCCAAAGATTTATGCTAACTCATGGTTTCTTTGAGCAATGGCCATGAAACTCTGTTAAGGCCCCAGTTTACCAGTGCAATTAAGAACTGGTTCTTTTTAAACATACCTTTAAATCTGGTCTCAAAATATACATTTAAGTGCTCTGCTGAATTGGGGATTAAGTGTAACACTTGTTATCTGACAGGTTGGGTTTATGCACCACAGGAATTGAAGAGGGTCAAATCAGAGTTCATTTATCCTAATTACTCTGAGGTAAGAGGAACAGCAGGGGGCAGACAGGCAAAAATGTATTTAAACCTGCCATGTATGGAAGAAAAGCATTTTCAGCACCCTTTCAAGACATGTGATGGCACATAATCTCCCATTTCTCTGCCAATACTTTTATAATTGCACTGAAAATGGATTTTCCCTGTCCACATTAGTTGAGAAACTCTTGTTGCCAATAATTGAAACCTGCAATAGCAATAAATTTTCCCTAAGATTAAATGGACTTTGAAAGCTTCCAGTACAACTTGATGTAAAACACTGTTACTGCTGGTGTTTATACTACTCTAATCTCTTCAATGTGTATTTTAAGCATTTCTTTTATGTAAATGTAAGAAAAGAAGCCATTAAGGGTCTTGATATTGTAAATACTTTTCTACTTCTTTAGCAGTAGCCTCATTATTTTGTACTGAAAAAGAGTAGTATGAGCTTCAGCTCCTATGAAAGTATTGAAAGGTTATTTCTTAATTTTGATGACAAAAATGTAGCATTTAATGAAGAAAACCAAATTAGGCCATTCAGATGCAGGGAATGCAGAGTAGACTGTGTATCAAAGCCCTTCATTGAATATCCAGTCTACATTCAAAACCAGAAGGGTAGCAATTATCATATGGTACTTTTTAAAAGGTTGATATCTATTGTGCTTTCTGAAGTGGAATTTTTGTATTATACAGAGTACCTACTTACTTAATGCCTCTGTTTTTATAGTGACAGTTTATCTATATATCAGCAAACATGTTTGAATATGTTAATAGGAATAGCCAAAGCTTTTCAGTATTTGCATAATATCCAGATTTGCACTGTGATTTGTGGCAGAATTGCAAGGTATGCCATAGAAATGACATTTTCACACATGCTGTGTAGTATTCATACACAGGCAGAGCAGTAGAAATCAGCATGGCATGATGTATTTAGAAAGCAATGGCTCCAAAGAATATAACTGTTCAATTATCTTAAAAATTTTTAGTTTGTAAATGTTTAGATAATAAGTCATTCTCTTAGTGTTGTCCAGTTGCCTAGTTTTGTGAAGAGCTCTTAGCAGAATGAAAGGCATTAAAGTGGACCCAATTTCAGCTCAGCCAGGGGCCATCACTCCGTCCCCAACCAAGCTGAAGGTGACCTGTCTCCAGCCTTGTCCCATCCCTGCCTGGCTGTGAACCTTGTTCACCCAGACCCTGACTTGCAGACTGACTTTCCAGCTTGTCCCCAGGCCTGGTATGTCACCACAAACATGTCTGGCAGTGGGGCTGGGGGGTGCCCCTGGCTGTCCCCCCAGCCTGCCTGCTCCCTTGCTGGGTTGGTGGCATGAGCCCTGGCCTGTTTACCTTCATGCAGATCACCCCTGGGTCTTCCCCATGGCTTCTTGCCCCTGGGAGAGACTGTGGATGTTCAGTCCTTCCCTAAACATCATACAGGTGAAACCTTAATCCTCCTCAAATTTTAGTTGAGTTCAGTGAACTTGTGAGTGTGAGACATGGTGCATCTGCAGAAATTTTGTTGTAAAACGAGAGGCTGAATTTTGCAATTTTAAATATGCTTAAAACTTCATGGCTATTCTCAGTTATATGAATGAAAAAATTGAGCTGGAGTTCATAGTAATCACTTCTGTCTTATCCACATAGTGTGAATTCAGATGGATGGATTTTACTGGAACCAATATACAAAGACTGGCTTTTTGCATGAGGCCAACTATTTACAATTTAAGCTCTAAAAGGAATTTGGTTAGGGAAGTTTTGAACAGCTGAAGAGAGAATTTAGAATGGAAGTAACTATTACATTAGCCATGCACTACTACTTATAAATACCAAGCAGTGCAGTTGTGCACTGACCCAGTGTATGCTTAATTCAAGCATTTGCTCAACTTGAAAATAATTAAGGAATCTCACTGAAAGTGATAAACTTTTTTGTCTCCTTCTTCCACCACATATATAAATGGGATTGCTTCAATGGAGCTAAAATGCACAATAAAACATGAATGTAAGAAACAGGAAGAATGTAATGGAATAGGAAAATATAAGCATTGAATTTCCTTTGCCTGATTTTTTCACCCTCCACCCCTTCTCTCCCTCCCCACATCTTCTTATATGTAAGATATATATATATATATTTATATATACAATTCCAGTACAAACATACTTTAGGATGACCATAGTCAATGAAAATTGTTGGATTTTGCTATGTCATGCCTAAAATCCCAAGTGCTGGTTCCCATTTGCACTGAAAGTATTGATACAAATAAGTTCTGGAAATAAATGCCAGAAAAGTTATTAAAAAAAGAGCAAACCCTCTGTAAAATTATGTCTAAACCTATGGAATTACAAGTATCAATTCTGTAAACTAAAAAAAAAATCTTTTTTTTTCTAAATTATCTGACTGTGAGAGGGGATAATCTCAATTTTTTTAGCTTTATTTGATTTAATGTTAAATATTGTGCAATGATTTTACCATTATAAGTAATCTAAGCAATAAGTGATAAAATAATTTGAAAATAATATTAAAATGTATTTATTGGCTGTAGTTGGTTAAATATACTTTATTAATATTTTATTATATAAAAATAATGTAGCTTTATTTTATAATATTTTAGGATATAATGGAAATTTCGACAGGCTTTGAAGCAGAGGTGAAGAGTCCAAAAGGCTCTCTTAGTGATAGTCCCAATTCAAAAGGCCATGCTATGTTCCAAATTTTATTATTTTAAAATGTAACTAGGTTACACTTTCTCTGGCCACAGAGATGTGATGGTGAACATGATGGAGAAAACTAGGTTTGCAAGTGCTTGGTCTAGTACACCGATGTACCTCATGTGCAAAGACAAGGTTCCACTGTGGAAGAAGGTTGTATGAGATGATAACTTATATGATCAAAATGGTATTTTACAAAAAATAGAAGAAAGTCAGAAACAGGATCAAAAGCTGGTCACAAGTGACAGCATGGTCTTTCCCAGTTAAAATTGGATATCAACGATAGATGATGGAAAGATGATGAAATATAATAGTATTAAGTACAGCTTTTTATATTTATTGGTCTTTTCAAAAACCCCATTCATTTTCCTGCCCCATGCTCTATCAGGATGTAGTGGGTTGACCCTTGCTGGATGCTTGGGGCTGCCTATGAGGACAGTCTCTTCTCACACTGGCAAGGCTCTCCTTGCACCAATGAGCTTCAGATTCCCTCTCCCACTTATGCCCCAATTTTTGTGCAACACATTCCACACAAGGATTGTATTTCCAGAAGAAAACCTCAGGTGGCAGCAGCACCATAGCTTTTGGAACCGGTCCTGGTCTTCCTGCAGTTCTTCCTTCTGCTATCAGTCATTAGGATTCATTCACACTTGTGTTTAACATCATTAACAAATCATCAGCCGATGGAAGATTGAAAGTGTTTTTTCCTGACTGATTTAGTGATGTACAGATCTCATTTGGAAGTCCTGCATCCATGTTTTATATATTCAAGCAAACGATGCATATTTTCACATAATCGTGTAAGATGAATTTGGGTTACGTGGGGTTGTTAATTTGTTTTATGTATTTGATTTGAGTTAAACTTCTTAAAGCACTCTCTGAAAGATTTTCTGTCTCCTTTAAGCTAGACAGTCATCCACTTTCTGGTTTCTTGTATGTGAGCATATATGACCAAGAAGGAGGGAGGAAGGTATTCAAAGATCACTAAAAGGATAGTAGGGAATACAGATGTGAGAAATTTGGAAGTAAAACAAGCAACAGAAAGTTAAGAGGAAATATGGTGAGAAATGGAAGAAATCAGATGGGAAATGCACGAGGGAGGAAAAGGCTTGACCCTGGTTGGAATAAGACTTGTTTCTTAGAGCTCTGTTTTTGGAGGTCTTGGAACACCTGTAGTTCCTTTACGATGTTTCAAGACATGGTGTCACAGAGATCAGCTGTGTGATTTCAGGCTATTCTCACTTGCAATGACTCTGTCTCTCCATCTAGTTGGGGTTTTTAGGCACAGGACACTAGTAAATTCTCTCTATACACTTAGATTTACTGCTAGTCAGCTGTGATGTTTGAAGGTTTCCACATTGTTTCATCTTCCAGGCTCCTGCTATTGAAGTATACTGGTAGAAAACTGTAAAGCACCAAAACTTTCTGTTCTCTCTACCCAAAGCAGACAAGTGAGCAAAGAACATTCCTCTTGAGCAGAGTGGTTCTGATGTCACATTCCTTCAACTGGATAAAAAAAGAAAACAGTTAAAGAATCAGCAGAGAAATTGCCACTAAAAGGAGACCGGTGATGGGCCATTTCTCTGTCCTAGCCCTGAAATGACTATGTTTCCTGATACCCTCGGGAGTTTGCAACATTCTTTCACTTGGCTGCAGCATTAGAACAAGTTTTTCATGGTATTATGGGAGTGAAAAATGAACACCAAATGACATTATCTCCTTCTGCAATGGAAAATAAAGGAAATAGTAATTTTCTTCAGTTTTATTTTTGATGCATCCAATACATTTGATAGGACTTTGACACTACAGTGACAGTATGTTTATGTCACCTTGGCCTGGTTTTGGCACAGTTTAAGTCGTTATTTGGAGAAGTGCATGGGTATAACCTGACCGGAGGTCTGAGAAGAGGCAGCTCCACTCTCTGCTGCTACTTTAACCATGCCTCAATGCAGCACTAGAGAGTGAACTAGAGAACTACAGCCCTGGCTGGATTTTCTCTGCCCAGTAGTAGGATGAGAAACGGGAGTACTTTGCATCCACATGTACCATCTCATGCTATATGGGATTCATGATAGGAAGGAACTTGTGGAAGGCTGCATGCATGGCATTGCTGTTACAGGAACTGCTGCCAAGTGGAGGTAATGCCACTACCCACAGTAGTTTGCAGAATGCCTGCAAGAAGCAGATAAATTAGTATGATGTGTGGTGTTAAGATCTGGTGGCATCTCAAAGCTGGTACTTTATTTCAGAGTGGTGGGTGATCTCACTAGGCTAGTATTCCAGGTCAGCATCCTACAAATCTCACATCTCTTCATGCAGCAGGTGGGGGGTAATAGGTGAGCAAGGCCACATGTCTAAGATGGTGCCTTGAAATGCAAAGGATGCCTATAGAGCAAGCCAGACTGACCACTGTGTTGTGCACTTTTGCTCACTCAGCAGAAGTACAGGATCATTCTCACACTCTGTCTAGATTGATGTCATACCTGAGCAGATCCTCCTGTAGCCCCTGTTCCTCAGATCAGCCACACTCTGAGCTGTGAGAGGTCCCACAGGTATCAGCAGGGCTACTCAACTTGTGGCACAGCTGAGGACAGCCACAAAACTGGTCTCCTGCACCAGTGCTGCTCAGTCTCAGTACCGAGTGGAGCAGGGGTCTAACTCCAGTGCCAGATGCTGAGCCCATCCTCCAGCACCCCAGCACTCACTCCAGAGCCTTCTTGCCTGAACCCCCAGTGGTATAATAGATAGTTTATTTGGGCAAGATAGTAGGCAATTTTGTATCTCAGGCGAAGTATATAGGGCTCCAGTTGCTTCATTGCTGGAAGGATTTGGGATGAAAAGTAAAAGAAACTCACAGTAGCACTTCCTCCCATAGTAACAGTTTTCTAAAACCTTCAGTTATTTCTAAGTAATATACATATAAATACACTTTTAAAAATAATTATTCAGTGGAGATCATTTAATGTAATTTTATAAATGCACAGCCAAATTAAAATTCAATTGCCAGTCTATTAAATACCTGATTTGCCCATTTTTCTTTATAATTATTATGATGAAGCACCGTATTTTAAATCATAAGTTGACTTCAGCATGGGGTTTATGTTAATGTATAATTGGTGGGTTTTACTTATATTTGTGAGGAAAATGGTGAGATTTCCCTGGACAACCTAATGAATATTTTTGCATAAACTGATTGTGTGCCATTTTAAGCTTGCATAACTTCTTCCAGTTTTGGAAGAAATAATTGCAAGGCTTCTAGAACTGTATGCATTCATTTCATGTCAGTGGGTACTTTTACTGAATTTGTGTCTTTTACAAGGTGGCCTGTCCTCTCACACACTGTCTCTTTTTCTTGTATGTTTTGAGGGAAGTTTCTTTAAAGCATTGATGAAGTCATTGTAAAATGAGGCCATCTACACAGGTTTGAGGATAAAAAAGCTAAATTGATTAGAAAATTGAAAGAAGAAATATTTGGATTAATTTGGAGCATACAAAGTAACTAAAATTGGGTTCTGGCATGTTTGGGGGCTTTTTCAGTTGCAGTGGGAGTCACAAACAGATGCAAAAATAGGAGCCCCAGGCAAAGTTTGTTTCCCTGCAATGTGTGATAGGGAAGATGGAAGGGGAAACTCAATGTCACCTGTATCCTCTGCAGTGGGAAGTTTTAGTGCTTTCAATGTGGAAATAGTGTTGGTGCTTAAAATGGAGCAAACACTGCTTTAGACAGACTTTGTGTGTTATGGTAATCTGCCCAGACCAGGTTCCTGCGTTCCAGCAGTCAAAATCCACCCGCTCTGCTGCTGGGCTCCACTGGCAGGGTGTAATGGTGGGAATTTCAAACAGGAAACATCTCAGCAAATTCTTACTGTTTTCTGCAGGGATTGTGGGCCTTGAGACACTGAAGGAGCTGCCAGGAATCTGTGTATGACCAGCATATGTTTAAAACAACAGCCACGGTGCACCTTGAGGCTAGTATGCCCCAAGGAACCACGTAGACAGTTTCAGGTACATAATTTCTCTCCCCAACTTCAGCAAGACTTCTCAAATGCTTGATATTTTGAACATGTTTTAAGTGTGAGCCAGCATCACAAAGCTGTGACAGCTTGACATCTCATTGTGACAGAGGTGGAAGAATGGCCAAGTGCTTTAAAAGGCTCTGTTTTTCTATCCCCTCTTCCCTGGAGGAATGGGGAGCATCTTTCTCCAGAAAAACGTGGGCTTATAGTGCTTATTTTACGAGTTACTCAGATGCAGTAATAATAAGTCCACACACATATATGTGCACTTTTCTATCTTTTTATGTCCATAGTTATACCGAGGAACAGGAAAGTCACAGAAGTGCAACCCAGAGAAATAAGTGAGTCAAGAAAGACTGTGGTCCAAAGCCTGCAATTAGAAGATGCAACCAGTGCTTCACTGATTTCATTCAGTTGGCACATACATTCTTTGCAAATCAGGATTTTAAATAGGGTGGGAGAGGATATAGTGAAAGAAAAGACAAAAGGAAAACACAAAATAGCACAAAATCAGTACAACATAGAGAGGAGGGAGCTAAGGGAAAGGAGAGCCATCATATGCAGAAGGCCCTACCCAAAGGATCTGGATTTCTACCAAAATTGTATGTGTTGATGTGTTGTTGACATATTAGCTAATGACTCAGGCTAGTCATGTTCTGGTCACAGTTTGTGAGCACAGTACCCAACTGGCACAAAGTACTGGCCCTCATTTTTGTTGTAAGTTTCTAGGTTGTGTTGGAAGCAGGTCAAAAATACCCTTAATTGTCACTTTTCTTCATAAGGTGTGTAGTAGTCTACCCAATTTAGGTCTGGGTAGCTGACTATGCTGGGATCTTGGATCTGGAAGCAAGCAGAGGCTTTTCAGGTAAAAAGCCTTTCGTGATGCATGTGAGTGCTCATTACAGTGCTTCCCAGTCCAGATCCAAGAACACAAGAACATTCTTATACAAAAGACAAAGGATTTAAAGGAAAAGGTGAAGTGGCAGGATGTCTGAAGGTGACAGGGGTTTGGCTGATGGTTTTGAGTACAATTTATGTGATACAGAGGACAGAGAAAAGCAAACAAGGATATGTGTGGTAAATGGGGAGAGAAACATGTGGAGGTTTTTTGTTGAGCTTTTGTTTTGTTTGGGGTTTTTTTAGCAAAGGTTACCTGTCACACTGAAACAAGAGTTGACCTAAAATTTCTGTCAAGACAATGGCCAAGGGTAGGAAATCATATGTGAAGCACTAGCAATACAGAAGTTAGAATAAGGATTTGGTAACACTTGCTAAGACCATAAATCAGACCTCTGTGAATGTACATTCCTTCTAAGAGTAATCCTATAGGTAGGATCCTGAGCTGGGATGTCAACACTGAACTGAGTATTACTGTGGGCAGCAGTGAGGGCCATAGAAGTAGTGCAGATACCAGGATCTATGGTGCTGTGAGGTGCAGACCTTACTCGTACAATGAAATGTTCCCTCCAACAAAAATTCTCCATGAACATGGCAGTTGGGATACATATGTCCTGACAGCCCCAAGGAAAGAGCTGGAGCCATTTTCTTTCTTGGGGCATCTTACAGAACAAGAGAAACAAGCATATATGTATAATTATGAGACTGGAAGGCAGACAGAGTGTTTACCACATTCCAGGGAGCTGATGCCTTTGCCCAGTTGAGAGGGATTTCTATGGCTTTGCTCCTTGCCCAGAATGGTGATTGTGCTGGGAGGGATGGAGAAGTATTGTTTCTAGCACTATTCCTATGTGTATATAAATATTCCCTGGCTGTGGCTGGCTCATCACACAAGATGTCAATCCATGCTTCCCTTCCCCTTGCCTTCTCCCCTCCCTCCTCACATCTCTACGAGCACAGCAGATTCCAATAATAAACCCATCACTGTGAAAGCCAGGTGTCATCCAAATTCATTTGCTGCAGCATTTGATCTATCCTCTGCTTCAAGATACAGGTTTCAGAGTATTTTATGAGATGCACTTCATAGCTTTGTACCATACAAGCCATTCTGCAGCATTTTATGAGCTGCACTTTATAGAATTTTATCAAATATTATGTAGAATATTTTAGCAATAAGCCCTTTTTTTAGGAAATCAATTCCAGTACAAGCTTGCATACACATGAAAGTGCATAGAGAAAATGTGAACATCTTCAAAACACTGTTAACACTTAACTTTCCAGAAGATCTTGCTGGGCTATTTATTTTGTAATGGAGCTTTTACAGCTCACAAGAAAACTAAAATGGGATATAAGGCATAGCCACTGCTTTACTAGGGCTATTTATCTTTACAAAGCAGAGATGCCTCAGTTGATCCAGTGTCCTATACACTGTGAAGTAGCCCAGGAGGGATGATGGGCTGAATAGCATCACCTTATTCCTCACTAAGCTCCCCTCAGCTTTCTTGAACAAGCAACATCTTTGTTTCCAGGTCTGGTCAACAATTGACACGGCCTCCATTTGGTGGACCAACTGTCCAGGTGCATCTGCAGCTCCGACTCTTCTCAGTGCAATTATTTGTCTTCCCTAGTGATGGGCAGAGCACATCCTATGCTGTCAGCCTCCACACACCTGCATTCCACAGCCACCCCTCCACCTTTTAGACACCCCCAAATTACCACAAGACCTCATTACATCAGAGATATGGGCATCATACAGCTAATGTCACCCAATGCTGGGAGGGAATTAAGAACTGGCAACTGAAAACTGTGGGAATCTTTTTTTGTCATAGAAATGAAACAAAAACCCCCAGTCATTTGTTCATTTTTTCAGCTTATATCTAAACCTATGCACAGATAAGATCCATCTCAGCTTCTCCAAGGTCTAGGGAGGGAAGGGGAAGATATCTGAAGTTCTCCTTGCATGAAAACAAAGCCAGGTGCTTCTCCAGTCTTCTTATGATGGCAACCTTTTCCAAGGTCTGTGTTTCAGATCTCCGGGGCCACACTCCCCCGGCTTGGCCAGCTGAGAAAAGCTTTGCCTGTGAAGTGCTGTGGTGCAGGAGTCCCTGCACACCTGCAGATGGATGCCTTGGACACAGCACATCTCTGCCTGCCACAAGAAGTCACTTTCTCTGGAAGAGAAAGACCAGTCCCATTTAGCTATGAAATATTCAACTTTGTGTTTAATTTTTTAAGTCTTTTCCCATTTGTTTAATGGAAGCTGAAACACTGCCATCACTGTCAGGTCCAGAAGTGGTGTTGCCTGGCCAGATCTTTTTGGGTTTACAGAAAATGGCAATATTCATACTTGCATTACAGCAGCAGAAAGCAAAATTGAACATGGCATTTACATTTGCAGTGTGAAAATTCAGATCACTGAACACAACATGAGAGTTATTTAAGGTCCTAATAACCTATACATGCACACTGCTGGTGTTGTGTCATGCCAGTTGTTTCGAAGGATGCACTCTTTAGAATTTCTGCAAAGGAAAGGAAAAAAAATGCTGACAAATAAAATCAATATACTCCAAAAGAAATCCAAACAAAAAGGAAATTGAATAAGAAGAAATATACAATACAATTTCCCTCTGTTAATCACAGGAATAAAAACAACCCCAAAAAAATGCATGGCTAGTTTTTGATAATTTATTCTTAAATTGCTTTCTGTCTGTCATTTTTAAAATTTCTGCAGTAGTAACTTTCCTATTCGTTACTTGGTTATGTCAATGAAAACAAAAAACCCATCAGGTAATAACTTCTTCTGTTGGAAGACAACAATGAATTAGACTATCTTTAATAACACTGTAGCAGAGGATCATAAAATACATAAGAAGCACATTATAATAAACATTGCACCACATTAAATGTATAGTTTATGTGGTGATCATGTTTAGGCAGACACCTGCTATGTTTACAGAGAATTGAGCCATTGTGAGCTTTGTTCATCTTCACAAGCCCTGTAAATTTTGGGAGAAATTGTCTCTAAGCTGGCAAAAGTCTGAGAAAAGCATTTTGAAGAAAATGGTCTCTCATTTATTAATATAACAAAGTGAGTCTAATGGCTTAAATAAAAGAATAACCCTGGCAGCTGCTGAGCTCTTACAACTACTGTTTTAAATCAAAGAGGAAGAAAAAACCCTATATATAAGATCTGTGACAAGCAGGAGTCAGTAAAGTCAAGAATGAGAACGGAGTAAAAGAGGGACACACAAAAATTGCAAAGGCAGGCAAGCAGAACATGCCAGTTTGGCTTCTGCTGTTGACACTGTTCTGTATTTTATATGAATATTTAATCCCAATTAGGCTTTTTGATTCTATCCCAACAGTCACTGATGTAAAATGCAAGTACCGTATACTTCAGGAGCATACCCTGGTAGATCTGCTGATTAGCTAAGGGATTTAAAAGGAACATGAGGGATGGTCATCAAAAAACTCAAACCCTTCAAAATTAACAAGGTAGCAAGTTCTCTTCTGGAGCTGGGAAATATTTGAAAGCTATGGGAAGTAAAAAATGTAACTCTTTTTCAGCGATTCAAATATAAAAATTACATTCTAATCTTTCAAAACTATGACATCAAATTGCTTTATACAGCTTTGAAGAGTCCTCTTGGCACACTAGTACAGTTTCTGGCTTTCCAGACTCTGGTTTCAGCTCAGGAGAAACTCAGTTGCAGATGCAAGGCTTTGTGAGCCCCAGGCTCCTCTCCCACTCCAAGGACTAGACTGCTGAGAGCTCGAGCTGGAGCTAGGCTCTGACACTCCATATTTTGGGCACTGAAACTGACCTTGGAGCCCTGTCCTTCTTTGGAGGCAGATGCTGCTGCCCGGAATTGCAGCAGGGCCATGTGTGAGGCTGAGAGCTCAAAGAGGCGGCCAGCAAGCAGCACCCAGCAGGCCACTCTGAGGGTTAAGTGCGATTCAAAATCCTTCCCATCCTGGGAGATGGGCATGTGCTTGGAAACCTGCAGCTCAAGAGAGAGGCTTGAGGAGTTGATCTGGCATGAAAGAGCCATTGGAGATGTTCTCTGATACCCCAGGATCTCACTGCCCTGGACCGGCCCTCAACATCAGGCTTTAATCTTGCTCCTTTTCTTTTATTTTCCACCTATGAATCTTTGACTTTTCTAAGGCAGTAGGTATTTAGGAGAGCTGCTGAAGCAGACCCCCCAAGAGGAAGTTAGGAGGAAAAACATCCCAGCTCTGGATCCTCATTGGGTGTTGCTCTATTCAGATCAGGACCATGTGCAAAGACATGGGAAGCTTTGAAGTAAATAAGCTGCGTACCCAGGGTGCTTCAATAATTCCAGAGTGAGGGAATTACAGAAAGGGTTTGAGTTGTAATTTTGGTTTTACGTGCCTAATCTTTGCTTAAATTCAGGTGCCTTCAAAGACTTTAAGTCTGACTCTAATTTGAAAGGCACTGCTACAGGCTCTTTTCCTGCTGTCAGCTGAAAAGCAAGGGCTCTGGGAAGTTGTCTGGGGAAAGGTAAATCTTCTCTATCACACTGAGCTACTGTGGATGCCAAATAGAATGAGGCAGCTTTAAAGGATTTTCCCAAGTCAGTTCAGAAAAAGTGATTATATAGGATTTATGAACCAGCTTCTCATAAATTTAATAATGGCTCACCATTTCCTCCACTTGCTAGATTGCTTAGCACTGACTTGGATGCTCTGATAGAACAGCATTAATAAGAAACTGCATGATTTACCTTGAGGTATTCTCTGAAGGTAGTTCATATCTCTGATATCAGACAGAAGGAAAATAATGCTTGCATAACACAAGGTATATAAACGGTATGTTCAAGAAATATTTTTAACTGCTGTTCTCAAAGCTGTTTCAAACAAATCTGGATTTTTCCCCTTGCCCCCTGGGACAAGTCAAGAAGAGAGACAAAATGCCCTGAGTTAGCTGATCAGAGAGTCTCTTAAAGGTGAAAGAATGTAGGAAGATAACACTTTTAAACTCTTCTGTCTGCTCACCTCACCATGTTTAGCATGAATGCCCCTCACCTTTGTCATTGTGAAAAAACGGCCGTTTAGCTTAAACTGGTGATGAAAGCAGATAAACTAAACTAATACTGAGCAGGAGCAGATGAATGCTGGGAGAGCTGGGTGTCTGCCTTCACTCGGGTGGAGGATGACAGAGGAGGAGAAACAAATGGGCTGTGATAACAAATGGTCCATCTGACCACACCCTAAAGCGCCAACATTTACTTCCATGGCAACTGGCCAAAAGAGTGTTTCATCAAGAGGTGGAATAGCCAGATAAGCAATAAATTAACATATCAAGGTATTGATGGGACTAATTAAAAAACAAAATCATGATTACTAGGAGAGAAGAAAAAAACTTGTTCGGTTCCTGACCAGTACTATGTTGGAAGGTAAATGTCCTGAATCTCATTGGGCTGGTCTTAAAACCACTAAAAAAATCCTTTTCCATAAAGACCTTCTTTTTTGAGACTTAGTAGCAGTGGAATATATTGGCACAGTTCAAAATACACACATGAAATTTGAGTTCTAATGTGAAATGTATTGTGGAAGAATGACCTGGTATATTTACGTTAGTGTTGTCTTTCATTAATTCAGTATCAGATTTCAATACATTAAATTACTGACTGTGCATCTATTAGTAATAAAAACACAGTCTTAATATAACTGCCTGTTGGTATTGTGTTAAAAAATGCAGAGGCTCTCCTGTAAGCACTCTCAACTGTGAACAAAACAAGTAAGAATGCAGCAAACTTAGAAGCAAAAATACAAGTATGTTATCATGCAGTTACGCCTCATGGGAACAGCTCTCTTCAATTAAAAGTAAATAAGTGATAAGAGTTTTAAATTTCAAAATCTATCACATCAATATAAACAAATTTATATTATTTTCTGAATAGCTGTTACATGTGCAGACTCATACACAAAGGACTAGGAAGAATAAAAATACCCCTTTATTTGTTAGAAAACATTTCTGCATGTCATGTCAAGTAATTTTCTCTGCTTTACATCTTAAAACTAGCTTTTCAGGGGTCATCTTGTTGTTAAATAAATAATTTTGGATGCACTTAGCTTACTGTATAGATTATGTACATTACTACTGTTTGGGGCATTATGAATGCTGTGTGAGTAGTGCTAATACAAAAGAGAAATCATGATTCATTACTAGCTTCATAAAGTATGGGATTTACCAGTGGATTCAGTCAGTGTTTTGCCTTTCTTCCTGGAAAGCTGTAGGTGAAAGGACACATGCTCATAATTACTAATCAAAATTCTAGCCAAGGGCTGGTTTTTAAATGAGCTTAAGTGAGATAGCACTGCTTATTAAGACTGTTGGGTATTTTCCTTGAAAAACAGCTGTGGAAATTCTGCCTTTCTTTTTCTTTGCTTTACATTCGTTTTCTGTTTTTTCCTTCTGCATCTTCAGAAAGAAAGGACCTCTTTTTCTTCTCAAGGTTTATATCTTCCCCCACTTCTTCATAATTTAGCATCTTCTAACATTTTTTAGCCAACAGTTCAAGGTAGTCCCCAGATTTGCCTGTGTGGCCCCTCAACCCTCCAGCTCTGTGTGCTCTGTCAGGGTTACACCAGAGCATAGCATAACTGGAGATGCTGGGAGGAGACTCCTACACATGTAGCTACCACTGCAAACTCTTCCCTCACTTATGAGAAAATTCTTGGCTAAATTGCCAATGTTAGAGCTCCATATTAGACTCGCTCTTCTACTTTATCTCAGTCTATTTGCCACACATCATGTCAAATTTTATGCTTTAGAAGAAATAAAAAGTTCATTGCAAAAACTCCACTAACTACAAATTAGGAAACAGCCCTACAAAAACCAGAACACATAACTCACTACCTGCTAAAATTGTTATGTATCAACAAAAGCAGAGCAAACCTATCAGTGAAGAAAACAGCTTCTGGTTTCAGGGTCACAAAGGAATTGGTACATGCAATCAAGACTGAAAAATCTTAAATCCTGTTAAATTTTATTTCTTAAATATGACAAAGTCCTGGTCTGCAGTGATCGCTAAAGGTCTAACACATATCCAAAGGAAAAGGATATCAGCTACAGTACTATACTAATCCCAAAATACAGTGCATTTCTACAGCATTTGGTCTGGCATTTTGGTCTGGAAAACTTAATGTTCACTCTGTGAGGACCCCAAAGGGAGCTTTATTCTTTATTTTGCTCTCTCTGCTATGCTAAAAAAGCCACATGGTTTGGGCAATTTGGCTGTTGTCGTGCATTCATTTTCCCTGAGTATCTTCTGATCCACACTAGATGCATGACCCAGCACAGTGTTATGTGAGCATTTGAACTTTTTATTAAGTTCAGAGCTGCCATATCCCTTCTGTCATAACTACTTCCATTCTCCAGGTGGTTTATTTAGGATGGAAGCCATCATAGAGAAAAGTGCATGGTGTCACTAGATCCCATTTAATTTAAATACCTCTATACCCATTGCCACTTCACAGCATCAATAAAGAGGACTTCACCAGTCTTCTCAGTTTTTCTAGTATCCATAAGCCCTTTGTATCAGAGTGCCTTACAAAAAAACCCAAAAGGCAAGGTTTACAGTCTGATACTATCTATCCCGACTTGGAAGTAGTTGGCATGAATGGGAGGATTGTAAAGTTCTTTCCTGTAATTGATTCAAAGACATCCTTAAAATATTTAAAGCACAATTTTATTAATACGGCCGGGGAGATGCAGGGGGGGTTGCCCCCCCCGTGCAGTCCGCTGAGTGAAGGTTTACAACAGCTTTTTATACAGTTTGGAGGAGTGAGTCTCAAAATTATCTTTCACATACACTCTT